>BSBM01000621.1:5112500-5645000 GCA_027924585.1 Larix kaempferi | reverse complement strand
GGCCAAATCTAAGAACAATGTTTATACTTGGGTTCTTGGCAATCTACTTGACATGCGTAATGAGGTTTCTAGGTGAATGTCTAACAGAGAGGCCTCAATACTTTCAGGTGGAGGAGGATTTAACACCCTAGGCGGAATCGAGGGTGGCTTGCTTTATAAGGGCTAATTTTTGAGTGGGTGAAGCTCATGTGACTCCATGTTTAGTAGGCATCCATGTTATTTAGAGGTCTACACTGCCTACTTATAATTTTTTTATCTCAATGGTCCATCTGCTTACAATTTGAGCCTCATACTCATACTTATTTTTGCCTCTCCACAAGGGCAGATTCATCTGAACTGATAAAATAAAGTCAAAAGTTAGAGCATATTCTACTACAGTACATGAAAGAAGAATTAATAAGGGGCACTTCTGACATCTAATTTACCTACCACTTTGCACAGTATTCTCTAACCTCTTATTTATCCACAAATTTGCACAGTATTATTTCAAGCAATTTGGTAAAGATAAGGTCTATTTTGCACTGGTATATTAATGTGGATAAACTAAGTAAGTGACCCATGTATAAATTTTTGGCCTCACAAATGTGATCTGTGAAGAAACTCTATTAAAGTCAGGTCACATTTTTTAACTAAGATGAACTGAAATTTAAACCATAAAGTAGGTCACAAGCTATTTTAAGAGCATTTCTGGAATTTACATTTACCTTGCGTCATTTTGCATTGATGTTATGTTTGAAAGAAACAAGATTTAAAATTGGCAGATAAATTACAGCAGTAACAAATAAATCATCTTAAAATGATTACTTTAGTGATCAATCTTTGCATCTGGATTGTCTATTCATCTACAAGTTCAGCTTCACCATCTTACTAGTGGGAGGTCTTAAAGATGTGTGATAGGTCTTAAATATGCATTGAGTGTATCTCTTTTGGTATTTGTATTTGCAATGTTTTTCTCTAAGTTTTGTTTTATATATATATATATATAGAGAGAGAGAGAGAGAGAGAGAGAGATTATATCTTTTATAATTCCAATCTAGGCTTTCCTTAAGCTACAAAGTTTGACTATTTGTTGTGGAGACCAGACACTTAACAATATTGTATAAGTCCAGCCATTCTAACTTAGGCTCATTAAATAGTCTCCATCACTGATTACCTTATCTTTAATGCTTATGAGAAATAAGGACATTGAGGAAGAGACTTTACACAATGTCGAGGGGTCTGATTGGAAAGAGATTTGTCTTTGGTTTACAAAATGCTCAATATGCTCTTATAAGTTGTTGTCTTTTTCCCTGCAATTAACATGATAAAGCGTTTATTTGGTTGCTGGAATTCATGTGTGCATTTTCTAGGGTCAACTCTAAATGTTGTTAAGGTTACCATTGATACAAGCACTTTGGTTACAGTCTCCTTATATACCAAAATGCACACTTTTTAAGATTTTCTTTTGTGATTTATGTATAATCAACCATTTGTGACTGGTTTATTTATCTACAATTTTGAGCTCGTGAAGCTCTTGTCACTTGATTCTTGGTAGGCATCCATGTTCTCACCATGGATTGGAGTTCTACACTGGCCACTTATGAATTTATGATCTTAATGGTCTATCTATTTACAATTTCAGCCATGTACTCATACTAATCTATTTCTTGTGATAAGGGAAACTACATATCTTCATATTAACTGATAAAATCAAGTGATAATTTCTTTCATGGGATATGGAAGGAGTAAATATTAAAAAGTGACACTTTTTATTTCTTATATACTTACCGCATTGGACAGGATTCCTTAAAGTAATTTGGTGAATATAAGATCCATTTTGCACTAGTAAAGGATTCAAGCTAAATTAATTTAGGACCATGCATAAATTCAAAATGTTTGGTCTTAGACTACAATCTGTGAAGAAATTCTAAGGTCAAGTCAAAGTGTTGGACTAAGAACTGAGATTTTACCAGGCAGTAAAGTAGGTCACAACCTATTTTAAAGAGCACTTTTGGAATTTACTTTTACTTTGAGCCATTTTTTACTAATAACATGTTTGAAATAATTGAACTTGGTACATAAATTGCAGCAGTACCCTTAAAGTATAACTATATAGACGATTTTATCAATTTTTGCAGATGTTACTCTAAAACAGGTACAGGAATGGATACATATATTGGTTGATAAGTAATTAAGACTGTTGGTATCTACTAAGGACTAAACCTTACGAGCAGATTGATGAACATTTTGATAGGAAAGTCCCACAACCAGCGTCGTTAATGGCAATTAAATTTGGTCATTTTCATGAGTGAGAGCGTAAGCACTTACCATTGTGAAGAAATATTCCATGATTGTATGAGGTGATCATGTCAATCTAATCTATGTGTGGGGAGATTTACCCAGCTTTCCATTAATAATAACCTTTTGCATCGGTTATGATTGTACTTTGTTAAACCAGTGGCAGCATATATGGGAGTAGTTCCTTTACTAACCCATAATTTTTTTTCCACTATTCCATTAACCCATAATGAAGGGGGCAATGGGTTATTGGAATAGTGGGTTGGGTTAGGGTTAGTGGTTTATCTATGGCCTGTGAGTGGAAAATGGGGGTTGTTTACAAGTTTTGTGTAGTGGGGTTAGTTCTTAGGGCTTATGCCATGGTCTAATGTTAGGGCCTTAGGCTATAACATTTTCTCTAGATCTCATGGGCCATGCATGGGACCCTATGGTACCACGATATTAAGCCATAATATTTTTCTAGAGGGCTATAGGAAATGCATGGGGCCCCAGGATAACACACAAGCCATGTAAAGGGAATATTTATGAGTGGGCATTTGTGTCGTTGGATAGGTTTAGCACTCTTAGTATCATTCGCACAAACCATTCCATGGTCCATAGTAGAAATATATAATTTTTGGTCATTACATTTGACTTTGAGCCTCATGGACTAGGTACATAGCCAAAGGACATCATACAATACTTGCATACAAAATATTTTGCTTGTAAATTTTTCCCATTTTAAGATATGTAATCATAGGGATGGATCACATGGCTAGGGATATCATTTTGCATATAGGTTATGGATATATCATCCATGACATCGTTAATGATTTTTCAATACCCACAACTTGGCCTTCTTAAGAGTGGATGATTTCTTGAGATATGCCATATCTCATCACAACTATAGCATTATATTATTATATCTATGGTTTATGTTTAATGTTTTATGTTTAATGCATTATATTATTATGTTTATTATGGTTTATGTTTTATGTTTTATGTTTTATGTTTTATGGTTTTATGTTTTATGTGTATTATATATATATAATAAACATAACACTACATGCCAAAAAACTACAAATCGATCTTTGCTCTGGAATGAATGTCAATCTGAATTTGTGTCGATAATAATTGTATTTTGGATTTTAATTAGGAAATATTCTAACTACTTATTTCCTGACTCTTCATGATATCTTAATTGACCCTCAATTGTACTGCATTCTTACATTTTAATATTTTATAGGTATCTAGAATAAATAGTAATCTTAATGTGTCTAGATAATAATTATTTTTATTATACAAACATCCATCACTGAGAACACAAAACCACTCATGGAGTGAAGAAGAGCTGATGTATTTAGTCTCCCACAACAAAAGAGCATACATTTGGAGGTATATTTTGTTTGTGTATTTGATGATGAAGACACTCATTATTCGTTTGCAATAAAAAGAAAATTGTTCGCAATTGTAGATGCTCTTGTTAGAGCATAAATTGATTCAAGTAAGAGTCTGCTTAGCCGAATTAAGTGCAACCACAACAACAAGGATCTAGTCAAATAAGAGGTAGTTACAAGGAGCTATGGCATATATTTGACCTTATTTGATCTTCTATCTCTTTGGCATGTCAAATAAGAGGTAGTTACAAGGATCTATTGCATATAAGAGGTAGTTACAAGGAGCTATTGCATATATTTGACCTTATTTGACCTTCCATCTCTTTGAAAGGTCAAATAAGAGGTAGTCACAAGGAGCTATTGCATGGATGCATGGTTACCCCACATTGTCATGAATTTATATAAAATTGGCATACAATATGCTAGTTTAGATGTTATATTGCTCATACTCTAGATATCGAGTGTGCTTGACAGACTCAAACCTTAATTCTTTTCCAAATTGTGTGCCAACAATTATGGGAATTAATGTATGAGATTTGTTTGTTTAGCGTCATACTCATTCCCATGGCCGATATACCTCATCACACATATGCCTCATAATGACCACATGATCTGTGTGGACCCTTCTTCATATAGTGATGATGAAATTTCAGGTTATATGAAACATTTGTACATTTGAGAGAGAGATGACTAGTTGTACCTTCCCCACAATGGCTGATTTACTTTTGGTCCTTACACCCTGTTGTTTATTGGTCTTGTGGTAATTTTTCCTTGCCGTGTGGTTATTAGGGTCATTTCTCCCATCTTGAGTTTTTTGTACCACCCTTTAATGTTTTTGGTCCTTTGGGTACTATGTTTGTTTGTCCCCTAAATGACCCTAGTACCCCACTTATGATTTATGTTATTATTTATGACTCCTTTTTATTTTATTTGTTATTTTATTATTTTACTTTTAATTTCTAATTTTATTTTTATTTTTTATTTTTTATATTAAGTAGTTAAGACTTGTCCTGTCAGACAAAATTTTTGGTGGTCAGATATGTTTTTTTTTGTTAAGCTTTTACTTGCACTAAGACTTTTGTTGTAATCATTCTTTGTGCTTTATTTAACTTCTATTATGAATTTAACTATCTTTGTCTAACTATTGTTGCATACAACCTCTCTCTCTCTCTCTCTCTCTCTCTCTCTCTGGTTTGTACTTACCCTTTAGTAGGGTCAGTGGGTTCCTAGTGTTGGCTGACCTCTGAGAGGTACAATTTTCACTGAAAGTAATAATTCTGAGTATCCGACAAGAAGGTTCCACATTATGGTGTAAGTACCCTAAACCTATATTGTTTACTCATGTTAATGTTGATTAACTATTGTTAGTAATTACATGTTACTGAATATTACTTTAACACAATGAGCCAACTAGTAGTGTTAATGTGGAAAAGTCGAAAGAGATGAAAATTATGTTTTGTTACTGTTGTTCTATTTAGTTTCAGTAGTACTTGCTTATTAGATGTAATAAAAGAAAGGAGTTTACATTTGGTGGAGGCATGTTAAATATGTATGATGATAGTCGAAAATGCATGCCTTAATGCCTTGTAATTTTCTAATATGAACTATGCATACCCAACAAGGTCCTACTTGAACTTTTTTCCCATGGCGCAGGTCGAACCAAATAGGTATTTGTCAGATCTGTCTTCCTCGAGGTGCCCTTGAGGTACAAACATCTAGTGAAAAAATGGGTACCCAAGGATCTTCCTCAATTGAACACATATTTTTGTGTGAACAAGAGGATATATCGAAATGAACCGTCGTCATTACATGGTTTGGGGTTGTTTTGCATGGATGGCATAAAGGTCGGTTATGACAGATTTACAAAATTGATGGAGTATGTTGGAACCTATTACAACTACAAAGATTGGATGCGCCTGGACCAATATACACGAAGTATGCACAGATATGAATTGTCAACAAATTATTTACAGTTGAATGACAAAGATCAAAATAAAGCATCAAGATTGTACATTGACGGAAGGCCAAAAGCCACAGAGAATATTGCGGGGTTTATAAACAATACACAACCAAGGTCTACAATTAAGCAACCCAACTGTGAATTTGAGGGGTGTGAAGGAAACCATGTTTTTGTATGTGCCATTAAATAAATAGTTGCAGGGGAAGAGTTTCTTATTAATTACAATTTGAATCGAGTAGATACAAACACGGTTACTATGGGAGTGGTACATCTAACAATTTACCCAACCTTTTATTAATAAATTTAACATCTTTAGGATTTTTCGTTAGTTTTTTGTTATAATTTCATTTAAATTTACTATATTTACTTTACAGGGTAGTGATCGGGGCATAACCCCAGTAGCTGGTCAGAGGAGTACAACTTCCTCGAGGCAGCAGGTATACATCTTTGTAATAGTAAAAATATAATATGAAAAAAGAGTTTTTTTTTGCTGTGTTTTTTCATGAGTATATTCGTTTGGTTTATATAATTGTATCTATATTTGATGCAGAGTGTTGACCAGGGAAGCCATTTGGCTATTGATCAGACGAAAGTAGCCTCGGGGCAGCAGGTAAACCTGATTGTAATTGTACAATTTAAATACGTCAAATTTTTTTTTATTATATCGTTTCATTAAGTATTTTGGTTTCGTTTAGATATTTTTTTCTATGTTTTTTATGAAGGGTTTTGTAAGGGGCACCTCCCTAGCAGTAGATGATATCGGACCTGCCTCGAGGCAGCATGTATACATCGATGCCATTGTACAAATTTAATATGAACAAAAAGTTTTTTTGTTGTGTTTTTTCAAGATTATATTCTATTCATTTAGATAATATTATCTATATTTTTGTTACAGAGTGTTGATCGGGGAAACCACCCGGATGTTGATCAGACGACAACATCCTAGGGGCAACGGGTATACCTAATTGTAATTGTACAATTTAAATACATCAAAATGTTTTCTTATTAAGTTTTTTCTGTGAGTATTTTGGTTTCGTTTAGATGATTTTTTCTATGTTTTTGATGCAGGGTTCTGATTAGGGCACCTCCCTATTAGTAGACCAGGGAAGGTCACCTATAACCATTGATCCGATGAGTAGACGATCCTCGAGGTAGCAGGTATAATTCATTGTAATTGTACCAATATAATATGTAGCATAATGTTTTGTTTTTTATGTATTTTTTGTGTGTATATTGGTTTCATTATGATAATGTTTTCTACTTTTTTTTGCAAGGGGATGATCGAGGCAAGTCCCCAGCTATGGATCAGACGACACCATCATCGAGGCATCAGGTAAACCTAGTTGTAATTTTAGGAATCTATCATGATAGATATGTTTTGTTAATATACTTTTTTCCTCAGTCTATTGCTTTCATGTCAGTAATGTTTTATATATTTTTGTTGCAGACCAATGATTTGGTGTATGATGTGTATGAGTTGATGCGTGTTGTTGACATTGGTTCTTCTCTAGACCCGGTTAAGATGATAGAGAAGAAATTGAAAAAAAATATTGAGGATATCCTTTGTCTGCTATTCATTCAGCCGCAGACAGATGAGATTGAAGCCAAGGTTGATGTTTTGGTAAAGGGATCTCATTCCTTGCAAGTAAGTTGATGAATCTTGAATCATAATATAAATTCATTTAGAACTTTATAATTTTTACTTTTATATGGTAGTGAACTTATAAAATATGGTTTATATTTACAGGATTTTCTGCGACCACACACTATTGGTCAAGGCGGTGTTGGCCCCGGTGATGCTCGTGGAGAGTCGTCACATAAGCAAATGAATCCACGTACATCGAATCCTGTGCCATTGTTTTCGATTGAACAGTTGGAAACACATTCCGTGACACCCCCGAGGCCAGTTGGGAGTGCACCCACTAGTGACCGACGCACACCAGATCGTGCAAAAGAAGGGGTCGATGCAAAGCCTTCTAGTATGGATATTGTTGAAGCAACATTTCCTGGATCTTCCCATGTCACTAGCACGGGTAAAATACAGACAACATTTTTAGTGGATGAAGATCTCGTTCCAATAAAGATAGAGAAGATCCCAGGTAATTATACATTGTTCAATTTAGTGTTTATAATTTGATTGTAATATACCGATAAAAAAAAAAATTCAACTAATGATGGCATGATCATTTTGTAGGAAATGATGTTTTTTCTAAACATATAAATGATTTGTCCTTGGAGATATTCGGGCCCACCATCTACACAAGGTGGGATAAACAAATGAAAATTTTAAAATATGAGCTCACTAATCGGTTGGTTGGCCTGTTCGACAACGAGACCTTCGATCGAGCCACGGTCCTAAAGAAGGCTGGACAACATATGAAGATTGTCTGAGACCAATATAGGGTTCACCTAGAAAGGAAACCTAGGTATGATTTCCCTCCGATGATTTCAGCAAGAGAGTGGAAATCCCTAGTGGAATATGGAAAGGAGAGGGCTCTGAGAAAAGAGGGAAAGATACCACTAGGCACATGGAGATATGCAATACTTTCCACAATGTAATTCTAAACCTTATTTTTATTAATTTTTATATCAAATTTGGAACATCTAACATATTTCAACACTTGCATAGGATGTCGGACACATCAAATGCCACAAAGGAAAGACTAGAAAAAATTGATCAGCACAAGCTTGGGCCTGGTGGTTATTCGAATTTGGTGGCACGAATTGTAAGTATTGAAAAACCAATAATGCATCCAAATAATAAATTGCAAATTATTTTCGTTTTATTGCACCGCAAAATGTAAATTAATGACGTTATGAAAATATGCAGGCCGAACGATTCAAAGAAGTGCCCACTGAGGAAGACTTGAAGCTTGGCTTCCAGCACGGATTTGGAGTTGTTGTTGAATGCCAAAAAATAGACTGGGAAAACAAATTCTTCTGGTGATCCATCTAGTGCACAAGTATATAAAATCTATATAGTTTAATGAAGATTTATTACTTGTGCAATCTATTTGTTATAAATAATTGACATAAAATATTGACTCTATTTTGAGCAGGAAAGCAATAATCCCCTTAATGTTGAGGATGGACAACAACCAATCGAAGATCATGCTTCGAATCCTGGTAATGAATTTATTCATATGCTACAATTTTATATATAGCATTGTAGATGGTGAACATTAATTGTACTTCTCCATGTTTCAACTGCAAAGCATGTAGAGGGTCACACTGTACAGGTTGAGTCTAGATAGGAATATAAAGAACATGATGTGGCCACAACAGGTAAAAAACAACTTTGTAATGTTTTTTTAAATGAAATACTTGTCATTATAATAACATAATATATCGATGTAACATTTTCACTTTATTGCAGCAAATCCAGACCCCTTGCTGCAAAATCCACATTGCAAGTACTCTACTAGGAAGACATCACGACAAGTTGATGAAGCACCAAGAACTGAACAACAAGTTCCAGAAGATGAGCTTCTTGTTGATTTTGTAAAGAGAAAAAAATTAGAAAGAAGTGACTAAAGAAATATTGTGTAATTATATTTTATAATATAATGTCATGCATGATTTTTTGCCTACTGAATGAATGAATGGTTTAATGAATGTTAGCTTTTATTGAATGAATGAATGGTTTAATGCATATTAGCTTTTATTGAATGAATGGTAAATGTTTGTTTATGATGAAATCTGTATGTTTGCACGCAATTTTTTTTTCAAGTACATGCATTGGGTATGGGGAATTGAGAGTGATGTGAGGGGGGGGGGGGCATTAGAGATTCCCCCTTCACATGGTTGGCCCTGTTCAATAGAGAATATTAAATTATTCTCGAAACAAAGAGGATCTCAATGAATGGCTACGATGGTTCCTTTCTACAACCCACTTGTGTGTCATCAAAATTTTGACAATTTCTTGGGGCTTGTTATGAAACTAAAGCATCTTATCCTATTTTCCAAGCCTCTGACAAGGTAAGGAATTATTCATTTCTCACTTACTTAAAGTAGTTTGAGAAAAATTAAAATCAAATGAAAGTAAGCACCAACTATATAAACATAAGCAAGCAATTCTTACATAGTGATATTGTCACATAGAAGTCATTGAAATCAAGTTCCACAACCTATTTATGTTCAAGATCCATTTTCATTTGCAAGACATAATGGATCCTACATATCTATGCACATCTTATCTCTTGCCCCACAATTGTTAGAATGTCCTTGTATATTCATGATGATAGTTCTAGAGCTCCTGTCAACCTGCGAACTTCCTTGGTGGTCTGCATCTCTGACTACCCACCATGCTCTCTAGCCACACCAAAGGCTCTACAACAAGCTAGCACCAACACCATCAAGTCCAATTTTGTTATTTCACTAAGCATGCCTTACACAAGCTCTCTAAGCAAAGAGCTCCAAGTATCCTCTAGGGTTTCTTTGTCATATGCCCTAGGATCTACGTCCATCTCACAAAAGGACTCAAACATTAACACTTCAAGTATCCTCTAATTCCCCCCACAAAACCCTAGTTTTTTCCTTGCTTACATAAATACAAGTACAAAGACTCAATACAAATGCATCTTCGAGATACAAATGATGTAATGAACTTGCAAATGGCTTAAGGCAAGATGAGGTTCAAAATCAAATAGGTAAGGCAATCAAGACATGGAATACTAATGATAGTATGAGCAAGGGTAAAATCAAATGAAATTAAGCATCAACAACAAACAAATAAGCAGGCAATTATTATATAGCGATATTGTAAGATAAAATTCATTGAAATCAAGTTCCACAATCCTATTTTATAGGCATACTTGAACAAGAATATCACTATTCAATTCAATGTTTAACAATAAACCATGGGCATGTAGCTATGGATGACAAAAGATAAGATTGATAAGATAATTTTATCAATGTTTATTGAATCAACACAATAGTAGGTCAATAAACTCTAGGGTTGCAGCTAGGACATAAACCCTATTTTAAACCAATAGAGAAATGAGTAAGGAATTCCCACACTCTCTTGTATACCATGTTGAGGTTTGTAAGATACCACAAGGATGAAATTGAACCAACCAACAAACCCCATTTCCTATAATAAACAAGGAGAAAAACAATGTTAGGGTAGCACAACATTACAACCTAAGAAGTTTATTAGAGATGATTTATGGATGCACTAGAGGGAGTTTCCATAAGTGTGCTAGAGAGAAGATGCAAACCTAACAAGAGAGTTTAGGGTGCCCGTAGTCTAAATCACTTGTATTCAAGAGATTAGGAAGTTCACATGAGGCATGGGTCCTTGCCCAATTTATGCCAAATGTAAAATTGTGTAATTCTAGGATTTGGGAGGGTTTTAGTTCTAGTTATGGTACATTTATGGAAAATTCATTGAGTGAACACCTTACTATACCTGTTGTATTACAATGCTAGAATGCAATCTTTGCATTTCTTATTTATAATGGAACTAGGATGAACAAAATTTATTACATCTATTAGATTTCATCTAATTTTTTCTACAAGCTAAGGCAATAAATGAATTGGTGATGTTTTTAATTCACGATTTTGTTAGCAAAAATAATGTAGTCTTTACAGTTTTGGAATATTTGTTCTATCTCTTATCATCATTTTTCATGGTACTAACAATATTTGTAATATGATGTAGTTGTGAGGGACCTTGCATGGGGTCTTTACATCCAAATAGAGAATCTGGAGAGGATTCCAACTATAAATATCTAGGTTTAACAAAAGCGCAAGTAAGGGTAAGTTCAAGATGCCACCACTTCTTGTAAACGGGATGCTAGTTTTTGAGCTTTTCCAATTGTTGTTATTATCTTGATTTCCCATGATTACTCATATTTTGTGCATGATATACAAAAATTCTACTGCCTAAGCTGTAATCATAAGAACCATCAATACAACTTGATAAAATGGTATGTTATTTAAAGTAACACGTTGTCTTATGGACATGAGTATATTCATGTGAACATATATAATATATATTGACATGGTGTATGGCAGGTCCCATATATAGCTTCATCCTCGGGGGGGTGTCAAGCTTGGCACAAATGGTCATAAAGACCCGTTTGATTGGGTCACTATACAACTTACAAAACTTAATGATCAACGTGATGTTGTACAACTTTTGAAACCGACATCCCTTGCTCTACGGGTATGACATAATGTAGTTGTCCATATTTTTCTGTAATCATTGTCTTTGGAATATTTCATTGAAAATGCTATATGGATATTAGGACAATTCATAGTAGTGATGGTATTATCTATAATTGTTAAATTAGAACACATATTATTTTTCTTTTTTCACACTAGTTTCCTAGCTATTTTTCTTTTATGATGGTAACCAACAAGATCCTGGTGTTGAACTTAATGGCATATTGGAACCTCATCTACTAGACCTAAATGAAAACATGCAGTCAGAGCCCAAATTAATGTGACATCGTATGGGTTTATGTTAGAGTGTGGTTAGAGTGTTTCATTTATTTAAAGAGTTTGAGGGCTTCCCTACCAAAAACATGCATCATATATTCTATAATCATGGATGTCCAGGAGATGTCGTTTCATGAATTCATTCTATCGCAAAGCATGTTCCTTGTTTATTTTTCAACATTTTTCATACACAACTACAAGGGCACACCCCACAATGACATAAATCTGAAATCTACTTCTAATTGTTTCTCCATGGGTCTCCAGACCCTGTTCTAAATATGCAATGCTAACACAAGTAAGGAGGAAACCAGAAAACATATTTAAGTATGAATTCACACCAACAACTTGCAAATTTTGAAAAACCTTGAGAGACTTCAAATCATGCCCATTTTGTGCATATCATGTAATCATAACTGTACATGATATTGTATTTAAGAGATTTATTTTTTCAAATACGATGCATGCCTTCTCTACACTACCATATTTTGTATACATGACCACAACGACAATCCCTATAAAAACATTATATTGGAATCCACCTCTAACTATTTCTTCATGGATCACCATACCCTATTGTAGAGTTATCAAGCGAGCACATGCAAGTATCTCATTAGCAAAGGTTATGGAATTTGTTACTACATAGACTAGTTGCATTTTCTAAAAGAAATCCAGAACCTCATCAAAGTGTTCATTATGTGTGGACCCTACAATCATTGCATTCTATGATGCCATAGCTTGCGAATGCATTTTTAGAAAAAAATCATGACTACTATTGGCTTGCTCATTTCACCTACATGTCTATGAGAGTAGTGCCCACAAAAACACCATAATGAAATCCTCTCCCAATTATTTCTTTATGGGTGTTAATTAAATAAATATGACGACCTCGCCATACCTAGATTATCTCCCATTCTAGTTAAACTTATGTCATTTATAATGAGGAAATCATTTGATCAATAAGATTTATAGTTGATTCTCTCAATAGATTAATAATTTAATTTTGCTTCATTAATCATGGGAATTATAGAGGGGCCATGGTGAGCTGAACTCCAGACTGGATCTTGGTTCGTGATAATGTACCAGTCAACTATATGCTATCATGAATCTAAGAAAAATTAATGCAAACTCACCACTAACTGATTTTGTTAAGGGATATGAATGGTGTCATTTTCATGTTGAGTATGTGGAGGATGAAAAGTCTTCAAATTATTCATTCATATGATTAGATTGGAGAGTATATTAATTATTAGTTAATACTTGATACTATGCTTATTATTGAACACTAGAAGACAACTAGAGCCACTTTATTTATGTATTATGGTTCGGATATGGGTTGCACTCTGTTATTTTGGTTACATGCACCCTTGTTATACACATATTTGTGTCTAATGGTTTGGATTCACATAGATTTACATGAATATATGTTTTTTATATTAATTTGAATATTTTATGTATTTTTTGATAGACCCATTTTTTGTTCATTCTAGTCTGGTTCTTGGTTAGGGGTTGACTAGTTCAAGAGTTGGTTTGGTCCTGATAACATTGAGTGAAAGGAACAATGCCCCAGTATTCAACAAAATCCCACAAGTTCTCATTTCAACCCATGCCTTCTAGAGTGGAGTTGAAATCTACAAGTTCAAACTAGAGTAAAATAGTGTACCATCATACTGAGAGAACCTCCAATCAATATTAACTTCCTTAAACAAACATTTCACTTCATGGTGCCAAGATGTGCATAATTCTATGGCCAAAGGAATCCTATCACCTAGGAGGGTTGCTTTCCAAGAGATCTAGGAAAGGAGCATTTGACTACAAAACATGTCTACCCAGCCCCAAACTAATTGAGTAGAATTGAAATATCAAAACACATGCTTAAGAGTTTCCCTCCTTCCACAAATGGGATGTTGAGGTTGTTCAATCCCTGAATGTTGAAGTTTGTGGTTAAGAAAATGACCTCCCACATGAGGGACCAAACAAAAGTAACTATGTGTGGCTCTGTGATAGATTTTTCGATTGAGAAAGTAAGAAAGAACCAATTCCTTTGTCTTGAATGAAGATTCCAAATCTTCTTAAACCTATATTAACATTAGGTTGTGGGAAAAGCATTGATATCCATCAATTCGGTTATACTTTTCAAAATATATAGACAAATTACTACACTATTTTTTTTGCTGGGCCAAGGGGCTTGTAATCCTATCTTAATGAGAAGGTTGTCAAAAAATATGGCTTTTGACCTTGTCTAGGATCAACATATCTAGAGTTGTGAACTCTTCTATCAATGACTCTACCATATTTGGTATACACGTCATTAGCATTGCCATCTTCATCGATGACTCCATTTGCAATTACTTGTTGTATATATCAATTGAGGTCTTGTTATTATCCACCATGGTTTCTTTATCGATCTCTTCCTCACATTGTTGTTTAATTGCATGTATGTTCTTCCATAGGATTCTTTTCATGTACATCTTTTATGATCTCTTTCACTTCCTTTAGTCTAGGTTTTTCTATTGTCGAATATGAACACTGAGCCTTCTTTGGTTTTTCTCTTGTTTCTAACATGCATGTCTCTAGTTCAATATAGTATGTGTATCTTTTGTTGTATTTTGGATAGTCATCGTCATTGTGATCTCTTCAACCACAATTTTGACATAACATAGGCCTCACCTTTATGCAATCTCCACTAAAATGTCATGACTTTCAACATATATAACATTGCATTATTGGTCTTCATTTATTATCTCTTTGTAATTGTTGATTTGAAGAGGTGCAATTATTGTTTCATTCATTATTTTAGTTTTTTCCATTGTTATTATTATTACTTTTGCATCATTGCTTGCAGCTACTCTCATAGTCTCACCCATAAAGTTAACATGCTTGTCCTTTTTGTTCCATGCATTATATTTACAATTAGAATTATGATGATCATCTAATGCACATATATGAAAAAATGCCTCTTTTATGCATTTCATGTCCCCATCTCTTCTACATCTCATGCACCAAATGTCTCTTTTGTCCTTTTTGTTGAAATCCCAAAACATAGAAGATCTATGGTGAACTCTTCAACAAAACCCTAATCCAAGCATGTAAAAAACATTAAGTTTGTAATAGCATTTAATGCTTATCATAATCGATATGAATCCATACCATAATTCCAGTTCAAGAAGAACAAAACAACTCTAGAACAAAGAACAATAATCCATAAGTAGATTGAAACTTATGTTGGTTGTGGAGCTTGATCTTCCAGTCTCATAGATGATGTTTTTTCAGCCGTCTTGTACCCCATGTTTGGTTCTGATCCCGGCACGCGCCCCAGGGAGTCCGGGAGAGTGGTTGCACTCCCTCGACTGGGGGCGCGGGGGGCCAGCGGGCCCCCACCGAGGGAAGCACCCCCGAGAAAGGGGGTTCGAGGGCATATCCCCTGAAGGAATTTTTTAGGCTGCTTCGCCAACAGGTTACAGGCCCATGGTTTTGGGTAACCCATGGTATTTTCCCTTTGTATTTCCCCTTTATAAGAAATACATTGTAATATGGCTAGGGTTGATGTATTAGGTATTATGCATTGTAAAGATATCTGAGATCGTGAAGAGAGACTGTGAGACAGTGAAGAGGAAGTGCAGCGGATGTGCTAGAGGTGGTATCCCTTCATTTGTTGGATGGTATAATAATAAAGACTAGCAATTTCAGTGTGGACGTAGCCCATCACTGGTGAACCAAGATATATTGGTGTCTCTCTTGTAATATGTGTGTGATTATATTTGCATTTATGTTTATTGTTATTGCTCTGCGATCCTGTTTTTCTAACAATTGGTATCAGAGCCAAAGGTCTATTTGGAAGATAAACCCGCAGGAAACTAGGGTTCCTGGTTCGAGTGGGAGAAATAGCATAAGAACGAAAGTTTAAGGTCGAGAAGTTAATAGCCAAAACTACCAGTTATGGAATATGCAAATGGAGGACTATCTGTACCAGAAGGATCTATTCCTACCGTTGGGTGGAAGAGCAAAGCAGTCGGCGACTATGAAGGACGAAGAATGGGAGGTTCTTGACAGAAAGGTACTGGGAACAATACGGTTGTCCTTGGCTTCGTCAGTGGCTTTAAATATCTCAAAATAAAATACAACGGAGGGTTTGATGAGCGCATTGGGTAAGTTGTATGAAAAAACCCTCGGCCTCCAACAAGTTATTTCTAATGAAGCGTTTATTTAATATGAAGATGTCTGAAGGTGGATCTGTTGCTGATCATTTAAATGAATTTAATATGGTTACAAATCAACTAAGTTCTGTGAGTGTAAACTTTGATGATGAGGTTAGGGCTCTTCTAATCTTGTGTTCATTGCCAGAAAGATGGAATGGCTTGGTCATGGCTATAAGTAACTCTGTCTCTAGTTCAAACTCCTTGATATTTGATGATGTTGTTAGTGTTATTCTTAGCGAGGAAATGTGAAGAAAAAGCAGGGGTGAGACATCAGGTAATGCGTTGACCATGAAGAGCAGGGGAAGACAAAGGGAGAAATGAAAGAGCCAAGGAAATCACAACAAGTTTAAAATGGGAAGATCCAAGTCCAGACTGGGAAAAATAGAGTGTTGGAACTGTGGAAAGAAGGGACATTTGAAGAAAGACTGTAAATCTCTAAAGAAGAAAGGAGATGGACAATAGGAAACTACCCAGGAAGAAAACGTAGCAGGTGATGTGTTACAAGATGCTTTGATTCTTGCATTAGATAATACTAGTGATTATTGGGTAGTAGATTCATGGACTTCATGTCATGCTACACCCCGTAGGAAATACTTTCATGATTATGTTCCAGGCGATTTTGGACATGTTTTATTGGGTGATGATGAGCCATGTAAAATTATTGTAATGGGTAAGGTACGGATAAAATTTAAGAATGGAACTGAATGGCTGCTCAAATATGTTAGGCATATTATTGCCATGAAAAGAAATCTGATCTCAACAGGGAAGTTGGGAGATGGCGGTTTTCTACCTACGTTTGGAGAAATGTGGTGGAAGATCACTAAAGGATCAATGGTGATAGAAAAATGAGATATGGTAGGTACGTTGTATTTATGTCATCTTAATACTGGCCATTCTATCTCTTTAGATTCCACAGGAACAGATACAACATTGTGGCATCATAGGCTTGGCCACATGAGTGAGAAGGGGATGCAGATTCTCCACTCAAGGAAGTTGCTGCCAGATTTGAAGCAGGTAATTTTGGAATTCTGTGAGAACTGTGTTTATGAAAAACAGAAGAGAGTCAGATTTCTCAGGGTTGGAAAACAGAAGAAGAATTAAAAGTTAGAGCTTGTGCATAGAGATGTATGGGGACCAGCTCAGGTACAATCTCTTAGTGGCTCTCATTATTATGTTACATTTATTGATGATGCAACTAGAAAAAACTTTGGTTTAT
This sequence comes from Larix kaempferi, assembly GCA_027924585.1. Taxonomy (NCBI): domain Eukaryota; kingdom Viridiplantae; phylum Streptophyta; class Pinopsida; order Pinales; family Pinaceae; genus Larix; species Larix kaempferi. The sequence goes on along the minus strand of BSBM01000621.1, from coordinate 5,627,531 downwards.
TTCATTAGGAATAAATCTAATGTGTTTGCTACTTTTAAGAAGTGGAAATATTTGGTTGAGAATGAGACAGGAAAAAGGTTGAAGTGTCTCAGATCTGATAATGGAGGTGAGTACTGCGGCAAGAAGTTTGATAGTTACTATTGTTAGAAAAAATGGGATCGCGGAGCAATAACAATAAACAGAAATGCAAATATAATCACACAAACACATTACAAGAGAGACACCAATATATCATGGTTCACCCAAGATGGGATACGTCCACATTGAAATTGCTAGTCCTTATTATTATACCGTCCAACAAAGTGAAAGGATACAACCTGCAGCACAGTCGTTGCACTTCCTCTTCACACTCTTTCACAGTCTCTCTTTACGATCTCAGAGATATTTACAATTCATAATACCTAATACATCAACCCTATCCATCTTACAATGTCTTTCTTTTATAGGGGAAATACAATGGGAAAATACCACGGGTTACCCAAAACCATGGGCCCGTAAACTGTTGGCGAAAACAGCCCCGAACCCCCATTTCTCGGGGGCGCTGCCCCTGAACCCCAAGGTTGGGGAATGAGTGTACAGTCCTCTGGGGTACACGACTAAGACGATATCATCTATGAGACTGGAAGATGTGGCTCCACAACCAACAATCTCCTACTTGGAGACTGATCACAACAACTCCACCGCTGTTGTACTTGCTAGACCTTGGACTTGGCAAATTTCTCATCTTCACCTTCACGCTAGAAGGCCAACTGAAACCGAACAGGAACTCAATTCCTCTCTGGCCACTACCTTTGTAAACATGTCTGCAGGATTCTTGCTAGTATGTATCTTTTCCAGCTTCAACAGTTCATCTTCCATAACATAGCGTATGAAATGGTACTTGAGTTGTATATGTTTAGTCCTGGAATGGAATGTTGAGTTATTTGCAAGATGAATGGCACTCTGTTTGTCACTATACAACCTGCTATCCTTTTACTTCCTACCCAATTCCTCCATAAACCTATGCAACCAAATCATCTCTTTACTAGCCTCTGTAACAACAACATACTCTACTTCAGTTGTTGAAAGTGCAACAACCTTTTGCAGTATCGAAATCCAACTTGCTGATGTTCCACCTACAGTAAACACATACCCTTTGGTGCTCCTCCTTCTATCCTTATCACCTGCCATATCTGCATCAACATATCCCTGTAGAACAGTGTCTGAACCTCCAAAACATAATGCATGAGTGGTAGTACCTCTCAAATACCTGAGAATCCACTGTACTGACTTCCAATGTTCTTTACCTGGATTGTTCAAATATCTGCTCACAACTCCCACTGCATGTGCAATATCTAGTATTGTGCACACCATGGCATACATCAAGCTTCCAACTGCTGATGAATAGGGAATCTTGGACATGTAATCTGTCTCTTCCTGTGTCTTGGGACACATTTCCTTACTTAGACTGAAATGGTTGGCCAAAGGTGTACTAACTGGTTTTGCATTCTGCATTTTGAACATCTCCAACACCTTTTGTATGTACTCACCCTGAGATAATGTCAATTTGCGATTTTTCCTGTCTCGTGTTATTCTCATACTAAGGATTTGCTTTGCAGCACCCAAATCCTTCATCGCAAATGAATTAGCTAACTTTCTTTTGAGCACATTTATATCCTACATGTTAGACCCTGCAACAAGCATGTCATCCACATACAATAACAAGATAATATAACTTCCATTATCTAGCCTCTTGAAATAAACACAGTGGTCAGAATGACATCTACTGTAACCTTGTTCTTTCATAAACCTGTCAAATTTTAAATACCACTGCCTTGGAGCTTGCTTCAAGCCATACAAGCTCTTTTTCAACCTACACACCAAATTCTCCTTCCTTTTGACCTCATACCCTTGTGGTTGCTGCATATATATCTCTTCCTCCAAATCCCCATGGAGAAAGGATGTTTTGACATCTAACTGTTCAATATGCAAACCTTCTACCACCACTAGTCTTAAAATAGTCCTAATTGAAGTCATCTTAACAAAAGGAGAAAATATTTCATCAAAGTCTATACCTTTCTTCTGTGCAAACCCCTTTACAACAAGTTTGGCCTTGTACCGCTTCTTACCTCCTTCTTCTTCCTTCAACCCGTAAATCCATTTGTTCTGCAATGCTCTTTTACCAACAGACAACTAAACCAAATCCCAAGTCTGGTTTCCTACCAATGAGTCCATCTCCTCATTCATGCCTTGCTCCCACTTCTTTCTAGTTTCCACCTACATTGCTTCTTCATAACATTCTGGCTCACCAGAATCAGTCATCAATAAATAATACATTGAAGGAGAGTATCGTTCAGGGAGTCTACTTAACCTGGTAGATATTCTTGCAGTTGCAAGAGATTCAAGTACTTGATGTTGTTCTTGATTTTATGGCACCTTTGGAACTTCATTTTCTTCAATTTCATCAAGTATTGTGTACTCTGTGTTTTCCTTTTCCTGTTTCTTTCCCTGCAACTGATCTTTATACATGACCTTTTCATTGAATATCACATCTCTACTCCTAATGATTTTGTGATTTTCATAATACCATAAGCGATAACCAAAATCATCAACTCCATATCCAATAAAGGTACATTTCTTTGATTTAGCTTCAAGCTTTGTTCTATTTTTGTTATCAATATGGACAAATGCTTCACAACCAAACGTTCTCAGAAATGAGTAGTTTATCTTTTTACCTGTCCATGCCTCCTCTGGAATACCACCATCCAAAGCACTAGAATGCCCTTTGTTTATTAAATAAACAACAGTATTTACAACATCTGCCCAAAACTGTAAGGGAAACCCTGCATACAATCTCATACACCTTGCACGCTCCATGATCATTCTATTCATCCTTTATGACACACCATTTTCTTATAGTAGATGTCATTCTGACCACTGTGTTTATTTCAAGAGGCTAGATAATGGAAGTTATATTATCTTGTTATTGTATGTGGATGGCATGCTTGTTGCAGGATCTAACATGTAGGATATAAATGTGCTCAAAAGGGAGTTAGCAAATTCATTTGCGATGAAGGGTTTGGGTGCTGCAAAGCAAATCCTTGGTATGAGAATAACACGAGACATGAAAAATCGCAAATTGACATTGTCTCAGGGTGAGTACATACAAAAGGTGTTGGAGAGGTTCAGAATGCAGAATGAAAAACCAATTAGTACATCTTTGGCCAACCATTTAAATCTAAGTAAGGAAATGTGTCCCAAGACACAGAAAGAGACAGATTACATGTCCAAGATTCCCTATTCATCAGCAGTTGGAAATTTGATGTATGCCATGGTGTGCACAAGACTAGATATTGCACATGCAGTGGGATTTGTGAGCATATATATGAAAAATCCATATAAATAATATTGGAAGGCAATACAATGGATTCTCAGGTATTTGAGAGGTACTACCACTCAGGCATTATGTTTTGGAGGTTTAGACATTGTTCTACAGGGATATGTTGATGCAAATATGGCAGGTGATAAGGATAGCAAGAGGAGCACCACAGGGTATGTGTTTACTGTAGGTGGAACAGAAGTAAGTTGGATTTCGAAACCGCAAAAGGTTGTTGCACTTTTAACAACGGAAGCAAAGTATGTTGCTATTACAGAGGCTAGTAAAGAGATGATTTGGTTGCAAAGGTTTACGGAGGAATTGGGTAAGAAGTAGAAGGATAGAAGGTTGTATAGTGATAGCCAAAGTGCCATTCATCTTGCAAAGAAATCAACATTCCATTCCAGGACTAAACATATATAGCTCAAGTACCATTTCATACGCTCTGTTTTGGAAGATGAACTGTTGAAGCTGGAAAAGATACATACTAGCCAGAATCCTACAGACATGTTCACAAAGGTAGTGACCAGAGAGAAACTGAGTTCTTGCTCGGTTTCAGTTGGCCTTATAGCGTGAAGGAGAAGATGAGAAATTTTCCAAGTCCAAGTCCAACAAGTACAGCAGCGATGGAGTTTCTATGATTATTCTCCAAGTGGGAGATTGTTGGTTGTGGAGACTGATCTTCCAGTCTCATAGATGATATTTTTTCAGCCGTGTTGTACCCCAGGTTTGGTTATGATCCCAGCACGTGCCCCAGGGGGTCCGTGGGAGTGGTTGCACTCCACCAGCTGGGGGGTGCGGGGGAAGCTCCCCCGAGAAAGGGGGTTCGGGGGCGTATCCCCCAAAGGAAATTTTGGGTTGCTTCGCCAATAGGTTACGGGCCCATGGTTTTGGGTAACCCGTGGTATTTTCCCTTTGTATTTCCCCTTTATAAGAAAGACATTGTAATACGGCTAGTGTTGATGTATTAGGTATTATGCATTGTAAAGATCTATGAGATCGTGAAGAGAGACTGTGAGACAGTGAAGAGGAAGTGCAACGGATGTGCTGCAGGTGGTATCCCTTCATTTGTTGGATGGTATAATAATAAGGACTGGAAATTTCAGTGTGGACGTAGCCCATCTTGGGTGAACCACGATATATTGGTGTCTCTCTTGTTATGTGTTTGTGTGATTATATTTTCATTTATGTTTATTTTTATTGCTCTGCGATCCTGTTTTTCTAACAACTTCAAAGGTACCCTTGCACTGTCATCACTTGGTCAAATAATGAATAAATGTATTTTATAAAAGAGGAGTGTTTATGTATTTATACACATTCTTTTAGGGTTGGGGTAATATCCCCAACAAGATGGCTAGGCCAACCTATTCATAAATGATAAAGAGGATGTAACTTACCAATATTTAGGCTCATTGAAGCCCTTAATACACAAAGTAATAAGACAACCAGAAGGAGGCACAATATATGTGTTTTGGGCATCGAATATCTATGTATTTTTTTTTTTAAATTCCCCATCTTCATCGAATATCCAACGCTCCCTTCCAAAGAATCCGACGACCTTTCCCTACCACCAACAGCAAGAGGTGTCAGATATAAGACATATTATAATGTAATTTAGGTCGGATATCCAACGCCCCCATCAAAAGAATCTTACGAGCTCACCAAACGTCGTCGGTATTTGTAGGTATCTGCTTTGGATATCCGACAACATTTAAAGTAATGGGTGCCGGATAGTCGACGGTCCTGTTGTCGGATATTCGACCACCTTTAAGGTAATAGGTGTTGAATATCCGACCCCTATAAAGTAATGGGCGTCGGATATTCGACGTGTATATTAAAAGAGTTGTGGTCGGATATCTAACAGGGCTATTTCGAATATCCGACGAGACCATATTGCTGTCGGATATTCGCTGAAGGGAAACCAACGTTTAAAATAGGAGAATCTTGTCGGATGGTCGACAGCGTGATGTCGAAAATCGGACATATATGCCATCGGATTTTGGGTTCAAAAATGCTAGTGATATGATATAAGAAAAATATTTAGTATCTACCTTCACCATTGAAATAATGTTGGACCAACTTCAACAATTGGCTCCAGTATTCCTTCAACCAAGATCGAGAGATACCCTTTCTCCAGTCAGGGTTTTGGAATTATACTTTGAGAAATTAGTTGGAACTAGCCACATCAATGTCTTTATATTTGAACCATCACTCTCCATCTACAGAAAATATTCCAGCCATGGTTATAGAAGATTCTATCACCTTAAAATTTAAATCACCAACGTTAGCCAGTTGACCATTAAACCCCTCACCGAAGGATCTAGAAACCCCTATGATGCCCCCACAATCTCTCACAGAAATGGAACCAACCCGCTTCTTTGAACCTTCTCCCGAATTCTGGATAAGCTTCAAGTAGCTCTGCCCCATCAAGTTCGTAGCGGACCACATGGCCACCTTTATGTGAAGACATATCTCTATCGCTTGAAGATCAGAAAAATGAATTGCAGAATTGTTGTATCAAACCTTGGATAGCACAACAAACATTCATAGACAAAAACTGAAAGAGTCTTGCTCTAAATAAATTTAAACCATAACATAAATTTAATGTTTTGAATTAAATGAACAATCATTAAAAATTCATAAGAGTACGAGTTGAAAAGACTCATCACAATGATCCAATATGATTGCAACATGCAGAGCGATCTCATTATAACCCATATTGTCACATTCTTAAATATGCATGATTAAATGACACTCTGACGGCTCAAAATAAACTTGATTTGACACAGATCGATTTTCAACATGATTTTACCAATGTATTTAGTAGCACCAAAGTTTGAAAATTTGGTAGCGCATTTCTAACAAAAATATCTCAATTCGCTACCGAATTTGAAACCCTCAATAACAAATAATCATATTGATCATTGAGTTTCATAATCCTGCAAAGGGTCAAGCTTTACAAAATTCTATATAGTAGAACTGTGCAACTCCTTAAAATCTTATTAACTAGCAACTAATTGAAACAAAAAAACTTCAAACAAAGCACAAATGTCACACAACGAACAGATCAAGCAAAATCCATACAAGTTTATAGAGAAGACTACCAAGAGTGAATTAGGTTTAGAGGAGTAAGAATTTTAGGTAGCATATTTGGGTACTAACAACATGACTGTGATAAAAACATGTTTTCTTGTATATTGTTTCAAATTCCATTGAATGACTTCACCATGTGTTGATATATATTTATTGATTTTTATAGCTATAGAATGTCTTTATTCTTAAACTACATCTATTATTGCCAACTTGTTGAGACGTGTTGTTTGTTTTTCCTAATCCTCTTTCATGTTTAAAAAATAAGGGTTGTGATGTGATGTAACGTGCCATATTTTAATAATAAATAAATAAAACATGTCAGCTAGAAATTTTTTACATAAGTTTTAATGAAATTAAATATATATTATGCTAATTGAATCATCATCACTATTCTTTGAATTTTTTTATCTTAAATTTTTTACACATCAAAAAAAAAATTACACCTCAAGAAATTGGGTCCCTCTCGATTCTTAATAGATCTGGGTTTAAGGTGGATCTATGCTGGTAGCTATAGAATGTCTCTATTCTTAAACTACATCTATCATTTCCAACTTGTTGAGATGTGTTGTTTGTTTTTCCCAATCCTCTTTCCTCTTTAAAAAATAAGGGTTGTTAATTAAGTTGTAAATGTTTCTTTTGTAAGGCAATGGTTTGTTCATTGATTGCTAGACTCATTTTTTTATCAAATGTAAAGTTATAGCTTAATGACATATTTTTAATAATATGAATGCAAAAATTATTATTGCATTTTTTCCTTATTATTTTTTTTTGTTTAGAGTGGAACATAGCTTGGGAAACCCTGAGGTACTTCCCCTCATTTCGAGGATGGTACCCAAGATAAACCAGCGGCCCTGATTACGGGGCCTTCCCCAGTGGGGACATCAAGTGAGGCCCTTCATAGCCACCCAGGGATTTGACCCTGAGACCTTCTGCTTGCGAATACAACACTCAACCACTTGAGCAAACCCACCGGGATCCTTAAAAAACATTTTTTATTCAACTTAAAATTAAATTACATACTTATAGAGATACATCTGGAATATTCCTTGGTTTTAAAAGCTCAAAATAGAGGCATCAAAACTCTTTTTTCATTACTCTAGCTTCAACTTGAGTACTTCATCAAAATAATATCACTTCTCAATGGTACTTATATAATAACATTTACATAAATTTGGGCATCAAGAATCTTCCAATACTTAAAACACCTAAAATTGTTTCCAAACATAAGCTAATCATAATATTATAAGTAAAATGTGTCTACAACTATAATGAAAGCGTTTAGATAATAAATCCCACTGCTCATGATTTGAACACATCCTATGTTCAATATCCACACATTGAAAGCATGTTTTCACTTGGAACTGTACCATCCTTAATTTCCTTTACTTCCCATGTGTTAACAATCAATTGGATGGCCCTCTTGGAGAGGGAGTCCGCCTCAATATTGTGTTCTCTGTTGAAATCAAAGAAGTCATTATTGCTACATTGAAAGCATTGATTTCACCTCTTCAAATATGTCCATCTAACACCAAATTACCCATCTTGAATATACCCTTCATCCAGTTAACCACTACCAAATAATTTTCAAAGACCTAGATTTTATCCATACCTTTTTATGTTGTTAACTTCAACTTCTTCAAAGCTAAGAGTTTAGCATAGTTATTAGATCCTGCACCCAAGCTTTTCATAAAGTTTATAAAATGAGTTTCATTTAGATGGATGATTCCTCCTTCCCCACATTTAATAGATGGAGAACCTTGACTAGCCCCATTAAATACTCCCATGCTCTTCAAGGAAAATTTTAGGGGCGAAATTTAGCCCATGGGCTAATTTTCAAGGTATTTTTCCAAAAGAATATTCACCATTTTCCATTTTTTTCCAATATGATTTGCATAAATTCCATAGGATTAAAACATTTTGCTCAAACAATCACCAAAATTATCCAAAAACTATATAAAACCCTTCGAAATTTGATTTTTTTTTTAAATATCGCCAAACATTTTATGGTTGGAAATTTGATAATTAGTAAGATTCGCCAAGGTTTACACACTTTAAGAAAATTATGGATCCTTAAAGTTTTCCCTAATGAGGTATCCTGAAGTAGACACTCCACTCTCTTTGTCTTTATAAAATTCCAAATCAAAATACCCAATCAGTTTGAAGTCATCCACCTTAGAATACATGAGTCCAAAATCTTGAGTCCCCTTCAAGTACTTTAGAACTCTTTTGGCAGCAAACCAGTGTCCTTCACAAGGTTTTTTGCATGAACCCATAAAGGATCCTAACGATGAATGAGATATATGGTCTGGTGTTGGTAAGGTAGATAAGACTACCTACAAGTTGTTTGTACTTGGTTCCATCCTCAAGTTCATTCCCTTATTTTGATGTGAGTTTCAAGTTTTGTTCCATTGGAGTGGAGAGAGGATTACATTATGTCATGCCAAACATTTTCAACAATTCTCCAATGTAATTCTTTAGGAATATGATTATATACCTTGGATATTGAATTACTCCAATTCCCAAGTAGTAGTGAAGATGTCCCAAATGGTTCATCTCAAATCATTTCTTCAACTCTTTCTTTGTGGATGCAATATAGTTTTCATTGTTCCCTATCATCAAAAGATCATCTACATACACCACAAGATATACAATATATCTTCCAACTTTATTTACAAATAATGTTGCGTCATCAAGATTAAAATGTTTGAAATTAAATTTTAGAAGATGCTCGATTATCTTTCTGTACCATGTGCAAGGTGCTTGTTCAAGGCCATACAATGAATTGAAGAGTTTGCATACCTTTTGTCATTGTCCCTTCACAACAAAGCCTTATGGATAAGATATGAATAAATTCTCTTTCAATACACCATTCAAGAAATCAATATTCACAACCATATGATAAACTTTCCACCCATTTTCTGCAACCAAGGAAAATAAAGTGTGGATGGTATCCCATTTTGTTGGGATGGTGGGGGGGGAGTATCCTCATAGTCGATGCCTTCCTTTTGTGCAAAACATTTTTCCACAATCCTCACCTTGTGCGTGTTAAGTGAGCCATATGATATGTACATGTTCTTGTATACCCATTTGCATCCAATTGTTTTGGTTCCAAATTGAGGTTCCACCAACTTCCAAGTCCCATTCTTAATGAGAGCATCATATTCATTTTGCATTGATTATTTCCACTCATCATGAGTAGTATCTTGTTCAAAGAAATTTGGTTCAAGGGTAGTAGATAATTCCAATTCACAAACATATGAAACATGCATATCATATACATCACCTGAATTCAAATTATATGTGCATCCAAGGATAATAAATTGCAGATGGTAACCCATTTAGTTGGGATGGGGGAGAACTCTCCTCACAATCAATGTCGTCCTTTTGTGCAAAAATATTTTCCACAAGCCTCACCTTGTGCTTTTCAAGTGAGCCATATGATATGTAGATGTTATTGTATACCCAATTGCAGCCAATTGGTTTGGTTCCAAATGGAGGGTCCACCAATTTCCAACTCCCATTTTTAATGAGAGAATCATATTCATTTTGCATGGATTATTTCCACTCATCGTGAGTAGTATCTTGTCCAAAGGAATTTGTTTCAAGGTTAGTAGACAAATTCAATTCACAATCATATGAAACATCCATATCATCTACATCACTTGAATTTGAATTATCTGTGTCTTCTCCATCTTCTTGTTTGGTCGAACTTCTTGTTCATGTATTTTATGACTTCATCACAAAGGACACTTTCAAGTGTAGTTGTGACCCACTTCAGAACTTTTTGTGAAGGTCCAAGTTTCTTAGTTGGTGGTGCTCCATTGAATTCAAGATTTAGTATTTCAATCCTCTCAATAACGTCATCCAATTGAACCTCATGTTCTGTTGAAGTGGAATGAACTTATTCATGAGGGGGAGATGGTGCTACAAAAAGAGATTACAGATATTGATCCAAGATAGTGATCCCCCCTTCAATATGTGGAATATCATTATCAAATTCATGAAAGGTATTTACATGGGTAAATTTTTTGATACGGTCAAGCTACCTCGCAATAGACTCATCAGTTTTATTCATTTCAAGAAAAATGACATCTCTAGAAAGAATAAACTTTTTGTTTACCTCATCATAAAGATGATATTCCTTGATGGTAATTAAGTGCCCCAAGGAAATGCAATTTCGACTTTGTGCACTAAGGTTGTTTCTTTGTTCCATTGGTATCAAGGCATAGCAAGTGGAACCAAAGATCCTAAGATGCCTCATTGAATAAACGCAGCCATACCACATATTTTGTGGAGTATCGTTTGCCAAAGCATGAGTTAGAATTCTATTCCTCAAATAAATTGCACATAAAAATGTATCACCCCAAAACATCAATTTCACACTCTTGAAAAATAACATGGATCATACCATATTCAAGAGAATTGTTTTCATTCTTTCTACCACACCATTCTGTTGAGGATTGTATCAAACTATAGTTTGATGCCTAATCCCATGTTGATGAAAATATTTTTCGAATTCATTAGAAGCGTATTCTTTTCCATTGTCAGTACAAAGTGTGCAAATGTGAGATTGTGTTTCATTTCCAATCCATACATGAAATTTTTTGAATGTTTCATATGCCTCAAATTTGCTTTTAGTAAATAGACCCAACACATCCAGGTGTAATCATCAACCAAAGTCACGAGATATTTATTACCATTTGCAGAAGAAATGAGCATTAGGCCACACAAGTTAGAGTGTATCAACTCTAACTTTCTACATGCTCTAAAATTTGACTCGTGCAAAGGATGCTTACTATGTTTTCCAAGAATGCAAGCATCACATTGTTTTAGATTCTTTGGAATGGTGGGAAAATGAAAAACACCATCCTTTTTCAACAAATGGAAACTATTATAGTTGATGTGTCCATATCTAGCATGCCATAAAAGACAGGAAGATGATGTACCTTCTTCATGTTGAGAGAGGCAGGACAACTTTTGAGCTCTTTTAGACGTCCTTTGAATTTCAACATCTTCACATCCGGTCATGATGACCTACCTGGTTGTCAAAGGATATCCTCATCTCTGCCATCCCATCAAACATGTGGATTTAATAGTATTATTGTCAAATGTGCACCAGGTACAACAAATTTATCTACAACTCTAGAATATAGAGAACCTTATGCAACAAAAAATCAAGGAATCTAGGTAGTTTGAGCCTAATGGAGCCAATTCCCATGGGCTTGAGGCTGGACTTATCCGCAAAATACACTAGCATGTCTACATTGTCATTCAGTTCTTCAAAACCATATTTTTTAAAGTCGTGTAAGAGGTTGCACTAGTGTCGAGCAACAAAGCATCTCTCCAAGATTAAGTATTGAAAGTGACTTCATTTATTCCAACATTACAATGTGCAACAATAAAGTGAGTAGATTGAGGAGCTTTACTAGTCTCTTGAGTTTTACGTTTGTCTTCTTTCTTATGGTCATGCTCATGTTTGAGCTTTTCCCATGGATCCCAATAATGATCTGCATCATGTCCATCTTTGTTGCGATGAGCATAGTGATGATCAGATCTCTTATCTTGATTATGTCTAACCCCCTGCCTCTGAAATTATTTCATTGTCGTCCTCTTTTAGTACCTTCTTCTTTAGAAGAACCATTGGATTGTTTCATCTCTTTTTTAGCAAGGCACACAATCTCTCCTATGGGATGAGTTGTCTTCTTTCCGTATTCTTTCTCACGTTCCACAACCTTCTCCACCAAAGTGTCAAATGTGAGGGACTTCATTTGACCACTAGCTTGCAGGGACTCAAGGTAGTGTGAATATGTAGGGTAGAGGGCCTTGATAAAGCTATGAGTGAGATGTCTTTCTTTACTCTAGTGGCATCAATGTCATGTAAGATGGATTTAATTTAAAATGCTAAATCCATGGGATCATTATACTTCAACTCAAGCTTGAAGAGCTTTAACAACAATTATATGAGTTCCAATTATGAGTGTAAGCCATACAAACCCTTCAATTTGTTCAAATCCCATAAGAGTATTTAATAGACAATATATGAAAACTCACCTATTCACTTACATTAGTAGTGATTAATGCATATTCCTTCTTGTCTATGCTCTTCCATATGGCAAGCTCTTTGTCTATTGTAGGTGGTTTTGGTGTGATGAACATAGGACCATATGTTGCTTCAATGTTTTATTCTTCATAGAATCCTTCCCACCGATCATTGAATATGATCACGTGCTTGATATTTATCAACTATTATGGTTAGTTGTCCTTGCTGATGAGCAGTGGTCCAATGGTGCATAACAAAGAATGCATCTTTGATTAAACACTCTACAATGAAAAATAAGTAGTGCAAATAATACTAGGTGTAGGTCTGAGTATCTACCACCAATACAATAATGATAAAAATATGATTTTCTTACTGCAATGAATTTCCCATCTATAAAAAACTCTCTACGTAATTTTATAGTCTCTTCAACTAGCTTACAAATTTGTAATTCAATGCTATCTTTTGTGATGCAAATAATACAATAAAAATAATATTGTCTTATGCAAACCCTAAAACTACCTGAGAATACTCTATCCAAGGGCCTAAAGAGGCTAATAGTAAAGCACAAGCATGGGAACAAGGTAATAATGATACTTATAATACAAAGTCTCCAACATAACCCAAACAATATCTGGTGGTTCGAAGTTTGAATCTTTGGGCAATGTCGTCTCAGTTTCAGAAAATTAGCTTAAACCCATTGCCTGCAATTCTCCCTCCCATACCTTTTGGGTGAAAATTGCATGTAGTGAAAAATATACTCCATTAATTCGCATGAACACCAATGCAAACAATAAGGACCTTACTCAAAACGACTTCACCAATGCAAATATTAAGTACCTTACTCAAAACGACTTCATCAATGCAAACAATAAGGACCTTACTCAAAACGACTTCACCAATGCAAACAATAAGGACCTTACTCAAAACGGATTTTGTCAAATAACCATGGATTATGTTCAAAAATATCGCTACCATTTAGTTGTACACACCCTGCTTCAATAACATCTGCACATTTCCTAGCAGCTTTTGTTGCTCTAGTAGCTGCTAATGCATCCTTGTATTGCATTTATGTATATAAATGCATAACAATAATAAAACATTAAATCATCCTTGTGTTGTTGCTACATATATAAATACATAATAATAATGAAACATTAAAGTTAGTAAATAATAAGAAAAATAAATATAATTAGTTAATAATTAAGTAAAGAAGAAAATGGTGTGTTTCTTCACGTACATACACAAATGGACTATTTAAAGTCTCGAATTGTATTGTAATGTTCATCTCATCAATTACTCATTCATATATATATATATTATTCATTATTTCGAAGAAGGGTTCTCTTCATTGGTATTAAGAACTAGAACAGTTTCTTACATTGGTATCAAAGCCGAAATAGTTGACATAAAAAAAATTTACCAACCCGGTAAAAAATTTACCAACTCAATAAAATAAAATTACCAACCCGATAAAAAAAATTTACCAACCCTATAAAAAAAAATTGTACAATTTCTTTTACAAACCTGATAATCTATTTTTGCCAACATAGTTCATGGATCTCGTTTATGAAAAAATAATTGCCATGCTTGAGCAAGCAAAAAGAGATATGGATGAAATATTTAATAGGAGAGACATAAATGAACTACACAATAGAATAGAAGAATCTATTGATAATTTTTTCAATAAGATAATAAAAAGAAACGAACACCCTGAAACCATGGATATTAAAGATGAATCTTCATAATTTCTGAACAAACATATTCCAAAAGAAGAACTTGACGCTAAAGAAGAAGATGGTGAGCCACCAATTGTACAATTAGAATATGAGATGGAAGCCTCCCATATCAATGTTGAAAACATTGATGATCATAACAAATTAGAAGATATTGACCAATACCTACCTTCTACCAATTCAAGTGCCATTGAACATTTCGGTCTTAGAAATAACAATATTATAAGCGATCAAATGACAATGGTTATCGTGACCAATCAATGCAAACATATCAATTAATTTTGAAATTTTCACTTACTAGACTATGACAATGGTTATCGTGACCTAATGATCTCTATTCATTTGACTACATTTGATAGAAATATGAAAACAATAATAAAATTGTTTAAAACTATTGCGATCTGTGAACATTCATGTCATACCATTGTGCTGGGATCTAGCTATCATTCATGGAATCAACTCATTCCATATCATTCATGCCACAGTCGCTTGTTCATCTTGAGAATGGTTCATTTCATTGAAAGTTATTATAGCAATCGAGGAAGACACCTTTGCCATTATTGTTTTATTGTTTTCTGATGGGTATAAGTGTATTTTCCAAAACATATAATCAATCGTTTTGGAAATCCAATGCAATTCCAATTGGTGAAAGAAGAACAAGTTGTGACTTAGTGAAGCATCACAACGGTTCTAGATTAGTCAAGTCAATCTTTTTAATAGAAAGGCATGACCACCGTGCAGCTGAAAAGATTTTCAATTTCGTTGTTCAAGATAGAAAGAAACATTTAAATACGAATAAACATAGTCTTAATATTATTTTGAGAGGAGCGTACTACATTAGAAAAATGTTGTCGACTAAGGGCTATAGAGAATTTTGGATCCCATGTATAAGAATGACTTGAAAGGATTTCAAGTTAATGTCCGTGGAAACAGGAAAGATTTAGAAGAAGTCCAAGAAACAACTCATAAACTAGGCTTCGCTATAAATTTTAATATGGGAATTGGATGACTTAAAAAAGTGATGTATGAACATCTAGGACGAGGAAAACTTGTCGATGTTTTGATGTGTAGACAAAAGAAATATGATGTCAGCTAGTATAGCTTTGAGTACAAATCTCCATTTAAAAGGAGTGGCAATGTTATGTATATAAATACATAACAATAATAAAACATTAAAGTTAGTAAATAATAAGAAAATAAATATAATATTTTAAATAATTAAATAAAGAATAAAATGGTATATATGTATCAGAGACTGATCGATATTATATATGTATCAGAGACATAAGCAGTAAGAGGTGGCTCAGTAGAAGTAGGCACGAGTTGAACTATACAACTTCGTGCATCAGTGGGATGTCAGAGAGAGGAAGACAGATTTGTACCCTTGCCCATCACCAATCATACACGATATCTCTTAATGGTTGTAGGCCTCTTGAATTTCTATTAGGAGGCTACATCCCTCAAGGGGAACTCTTCTTTGTTGGTGCATTTGATATGTAGTTGGGATCACGGGAAACATGCATTTCACATTGGTCCCATTCAGTGGTTCCATCCCACTAAGGAGGACATTTATTTCATCATTGGTCTATGTAGGAGAGGGGAGGATTTCCCCAGTTCCCTAATTTCCCAGTAGGTGTTGTAGTAGAGAGTCATCTCACTTACTCCAAGAGATATATCGATGCCCACATCCTTGATCTTGTTGATTTTCAGGTGTGCGGTGGACAGCTTTGGATTAGTGCTTTCGGTGTAGAGGAGGTTAGGTGCCTCTCATTGTTGGTTTTGAGCATTGCACACCTCACTAGTGATGGGAAACGCATTAGTTGCCCTCTTTTATATTATGTAGATTCTTTAGTGTGGACACCTATATGAATTAGGTGCTCCGTAATATTTTTACGACAATGTTTTTTTGCTCTTGATCGATGTTGTGCAATATTTGATAGGAGGGTCAAATTCCCTTTTGGTTCAAAGCTTTTTTGTTTATTTTTTTAGAGGATTATGTCCATAAGGCCATCATTTGACCACCACTCTCCTAGGCCAAAGACTAAGGTGTATATGCGCATGTGGGGACACATGATGCCCAAGAGGGGCCAGTCCGATTTCCTAGCTAGGATCACACCAGAGGTATTGCAGATGATATCCAGCGAGGAGGACCATGCAATGGACCTTCTTCCATATCCCTACACAATATTGGACTAGAGAGCATGTCCCAACATATTTTTCACCCAGTTTGAGCCACCGGATGAGAGAGGTAATATTAGTGTTATGTTTAAATTAATCTAGTTACATTTTATTGTCTTATTTAAATGCAAATAAAAAATCTTTTAACATTTTCTATAAATTGTTTTATTAAATGGTTTAAGGAAATCATCTAATTATATTTGTTGGGTATTATATATTTTGCATATATTATCACATTCGATGGGGATGTGCCTCCTCACATTCATCCTATTGAGGATATGTAGGAGGCTGAGGTTCATAGAAATATTTAGGGCCGAAATTTCGCCAACTGGCTATTTTTGGGGTTTTTTTCAAAAAATAAGTTCACTATTTGGTCAGTTTTAGTCTCTAATATCGCCTATATTTACATTATATATATATTTTTTATCATAATTTTCACCAAATATTACAATTTTTAGTAGTAAATTGTATGTTTCATATTTAATATTTGCCTACCTATCTATCTATATATATATATATATATATTTCTCAATCCAAAATATTCACCTAGAATACTACACTAAAGTATACTATTAGAATCCTTAAAAGATACCCTGCTAAGGTTCCTACTTTACTTAGACCCAAACTACAACATATGCTAGATGAGAGGTTTCGACAAGATGTGGCTAATAGACTATCGACATTGTTGGGCTGACAAGGAGTCCAATTTGTACGAGCCTCGAATATTAGGAAGACCCTGAGCTTGCAGAATTATGGAGTATGCTTCCTTGTGATATGAAATTGTTGATGCATTATGTAGTTGGCGCATCCATGCTTTTGGATGCTTGGAGGTCGGACGATCAATATATGTCATCTGATGAGGATGGTGATCCTTGTCCTCGTCCAACTCCTCCTCCTCCTCACCATGATACAAGAGAGTCATAATCTCATGCTCCACCTCCTCCTCCTTCTCCTCACCATGATCACGACCAACCACTATTTACTCCTCCACACCCAATCGACCCACCACCATATTTGATCCATCCAGTCATCATACCAACCACTCCACCATCTCCTACTCCAATCACCTCATCTCTAGATAGGATGGTTGCAGTGGGTGAGATTTTTCTTGATGGAGATATCTATGCTTCCCTCCAGTCTACATTTTTTTCGGACAAAGGTATTGATGCCTCTGCTCATGGGGGTGTCGATGCCTCTGGATCTGTTGGAAAAGGTAGTGATGCCTCTGGTTCTGGCGGTGGACTAGATATCTTATAGCAATTATTGTACCGGAGATGTATATTTGGCATGTATCATGAGTTTGATATTATTGTTCATATATATATATATATATATAGATATATATATACTGTATTTTTTGTGTTGATGTAGATGTTCATGTTGATGTTTATTTATATGTTGATGGTGATGTGTATGTTAGGTCAAGTTAGATATGTTTACTAGGTGTGTGTTGGAGGAGCCTAGCCGACTAGCCAACTAAGTCCTTCGGCCAACCACCGTCGGGTCAGTCCTATGGATAAAGTCGGTTGGTTTAACCAATAAAACTACTTTTGTAACTGAATAACTAAATGTAAAACAATATATATAGGCTGGTGTGCCATGATTCAAGTAGAATACCATTACTTTGTACATATTCTGGATCTGATATAATATAATTACTGTTGTTGTTCCCTTTACTTTGGTATCTTCTCTTGTATAATGATCTAGATGCATTATCTTCTATCTTTATGTTGTTTATATTCCATGTAATCCCTTAGATTACAACATTGGTTTCGTTATCGGTTGTACTATCGGGATTAGAAGATGAGTGCGTCCGTATAAAATGATAAGCAAAGAAGATATCAAAAAATGGTGGAAGAGGAAAGTAACAAATTACATTCAAAACTATGCTAGAAGAAGCAAATTGTCGATAGTGCAAGCCCGAGAAAGATTCTTTACTGAAACGCACCAGAATTTTATTCAATCCATTGCACATGAATTGAAGAAGTTGATCGACCACGTTAATGAGAAAAATAAACCCAATCAATGAAAGGGTATTGATCCACAAAATCACCAACAACGGATGAACAAACATGTATGAGTGGATAGACAACATATGCGAAGAAGAAGCTATTGAAGAAAGAACTTCCCTCGACGACGTCAAGAAAAGATTTTACGATGACCTCTGCAAATTGTTCTTTGTTACCATACCAAAGTTGTTATTTAAATTTCTAATTGAACATAAAGTCGGCCATATAGTCAAATCACGACCACTATTGGAGCCAAGAGTAAATTCAAATTGGGAACAAAAGCAGAAAGATTGGGAACATTTCATTCAAGAACACCAGTGGGAATATTTCCTCAGTAAATGAGTCGACCACTTGAGATTGTCTCTGTAGGCTTGCAGTAGTCGGGCCGGAAATGGGGGCGCCACCGACCATGTGAAATGAATAGATAGAGATATGGCTATAATCAACGACAAGAAATAAAAATATGAAGCTTGCCAAGAAGACCAGTCTACTTCGACAAGATAGAGATATAGCCAATTATAAGCTGTCTGCATATATTCAAAAGATCGAAAGAGAAAAAACATTCAAGAGACGAGAGGAACTTAGAGACATCAGGATTCCATCGAGGGAGAAAAGAATTATGAAGGACCCAAAAAGAAGAGTCGATCTTCCAAAAGAACTGCATGAGTCGAGGAAAAGTCGAACATAGAATGAAGAAGGTGAGGAGAGTACGCTGGTAGGAGATCCATAGTCGATGGAACTGACCCCATAGTTGAAGATTGAAATCCCTAACATAATGAATGAATGAAGAAGGTGAGGAGAGTACACTGGTAGGAGATCCATAGTCGATGGAACTGACCCCATAGTTGAAGATTGAAATCCCTAACATAATGAATCCTCTATATGTTATACCAAGGCTTATATTAAATGGACCTAGTATTATAAAAATCGTCGAACATGACTTGGGGATTGGACCGGGTGCCAGTATCATTTACAATCGTCTTGACAAATATGGATAGATTTTGGATCGAATAATGATCTCAAGACCTGAATGTGGGAATTGGATCACTTTGACGCCAGAATATAACCCTAACTATTTCAATCTCTTCTACTCTAAACGTGTGGAGGTACCCCCCCCTTCCAGCAATATTATCGATTCAAGCATCAGACAAGTCGGAAGTCTGACCTGTCGGTGAAGATTCTATCAAAGAAGTTAATTTGTCCTGGGAATCGTTGTCACTCTAGATAGTAAGTCAGTCTTAATCCGGTAGGTCGTCAGCATTATCGTCACCATCATATAGTTCAGGTAACAATAATAATTTTATTAATATGGCTTATCCCACTCAAATAAATTGTCCTATATATGAGGGGGATGGAGATCCCCAAAAAAATTGGTTCATATGTGAATAAATATGGTAAGCTAACAACATTACAGATGAGAAAATACAAATCACAATGTTTATAGGAGGTCTACTAGATAGAGCATTAAGTTGGTACATGAATCTCGCTAAAAATGGCCCAAAGACGAAGCAAGAAATTAAGAAGAACTTCGAATCCTTCAAAATCCAAGACAATAGACATCTCACTGCACAAAATATTAAGGCTATAACATAAATAATTGAAGGATATGCCTAGGAATACGATAAAATATTAAAAGATATCCTTAATCAAATGCCAGCCAAGATGGAAGAATCCATCCTCATCGAATGGTTTGTAGCATGCCTACTACATCGAATCCGGACTACATTGACTATGTACGAGTTCAATAAAAATGATGATGCTATAATGAAGGCACTGTGAAATTCTATGTCACAGCATATCTAAGAGCTGAGGATACCTCAAAAAGAAACAATGAGCAGAAAAGTTGAATAAGAGTGAAAACTGCAGTAAAAAGGAGCAGAAGAATAATTATGCAGTAGAACTCAGATGGGAGAAGAATAATGTCACATGATCCAATAATCAATATAATGAACAATGATGTTACAATGGAGAGAATTTGAATCACACAGGAGAATTCGAACCTCATTTGGTCTAACATAGGGATTATCACCACTGGAGTGCTCTAGAGACTCAACCTCAACTGAACTGAACATAAACTCAGCTAACTGAAGACATAATCAGTTAACTGACTAAGGAGGGCGTAATAGTGATTTTTTCATGCATGCCATTCATAAAAGGGCACATGAGGCCACAATTAGTGGCATCCGGAGCTCTAACCCCCCACAAGAGTCAACTAATCCAGGTGGACTGCACTGAAACACTCAGTAGGTTCCTATAAAATAGGGAACACACTGAAGTGGTCCTAAAATTATTCATGCAAGGCTCAGAAGTTGGTATATGGATCTTGGATGACATCTGCACACCACTAGGGGGGAAATGACATCATCAACAACTAGAAAAAATAAATAAGGCTAGGAAGGACAAGGATGGAATATTGAAATATTGAAATATCCTAACACCCCCCCTTAATCCATATTTTTTCATCCTAGGCCCTGGTTACTAAGACCAAAGGTCACCCATACAATCAAATAAATGATAAAAATAACTGTCCATGAACCAAGGAAATGGGGAAAAACCTCATGGTAAAAATACCCCCCCTCAAAAAGAAAAACAGTAGGGAACTCAAAGAACCTTCATACTAAGCAGAGAAGGAAAAAACTTTCCTCGGTGAAAGCCTTAGAAAAACTATTGGAAAGTTGCTTCTCTATAGGATAGAAATGTAGGTGCTAGATCTGGATCTACTCCTCTGATGTACCTCCCACTGTGTAGAAGTTGTATTTTCCAAAACAAGTCTTTCAGGAACCCTTCTTGCTACTGGAGTGTTGAATCCCCAGGTATGGAGGTTGCTAGAATGTTGTCCAAGGCTAGCAATAGAGGGTGAAAACCCAATCTGAAAGGCTTCAAAAAGCTCTGCGCAAGAGAAGTTCTATCCCCAGATTGTTTGGTATAGTTAACTCCCACGGATATTAGGCCTCTGCTGGAACTTATGTGGGTTGATCCTGAAAGGATCTGACTTTCTGTGAGGGAAGGTCAAAGTGTTATATCTCTAGAAGTAAGTTTGCTTTAAAGGAAACCTAAACTAAGTTAGATCTAGATTAAAGAGGTGTGTTTTAATGTGCAGAATAACTTGATCTGAATTTTAATAAGTCTCTTCACCAGTTTGACAGAAATGTGAAATGGATCTTTACTTATTAGCTTAAGATATAACTAGAAAATGAAAATCAATTGATTGTATCTTAAGGATAGAAGCGCATGCAAGATTATCCTGTATATTGAAATGCTAATTGAAAAATTGGCATTAATTTATTAATGTCGGTTGATCATTTGCAGAAATAGATAAATGTTTTAAATAATAATAAAAATTCACTTAAAACATAAAAGACACAGATCAAAAGTTAAGACAAATCTGAACTGTAGATCAATGTATTAATAATGATTGCAAAGTTAAAACAGTATTCATTCATAGATTGAAGCGAAAATCAATTCACCAAAAAATTTGATAAATAAACAAAAGAGGAATCAAGAGAAAACTAACTGTATTACTTCAAGGCTGCAATAAATTACAATCTCTTCATTAATCAAAGTATCTCCAGTCTTCTTTTGATGATTTTCTCCTCCCTCCCCTATGATATTTCTACCCTTTAAATAATAATTACAAAATAGATACAAAGGATAAAGCTCCCATAAAACAAGGATTACAAAATCAAACTAATCTAAGAATGACCAAGGGCACCTTGCCACTTGGTCCAAACTTCTAGCAGCTCATCCACATCTGTATAATTAGCTGAATCAAGTCCCAACTGGGAATCACAAGTAAAGGACTCCATCTCATTCTTGGTTAACTTATGCCAAGTGCGCAGAAAAGTATGGATCTTTCCTTCTAGGCTGACAGGTTGCTTGATGAACTTTTCAACTTCTGAAATCCCTATGTGCTCGAGCTGTTGAAGCTGTTCTTTGACCTTCTCAGATATTCCATCAACCTGTTCAATCATCAGTTTCAGTGGACAAGCCTTCTCAATGAGATCCATAGTATGAAACTGTAGCATAACCATGATATTGTCTACATCATACCATCTTCTTCCACATATGGCTTGTGCCTTCTTGCGGATTTTTCTTCAACCATGTCATAAGTGTTTTTCTAGGAATTCAAAGTTGTTCTGATTTTTCTGAACTTGAAGCTATAAAAAACTGGGATGTCATGTGGCTTGTCCTTGATATACCTTTTCCATTCAACAACATTATCATAAGCTTTGGAAGCTTGTTGGATTTTGTCAATTTGTTGTTCAAGAATAGTAGACATTCGCTCAAAATCATTATGAGTTTCCTAAATTTCATTCAGGAAACTATATAACTCAGCTAAGAGTTTATGATGCTCCTCATTCACTTTATTAGCCAAGTCCTTGAACTCTTCCTAAGAAAACCTGCAGAAAGAAGAAATGGTTTCACTTGCAGTTGCATCCTTCAGCTGTTGTTCTAGCACAGTTATCTTCTCCTCATGTGCAGTGTTCAGGACTTCAACATCCTGCAACTAATCTTGGAGAGAAATGTTCTGTTCCTGCAAATCATTTAGCTGATTTTCATACTGATTCCTCTGTTCATGAATCTGATATTCATGTTTTTTATTAACTTTAATCAGTTGCTCCTGAAGCTACTTCAACTCCTATTTATTGATGTCAATCTCTTTATTCAATGAAGTTACTGAATCAAAATTGGCTCCAGCAAATGCCCCCATAACCGCTGCAGTGTCTAATGCTTCCTGTTGGATGTCATCATACTGTTTGTCCCAAATTATTTGATTGGGGACAAGTGCTGACAGCACAGCTGATCCCCTGCTTCTCTTGTTACCCCTGCTGACCACTGCTTTTGATATCCTGCTGTAAAATTAGTCCCCAAGAGGAACCACAGCATCATCTTCAGGATCAGTTGTCAACTCAGCTGCAGATGTAGCAACATTACATGTTGCAACCAATGGAGATGTTTGGGTGATAGTGGAATTAGGGATAGACATGGTAATCTGAGGGGTAGATATCAAAGGGGTAGTGGCAGCAAAAACTGAAGGTGAAGAAGGAGGAGAAGTAAACAGAGTGGCAAACTCAATGATGGAAGTAGAGGCAATGATAAGTAATGGTTGTAGAGAAACAGTACGAAACTGTATCTCAGTTATTATTGGTGGTAAAGTGACAAGTGTAATTGGCACGGTTGAAGGTGAAGTAGGGATGGAGGTTAGTGCAGTAAATAATTGGGATATGGTGGATGGTGGTAATGTAACCTCAAAATATGAGGTGGAAGGAAGCTCAACAAAAGAGAGTGGGGGTGTGGAATTCATTGTATCAACAATGGTGGTGACTTTAGGAAAGTGGTCATCTGAAATGGGATCATCCATCACCAAGATGTCAAGCAAATCATCCATTTCCTTGGAACCTTCAGTTATTTCTAGCACAACAGGCACAGGAGGAAGTATTTCATCTTCAGCATCACTGTCTGCAATGTACAGTGTAGGAATTTGAGAGGCATAGGTCTGAATTTTCTGTCTTTTGGATGGGTTACTTGCAGTAACCACTTGAGCATCATTGGCTGGGTTACTTGCAGCAACCACTCGAGTATCAAGTACCAAATTCATTTGTGCAAACTGCTTTTTAAGTTGTTCAGATGTTTGAATCAATTTCTTCAATTCTGCAGCTGGTTTCAATTTTGGAGCATCCTCCATAAGGCCCTTACCCTTGCCTTCATCTGGATATGTCAACATTAATGGAGCACTTTCTTTTTGTGCTTCTTTCTCTTCTTTGTCCTTTCTGGTCTGTTCTTCAAGCTGTAATTCCATTTTTTTGTAACTCAAGACCTTAGTCTTGAGGTCCCGTTGGTACTGAAGAATGAAGCTTTGTTCTTCTTTGGTTTTAGCCCTAGCCAGGACTTCAAAAAAGACATCTACTCCCTGGTAAATGGAGTCATCAGGGGTATCTTCATGGGAATAAGTGGTCTTCATGTGCTCTTGAGCAAAGTGGGCAGCCAGGAATGCCTTGGGATCATGCATCCTTTTGGGGCTTGTCCCAATTTTAATGCAACAATCCTCTTTCCCAGTACTGCAGTATATGTTGAGGTTGGAATGAACAAAGGACCAAGGTTTAAAGGGAATTTATGCCATCCCTTTTTGTTAGGTCCAATGAGCTTGAGAAAATCTCCATCTGTGATAGTTTGGAAGGCTATTTCCTCAAGCAAGAGTTTGTCTGGGACTATCCTTGGCAACAAATGTACTATGCTACTTCCCCAAACTCTGATATAAGAGAATGATTCTCCCACATACCAGTCACCAATGGTGGGAATGAGAGTTTTGGCATTAGGAGAGAAGGAAGGTGCATCTTCCCTAAATATCTGATGATAGATTGTACCAAATAAGTGATCACAGATATCATACAGTAAAGGAACATAGTTTTTCTCCCACAATGTTGAACAGTAAATGTGAACTGGGGAAGTCGAAAGTGTCCAATTCCATCCCATGAAAGGGTACTGGAATTCTGAGCAAAATACATCAATAACATAGGCTGAATAAAAGAAATAAGACTTCCTTGAAGCTGGTGTCTTTTGATACCGCTCAATTGTTGCCTTTAACTCCATTGACAGAATTGAAGCCCAATTAAATGATTCCCCAGTTATGAGGACGTGATGGGCCATAGGTTCGCATTCGGCTTTGAACATAAAACAATTGGGTAGACCATGCAGCCTGCGAATCATGGCTGCGAAGAGAGAATAGGGTTCCTTGAACCATGAAACAGGGTATCGGTTGTCGGCTCTAGGTATGAAGTTGGTCGAGTTATTCATCCATGAATTTATCATCTCATCAAAGTTAAACCTGGTGTTGGCAGAATCCAGGAAAGCGACATTAAGAAGTTGGGTAGCCAGCTTAAGAGCATAAGCTCTAATGAAAACTTCAGGGCAAAAAGAGACCAAAAGAGACCCTGCACTGGTGTTAAAGGACCGGTCTTTAGGGTTTGCATGGTCAATTATCCACTTGACTGCGTCTGTGTAAGGGAGAAGGGCAGGTCTAGCTGTTATGGAGTGTATTTGGGAATCCCTAATCTTCTCATAGACAGGTCGGTTGTCTTGGATGTCCGATAGGTCGTCGTTATCAAAAATGGCATAAATTTTAGACCAGTCTATCGGATAGGTTTCTGAGACTCTGTCACTAGTATCAGCAAGGATGTCGAAGTTGGGATCTTTTTTCAACAACTCTTTTCGTGTTGTCTTAGAACGGGTAACTCTCGACATGTTGAAAACTGGTAATTCTAATAATTAAATTAAAACAAATCAACAAGAGTTTGAAATTAATGAAAAAATGTAAACAAGCGAATAGGAAAATGACATGAAACCGACCTGTACTGACGAGAAACAACCTCTGGTAAAAGCTCGTGGTAAAAATCCTTGTAGCAGGTAAATTCTCAAAATTGAAAAATGATAAAAGAAAATAAAAAATTCAACATATTTAACAATTTCATCGGGTGAAATCTGGACCATAGGATGACGCAAAATCAACGGCTAAGATCTATCATGCGAGATGCGGAAGGAGAGTTGCGGAAGTTTATTATTGCAACAATGTACATTCTTTCCACAATCCCCAATCCGCAATGTGGGTTGCGGGTTGCGGAACCACAACTCTAAATATATACAAACCAAAAGTTTATGTAATCTGCAATCCGCAATTGCGGGTTGCGGGTTGTGGAAATGCAAACGACACAATTTAAAAGAATGATATTTCCACATTCCGCAATCCGCAATTGCGGGTTGTGGATTGCGGAAATACAAAACGCAGATTTATTGTTCAAACACTTTCCGCAATCCGCAATTGTGGGTTGCGGGTTGCGGAAACGCAAAGTGCAAATTTATTTTGAGACTCTTCCCGCAATCCGCAATTGCGGGTTGCGGGTTACGGGTGCGACAAACCACTATTATTGAAAAATATTTTCGCATCCGCAATCCGCATTGCGGATTGCGGGTTGCGGAAAGAAAATGTTTCAAATCCAAAAAACCACGCTTTCGCGGATTGCGGGTTGCGGAAAGAACAACTTTTGAGAAAAAATACTTCTTTCCGCAACTCACAAAAACACACAAAAATCAAAGGAATTTTCAAAGGGAAAATTATTAACTAAATCAAATCATATCAAAGACTTAAAAAGCATGATGCAAAACCCCAAAATGAACAAGGAATTTAAACATTACCTTTACATATAAAAATTTGGGGCTCCCATGTTTTGATTAAAACATGGGATTTGTTGTACCTACAACATGGAGCGAATGGCTCATTGTGGTCCAAATAATGAACCTTTGATTACCTTTTTTCAGACAACCGAGAATTGTACTTGGTTGTAGATCCCCCATGGCAAGTCTGCTCAAGATATTGTGGATCAAACCCCACCATCATGTAGCACCTCTCTGAGAGAAGTGGATCTGCATGACATAGTGCAAGTTTTGCATGATACTGAGATCTGGTGGTTCTATGGTAAGATGAATCCCCAACTGTGTTCCCAATAGATACAAGGACTTTGTGAGACCATATTGGTCTTGGCCATGGATTGGGAGCATGTGTTGGATTTGGATATGAATCTAAATCTCCTTGAACTTTATTCTCAACATCAAGATCTTGATCCTCATCTTCATTAGAAGAGATATCACTTTGATCTTCATCAGATTTCGATGGGGTAGGCAAAGTGTATGGAAAAAATGTGAGAATTCATATGCCTTGGAGGCATGGTTTGCAAACCCTTTCGCTATAATCTTCCCAGTAGAGATATCTGCATATCAACTGTGTCAGGACCAAAGACCACTTTCTTCGGTGAACCTATGTGAGTAATCTGATATACAGACAAAGAATTTGCTGACAAAGAAGGCACAAATAGAACATTTTTGAAATTCCCATGCTCCATATGTACTGTTCCCTTCCCTTCAATAGAGATATAAGAGTTGTCTCCCATGTGAATATTCGGACCATCTTTTAGATCTAAAGAAGAAAATGATTCTATAGAGGCAACCATGTGGTTGGAGGCTCCTGAATCTATGAGGAGGGCTTGTGATTTTGAAAATCCAGCCTTCAGTGCATGGCATCTCTCATGACCATTAGAATCACTTCCAGAATCAATCTCTCTTGCACCTTTTGGAAGGGAAATTTCGTGTTGTTCAAGAAGCTTGGTCATCTGATCTATCTTATTCTGCATGCAAGATCTCTCTGAGGGGTTTCCTTTCTTGCAATAGGAACACTTGGATTTCTCAAATCCCTTTTTTTTGTCCTTGGAGCTGGAGGCTCCTTCTGATGGACTTGAATTGGCATTCTGCTTGGGTTCAAATGGCCTCTTATCCTTTCCCTTGTGCTTCCCCTTCCCATTCGCACTTTTTGCTTCTCCATCCATAAGAGCTTGATCTTTGGAGGCCTTAAAGACACCATCTAGATCAACTTATCTTGTTCTTGGATGAGAGATTCGGCGAAAACATCTGAGGGAATCTTCCAACTAGGGATTGGCATTCACCCAGAATGGAAGGTAGATACAAAGATGGAGAACTCGGGACCTATATTGCTCAGAATGGATAGCACCAACTGCTCATCCTTCTTCTCAATGCCACACTGCTTGCATTGCATAATCAGATATTTGAATTTTGAAAAGAACTGTTGAATGGTCTCAAAACTGCTTGGTTGTAGAGAAATCAACTCATTTTCCAGAATATGGCCTCTTAGCTCATTTTGTTTGCCAAAGAGGGTCTCTAACTTCAACCATAGTTCTCTTGGATTCTTCAATCCGTTGAGGTGGAAGAGTAGATATCTGGAAATATGAATACACATGAAACCAAATGCTTCATCCAATCTATTTAGATACTTGGTTTTCTCCACAGCTGATGTTGGTTCGGGATCCTTCCCCATTGTTACCTTGTACTGTGATTTGTTGTGCAATACCATCTCCATATTATCCCTCCAATAAAGGTAATTAAAGGGTTTCAGGATCCTAGGAGAGAGAGGAGAGTTTGAATTGTCCATTACAACTGCTGGAGCGAATACAAGGTGAAAATTGTTGCTTATGCAGCAAAACTGCTACAACACTCAAAAACTTTGAATAACCTGCAAAAAAATATCAATAATGGAGGTAGACTACTACTGAGCATTGCTTTAGGACAATAAGAAATTTTATCTAGATCCTTCACACTTGGCTAGACCTCATTGGATTTCTCCAATCAATTCAATGCAATGGCACCAGGATTTGTTGTGGAAATCTAGAGGCTTCTGGTGCACTACCGAAAGCAGCAGCTCAGCCTATTCACTCAAATGGCTCTAATACCATGTGAAATTCTATGTCAGAACAGATATAAGAGCTGAGGATGCCTGACAAAGAAAGAATGAGCAGAAAAGTTGAATAAGAGTGAAACCTGCAATAAAAAAGAGCAGAAGAATAATTATGTTGCAGAACTCAAATAGGAGCAGAATAATGTCACATGATCCAATAATCAGTATAATTAACAATGATGTTACAATGGAGAGAATTTGAATCACACAGGAGAATTCGAACCTCAGTTGGTCTAGCATAGGGATTATCACCACTGGAGTGATCCAGAAGACTCAAACTCAACTGAACTGAACCTAAACTCAACTAACTGAAGACATGATCAGTTAATTGACTAAGGAGGGCGCAATAGTGATTTTGGCATGCATGCCAGTCGAAAAAGGGCGCATGAGGCCACAATTAGTGGCATTCTAAGCTCTAACCCCCCACAAGAGTCATCTAACTCAAGTGGACTGCACTGGAACACTCAGTAGGTTCCTATAAAATAGGGAACTCACTGAAGTGGTCCTAAAATGATGCATGCAGGGCTCAGAAGGTGGTAGATGGATCCTAGATGAATTCTGCACACCACTAGGGGGAAAATGACATCATCAACAACTAGGAACAATAAATAATGCTAGGTAGGACAAGGATGGAGTATTGAAATATCCTAACATGCACAAAAAGTAAAATAAAACACCGACCATTCAAGTGGACCATCCGACCGACGAGTTGAAGAAAATCTTGAATAGATGCAGCAGTCGTTACAACATCTAGTGTTAAGGAATAATGATTTATGGTGCACCAATTGTTCAACCGAATGTCACACAAAATATTCTTGTCGATATAACAACTTCCAACCACACTATAACGACAAAGGACCCTTTCTAGAAGAAAGAAGTTTCCTGCAGGAAGAACCCCGACTTTTTCCCGAAGAAAGGCGGCCCAACAATTTCAATATTGCTCGGACATCATATTTCTGTGATATTTATGAAAATTTGAGCCACATACAACAGTTAAATGTCCATATAATTCCGACGTGGTCAAATTAAAATGGTGCATAAACTATTGGAACACCCAACACAGCATGGTCGACTGTATTAGAAACCTGAAGACAAAACATAACCAACATACAATCTATCAGACGCAGACGATGGAGAAAAATAATCAAAGACGACACGAAGATAATTGGCAGAATGATCAGTGCAACAATAGAGGATATAGAGGCCGTGGTGGATATCGAGGTCGAGGAAGCTTCAATTTTAATCGTGGTCAAGTCAGGTTGAGATGCTTTATTTGCTTTAATGAAGAACATTTGAGTCCCGACTATCCTTGGAAAGACAGAATGGACCTCAAATTCTATACTAAATGTGGCATCGGAGAGCATTCTCTAGAATATTTCCCCATCACGGCTTGAAAAACTTTTGAATAAAAAGAATCTTAATCTTTTGTTTGGTGTTCCTAAGAATGGCATGATTAAACATAAGAATCTACAAATTGTTACAAAGAAAGGCACGAAAATTGGTCATGATAACACACAAGTAACCAAGTTGCCAAGTAAAGAGTGTAATTACCCTCAAATCAATCAACAAAAAGATATATTTAATGATGCTTCTAGAATTTTTCAAGAATTAACAAAACAAGAGGACATTCAAGATTATAAAAATAAAACATTGAATGAACTATTGCAATTACATACAAAAGAGGAAGCAGTTGCACATCTTATTGAGATTATGTACACCATGAAGAAAGACACCGGCAATGAAAGAATCCCTAGAAATCTATGCAGCCTAAGACAAAAAGAAAAAAATGATATTGATCCTTTGGTCGATCTAGACATCGACGAGTATCGCATTTCACAAGTTGTTCTCGACTTTGGATCACAAGTAAACATTATGACAAGGGAAACATGGGAATGCCTTGGTGGGCCCGGGATGATGGAATTAGGTATATATCTCAAGCCTTCTAACCAAGGCCTCATCGAACCCATTGGTGTGTGGAAATTTGTGAATACAGGCATCATGGGTATAGAAACACAAGTCGACTTTGAAATTATAGACGCACAAGAGGGAGCGACTTCTTTTCCTGCTTTAGTTGGTCGACTCTAAGGAAGGAAAATGAAATCATTTATTTCATTAGAAAAAAGACCGAATAAAGGTCAAAGGTGATGGTAAGAAAGTAATCTTTCCTATCTATCCATTAAGGGAAAATCCAAGGGAGGAACCAGATGATCAAGATGGAGATATAAGAAGACTCTATCAAATAATGGGAAATAATGAAGATGTTGTAGAACCAAATGAATATGGATAAATCCATTTGGGATCCCTAGGTCAGTAAGACATAATTCCGACATTGACTTATATGACTGGCAGGTAGAAAATTATGAAATGCACACCAGAGATTATTGGTTGATTCAAGCCATTCCCCGCCAGGAAAAGAAAAACTGACTCGCAATTTCTGTAATTCCAAAGATATTTGAAAGGAAACAAGACAGTACCCGACTCTAGTACCGATGAAAGTGGAGACGACCATTTTTTCGTCACCACATTATAAAGAACAGGATTCTCCAGTAATACACATTGAACATGTATCTAAAAATGTTGGAGAGCAAGGGAGATTGAAAACTCTAGTAGAATCCTTCACTAAGAAAGCGACTAGATAGTGGGAGACACATCAATCGCAAATGCACACGTGGATGACTAATTCGACTTATTTTATCGAAATATTCGGAGGAAAAAATTTGATAGCAAAAGCTCAAATTCCAAAAATTTGTACAAGGCATGGACATGTCCATACACATTGAAAGATGTCAAAAAGAATGGGGGAGATTGGGATACAAAGATGAGAAACTCTAGCCACATTTATTCCCAAGTACATTAGAATATCTACCTGAAAAGTGGTATAAAATGGAGGAAGCAAGTGATGGAACTTTTACTTGGCAAGAACAAAAAGAAAATTTCACAAGAGACTTTTCCTTTTCACCATTGGAAGACTACGTCAAGGTGGAAATTGAATAAATTAAGAAATTCATAGAGACAACAAATATTGCCACATCAACTAAAGGCCATCGACCTAAGTCGACATGAAACAATATTACGACCAAAGTAGTTCAGTTGTCAACAAGACTAGAACTTGAAAATGATACAACCATTGGTAAAATATTTCGTTGGAAAACAGACCATCTGTCGACAAGAATACCTATAAAATATATAATGAAAGTGGCCTCAAAAGAGAAAGTTGATCCAGAAAGATTCACAGAAAAAGATTTTGCTCCTACCTTTACAAAATTCAAAGAAGGGGATCAGCCAATCAATGAAGCAAGGGCACCAGAATGGATGGATGCACGGATCAAAATCAAAGAAGTAGATATATGACAGGAAAACTGACCAAAAATGTCAAAAATCGGGGTTTACTGGACTAAACAAAAAACCACTAAAATTACTAGTCTGTTAAAATAATATCAATATGTTTTCGCAAGAGACTATAAAGATTTAAAAGGCTTAGTGCAAGAAATGGGAGAAATGAAAATCGACATCAAGCTAGAAGCTAAACTAGGCAAAAAATGCCTGTATAAATTGTCCCATAAATTTGAAGATATAGTCAAGAAAGAAATAGAAAATATGCTAGTGGTCAGTATCATCTATCTGGTCGACCAATCAGAATGGGCTATTCCTATGGTTGTTCAACCTAAGAAACATGATCCGATGAAACTGTGTATTTGCTTCGACTTCAGGGGACTGAATAAAGTTACTTTAACCAACCCCTTTCCTATACCTAATCCATGGAATCGACCATTAAGCAACACTCCTATAAATACAGACCTAGAGCAAGCCTTTGGGAATACTTCTGCAGATAAATTGAGCAAGTGCACTTAGAACCAACCCTGTCAAGGTCCATTCATCTATCCCCTCTACCTAAAATATCACATACCATGGCTCCAAGAAAAGGTACTACTACAACTAGATCAATGAAAGTAGCTAAGAAAAATCTACTAGAACCAGAAGATCTTACAATGCCACCATTAAATTATCAACTTATTAGAATCCTCAGATCCTGCACTAAAGAGAATCAATGGAGGAGGTATTGGAAAGAATTGCATGAATGGGGTGTTCATAATGACAAATGGAATAAGTATGCAAATAAATTAGCCGCTGCAAAAATACGACATTACCTAAGTGCCCCCCTGGTAGATAGTTTTGTTGGATTGAAAGATATGATTGCACAGTTCGTGAGAAGGTATCATGATGGAAAATTGTGGCTAGATCAGCCACTGGAAATCAATGCTGAAGTAATTGGAATGGTGACAAGGTTACCAAGAAAATGGATTTTTCTACTAGTCAGGGTCAATCCAAAACTAGTCAAAGAATTCCCAGGGTCGATGCAAGGGAAGAACTCAAAAGGACTAGTCATTAGCAAGATTCAATACAATGCATATAAATATGTTGCCATTATCATTTATGTATGCTTAACCAATACAAGTCGACCATTAGACATTTGACTAGATTGTTGGAAACAGTAAAATTCATCGCTACAGAAGGAAAATTATTCAGTTGGGTATACCATTTGGATAGGATAGTTAGGTTGACTTGTGAGAAGTGCCAGGAAACTGGTTCGATGATTTGATACCCATCCTTACTCATTTGGCTGGAGATGTACAAGGTTACACCCATTGGAGATCCTTCATGTACTGCAAAATCCACTCCTTCCATGTTCAACTTCAAAGTATTTCAGACTCAAGGCTGCCCCAAAGGACTTGCAATTGCGAAAATGTGGCTTGAAAACTGGTTCCAAGTCCTCAAAACTACATGTTCAAGATGTAGAGTTCCCCAGCAGGTTCGTCGAATTCTACCTCCGACTATTCATTTACAGTTAGACCTTGACTATACCAAGGTTTGTTGCATGCAAGGAGATTATGGAAATGCAACTGAGCTTGAATTTTACCCCTTTGTTCAAGAAATATATTATGGCAATCCACATGGATGGAACCTAAATAAATCCAAGAGCCCCTAACCAACGGCAAGAAAGAGGAATTCTATGAAGTCGGTTTATACTTCGAAATATTTGGACCCCCTCTAGAAGAAGCAAATCATCTTGCTATTATAACCTTTCCAAAGTAGACCAAGCCAACCGAAGCGGAAGATCCTTCTAGCGAAACTACATAGGATGGCGACATTCAAGATGACCAGCAGTCGGAGCCTGATCTGTCTAAAGAAAAGTTGGATATTGTCGCAGAAAAAATATTCACCAAGCAACAAAATTTTAAGGAAAAGGGGTCGGATAAGCAAAAAATGATACTTCAAGCACCTACAAAAGATGAACTCCATGAATTACATCACGAAGTGGAGCAAATTATTAAGGATGCAGTCGCAAGCCGCATCACAATCGACGAACAAGTT
Source organism: Larix kaempferi (assembly GCA_027924585.1). Lineage (NCBI taxonomy): Eukaryota > Viridiplantae > Streptophyta > Pinopsida > Pinales > Pinaceae > Larix > Larix kaempferi. Next base: position 5,593,453 of record BSBM01000621.1, on the reverse strand, counting down.
GAAAAATTTCTAGCCATTCAAGCTTCTTTTGCACAGGTAAAACCAACCTAATCAAATAAATTAAAAAATTTCATGCACTCACGAGAGGAAAATCTTGTACCTGCTCCTAACAATTCACCGCCTCTATCCGCAACAATATTGAAGAGCGTCCTCTGACTACTTTTGAAACTCTGCAAGACCCTGAATTCCACCAATTTTTATCCAACCTGCCAAATTTATGCCCCAATTGGAGGAAAATAGTTACAACACGAAGGGAAGGGTTCATGAATCCACTAACCCTCAAGAAGTTCCAGTATTACCACCACCTAGAGTCGAAATTACAGACCAGTCAACCGGTCCATCTTCAAAACCTCCACCTCTACCTTTTTATCAAACTACTTATCAAATATTACCAAATACTCCAATTACCCCCATAATTACTTAGCCCCTCAATCCCATTATTACTCACATCTACGAACCTTCATCAAATTTTCTTCCAGTATCAAATATCATAAGTCCCCCTACCTCTACTACTCGTCCTGTCTCAACTGCTCCCCCAAAGTCGATTGCTCCTCCAGAACCAATTGTTCCTCTAGAGTCGACTGCCCCACCTGCATTGACTATTTCGTCTGCGTCGACTAATCCTCCCGAGTCTACCATTCTACCCTTAACCACTACACCTTTGATTGAAGCAAATCCAACCAACGTTTTCAAGAAAAAGAAAAAGAAAAAGAATAAAAAGAAGTCATCGAAGGTCTCCTTCAGATTTACAAAATACCTTGCAGTACCACCAATTACATTTGACCCTGCCATACCGAAAGATCATCATCTTGATGCACTCATGGATGCAATTCATAGAGAAAAGAATAAAAGGTGGGAAACCAACAAGTGTAAAGTTGACCAAATTGAGTATGAATAGAACAAGGCTTTACAAGCTTGCCACGAAATAGTTTATCAAGTTGCACCAACTTTACAGGGACCCCCAACCAAAAAACCCTTGGATCAAATTACTAGCTTATTTGGGTCCCTTGCTTCACTCTTCCAGGAGGTAGCTCATCCAGAAGATCAAGAAGATGTTAAGCTGACATTTTCATGTCTTGCAAATCAATCTCAACACTTCCTCGACCAACACAAAAAGATAAAATAATATGGTGCCGAAGTACAACAATCTACTTCAGTTCTCAATAAGTGGTATACTTTTTATGGGAAATTTTTTATTGACATGGGTAAAGTTTAGAATAATTTCGCACAAATATTCCAGTAGAAGGCCACCGCAGATCCTTCCACCCTTGAAAATCTAGAGCAACAAATCCACGTGGAGTAGAACCGTTTAGTTGATCTTCAAAAGAAACAGGAATAGTGGGTTGCTTAAGCACAGAGTGCAAAGACAGAATTCGACCCAATTGCTTCTCATATCTACCGACTACTCCTTGCTGCCAACAATCAACACCTACTCTAGGAACCAGACCTACATAACATTAAACATCTCTCCATTACTGAAAAAATCAGTCGACTATATGATCTCACTGCCTCGAGTGTGAACATGCAGACAACCTCACATAAATGGGAATATTTCAAACGACGACTCGCCCTCTCATCTCCATTCATTGTCGAAGCATTCATTTGTCCTGATTTGTCAGTTGCTTCAGCTAGTTCACGTTCATAACTAGCAGCAATATACAATCTTGATCTTGCTTTTAGTCATCTCCTCGTTCTCTTTGGGATGAAGAAAAGTTTTGTTGGTGGGGGATATCTTGGAGGATCCTAGTCGACTGGTCAACTAGGTCCTACGACCGACCACCGCTAGGTCGGTCCTGTGGATACACTCGGTCGGTTAAGCCGACATAACTACTTTTGTAACTAAATAACTAAATGTAAAACAGTATATATATGCTGGTGAGCTTTGATTCAAGTAGAATAACATTACTTTGTACATATTTTGGCTCCGATATAATATAATTGTTGTTGTTGTTCCCTTTACGTTGGTATCTTCTCTTGTATAATGATCTAGATGCATTATCTTTTATCTTTATGTTGTTTATATTCCATGTAATCCCTTAGATTACAACAGTGTGCTTGATAGATGTGTGTGTTAGATGGTGTTAGTTAGATGTGTGCATGATGGTTATGTTAGATAATGCATATTGTGTTTTGTTAAATGTTATTATTAGATTTGTGTGTTAAATTATGTTTAAATATGTTAAATGTATTTGTTAGATGACAATAGATAATGTTTACATGTGTATGTTAGGTGATGTTTGATATGTATGTTAAATTGTGTTTACTATTTTTTGATGGTACTTATTTTTTATAGGTGATGATAGATATGTATGATGTTAGATGATGTTTGGCATACATGTGTGATGGTTATGTTAGATGATCTTTGTGTTTAGAAGGTGATCATGATGATGATGATGATGATGATGGTACGTTACATGATGTTAGGTGATGGTGGTGGTGGCCATTGATTTGATTATCACACTGTCATATTTTTTATTGTTATATGTGTGTGTGTGTGTGTGTGTGTGTGTGTGTGGACTTGGTTTTTATGAACTCGATGGGTTGTCAAATTATTTTATGATATTTATCTTCATGTGTATGATGTATTTTGTTTATGTCAATCAGTGTGATTCATGTGTGTGATGCAATTTTATTTATTTATTTATGTATTTATGTCAACATCTTTTATATTAGCTATAATTATAATTACAAATTGTGCACAATCATAGTTATAATTGCAAAGCTACAATCTCAGCTATAATTACAATTTACAATCATTATTACAATTTCACAACTACAAATTACAATAAGAAATTACTAATTAGATTTACAAGGTACAAATTACAAATTGGACAAAGTTACAATCAGAAATTGCAAATTAAAATTACAAGTTTGTAATTACGTTTACAACTTAATTTACAAATTATAAAATTATTTACCAAATTGCAAAATTACAAAATAATTTACGAAATTGCAAAATTGCAATCATTTTAATCATCTTATCAGTTAATTATGGTGTGGTCAACTATAAAATATTTAATTGATCAACAAACGATTACAAGTCTTTTACGAGATGTCATGCATTATATGTGCAAGCCTGAAATTTTCTTGATACTAATATCTATAATGTGCTATACAAATAAGTTGCAAATAATTCTAGAATTGAAGTTGTAGTTACTCTAGCTAAAAATCACAATTGCATCTATATATCATAACTGTAAACTCAATGATATGAACATGGTAAACAATGAGAAAACAATATTATATATTGAGTGAAAAGAATACTTACAACAAGTTGAATATAACCACAAAATCGTATGATTATGTATATTTATAAAGATAAAACAATCGAAATTGGTGCACCTATGCACCATTCATAGAATATAACCATGTAATGGTATAATTATGTCTGAAATTGGTGCACCTATGCACCATTCATAGATATCAATAATTGTAATCTAATTCTATATTAATTCATGTAGAGGTCTAAACATGAAAATAGAAGAGGATACCTCCATAAAACATATTTCAAAATGAATTTTTAATAGCAGAGGTTTTTGTCTATGTTCACAAATAAGGTCTTGTACAAGTACCATTACTATAAGATTTAGTAAAACATTAAGGATCTGTTACAAATGGAGCACCAACAAGCCAAGTACCGAAAGGATGCACTAAGGATGAAAATAATAATTAATAATAAATAATAAACCATTCTATGATTAGAATGTTTACTCTAATCAAACCTTACAATTATTTAATTAATGATTAATTAGACAACATAATGCTTGAAGTTCAATTTTATATTAATAATTAATTATCTCATCCACATAAACCACATGTAACCTAGAGGATGGGAGCAATTAAACTCTCTCTCTCTCTCTCTCTCTCTCTCTCTCTCTCTCTCTCACACACACACACACACACACACACACACAAGAAAAGAGAAGATAAATATGTCCAAGGACAACCACATAAGACACGATTATAAATCCACTGCACATTAGCAATTTCTTTACCTACAACCAAGCATGTCTCTCTAGAAAGAGTCATGTTAAATAACCAAAATTCATTTAATAGTACTTGGATTTACCAGCCATTTTTTCCAACGACTATTATCATTATTTTTTAAAGTAGAAAAAAATTTATATAGATAAATAAACTTAGTCTTGGCTTAACCCATACAACTGTAATACAATGCACCCACGCAAATTCAAAAGATATTCTAAAATCATGCTTTTCTCCCCATCCCCAAATAGGATGCAATTGGGTCAAGTGTTTTTTATTTCACATAGAAATTTTTCTTTATCATCATGATTAAGGTAGATCTTTAGAAACTAACTATATAGAAACACACATAAACTTTACATTGAAAACACTATTTTGATTACCTTGATGCCAATCCTTCCCCTTCATAGCTTTGGTTATCATGTACTTATAATTGACCTTGTAATTATTTTTAAATTTCTTATTTGTTCAATAAATCAAATACTTTGGATTTTTCTAGAACAAAGTGCATGGCAAATGGATAGCAGTACATATTTTTCCCCTAGTGATTCCTCCTCACTAGTTCCAATAGCTTCAAATTTTAAATTTTCCTTCAACATCTAGTTGGGATCCTTCATTTTCTTATGGGTCTATCATGTCCCTGGGGTTGTTCCTCCTCTAAAATTTGGGTTCCATCCAAAGGGGAGGGGATCAATTTTTCAATGGATAGTGATACATAATTTTCTTGTTTTACATTGGGGCATCTTATTTAAAATCTAAGTGAACAATCTCCACTAGAACCTCAAATTCCACCAAGTATGCTTATGGATGTTCCACCTTTTAGTGAGTGACCTAACAAAATTTTGGTGTTCCTTATTAATTTCAAATTTTCATTTAGGGAAAATCACTATTATGTCTTCAAAGCAAGATGTACGCTAGAAAGGAAAATTCTCATAACCTAGGTTTCTACACATAGTCAATGGCTTCTAACAACATGTCCTATGGTAGTCCTCCAGAAGGTTAATTTCTACACATATCCTCATATAGGTAGTAATATTCATTTTTCACCAACATTAAGAATAAGTAAAATTTAGTGTACTTCAAAGGTACTCATCTTTGTAATCCACCAACATTAAGAATAAGTAAAACTTAGTGTACTTCAAAGATTCTTTTTTGAAAAACATTACATAATAATGGAAACCCTTTCAATCAAAAAGTGATGGAAAGAAAATTGTTGAACATGGCCAATACAATGGAAGGAAATCATTGTATCCTTGAAATATTTTTCATATCTAATAGATTTCTCCACTTCTAGAACTATTGGGCCCAATATGTTCAATAGAGAGATGCAAACCTAGGAGGAAGAAAAGCATCATTACTTGAAGAAGGAACCTTCACACTAATGAGGGAAGAACCAACTACATAGAGACACATCCCTATCTTGGACAAATTAAAATATAGCTTTGAAGGATGATTGAAATGTTGAGCGGGAGATTCAAGCTAGTGACAACTAGAATAGAACCTATCTACACAAACAGTTCAAGTTCAAGATTTCCATTATCATATTATAAAATGATAGCTATAAAAACTATTATAATTATTATAATTTATCGTATGTCTCTATTATTCTTATCTTCTCTTGCAAGAAAAATATTCCTTTTTTTATTGTTTGTGAAAACATATAAAGGTGGCGATTAAAAATATCAACCAAATCAAGTGAAACAAATACCTCCCTCCCATCCCTTAGCTTTAAAATACAACTCATTTTGTTTATTCTCAACATTTTAGTGGTAATGGATGGTGGAAGCTGAAGCTACATAGGAAAATTCAATTTTCCCTTTCACGACATTCTGATTTTGAGGCTTTAATGACATTCAAACCATGGTTAGTGTAACAAAAAATGCACAATACCTACATTGCTAGACAATACACTCTTCAATTTCAAGGGGATCTTGACCTTTTCTCTTTATTAAAGTATCAACATAAATACAAAGTCTTATGTTTAAACCATTTAATTCTCTAACAAACTTAGTTCCAATTGTTTGTGTTCCTTAACTATTAACTGAGTTGTCCCCATTCTTTGAAATTCTCGTACATTTTATTTCACATGCCATCAACTGAGTCTTGGATGTTCTCAAGGGACTAGTTTCAACTACCATTATGTCTAATGGTCGACATAGGTGGTTGACTCAAATATGTGAATAAGGGCCGCTAGGGACACAAATCGTGATTAAATAATATCACTAGCAAAAAAGGGGTATGAAGTACTATTAAACATTAACTTAAACTTGCAAGTTTTTCTTGATATGATTGTCCTTTGATTTGTACAAACTTTCATTTGCATATTACTATTCATGTCCAAAATGTTGATATGGGCATAGTGAAATTTAATATTATTATTCATGTCTAGACTGTTGATATGGAAGTGGTTCATTTGTGGTAGTTGTTGGAGTTCTAGGGTGGGTTCCATGCACCATGAGTAGGGAACCTCCTACTATTTTCTCGACACTCTCTCTACACTTCTAGAGATTTGAAGGTAGGCCCCAACATCATGTTTTTCAAGTAATGAGAACAAAGAGAGGCACCCATAGCATCAACAACAAAATGACAAATCCTCTTAGAAACCTTCAATATCTTTGAGGAAGAGAAGGCTCCAAACCATAGAAAGGAAATGATGGGTAGAACTATGTGGCATATCCCTTATTTGGAGTGATTTTCTAGAATCATGATACCATGTAACATCCTCCTCACCCAATCCGACCATTGGGAGGGGAAATTACCTGATTTCGGGCTCTTAAATTTCCCTCAAATCCGTAATACAATGTTCAACATATAAAATGTGTGCAGAAACATAAATAAACATACACAGCAGAAATAAAATCGATCCACACACACATAGCATGGATTTATACAAGCATAAACATTACAGGAATCAAATAAAAACATTTCAAATTCATATGCATGAGAATACTTATCTTTTTCCAACGTAGATCCAAGAAACTGGCTATGTCAGAGCGATTTCCCACCCAACCATAGGCACTATGTCCATCATATACTCTTTCTACTAAGAAGCCACCCCCAAGCTGGGCTATGAGGCCACCAAGGCGAAGGAAACACCTATAGGCTTCTCTCTCTCAACCCATAGCCCATTCTGCTCTCTATGCTTAGCCAAATGCTCATACAGGGCTCTATATTGGTCTCACTCTTCACAACCTTGGCTTCCACAATACCTGCCCCACACAACACCCTTCTTGGATCAGACATCCCCTTCACCAATCCACGATTCCCTTGGGCGATCCATCTTTCCTGGTGCTTCTAGTGTGTGCATAGAAGAACTCCAAACTTATATGTGTTTCTATAGAACCACCTGTAGCCTCAATCCGTGGCTTCTCAAGCATCTAAGAGCAGTATAACCCAATGGGTAAGGGTTCCTAGCTTTCCCAACCTATCTGCTCACATACAACCATATATTTTCACTTCCAAATCTACAGCATGTTCCCCATATTCAAATTTATGGGTTCAAAACAACATGGTAAGTTCATTGAAAGCAATGGAGAGCTCTGCCAAGTGTAGATCTGCATGCAAGAATGAGAGAATGAGGGTTGACTCCAAGGAATATGATAAAATGGTGAAAAGACAACTGACATAACTTCTAACAGTATAAAGGAAGGAAGCCTAGTAGCTACAGATTGACTTCTGTCATGACAGAACCGTCACAAAAGTTTAGTAAGCCCCATGCTGCAATAACTACATGAGGTGAATTTTCCCACCAACCTCACACATGCATTCAATTATTGGAGCATAGTCAAAAATGAGATAATTGGCTTATTCAAGGCACATGACAGAATTTGGGTGATTTATAACGTCGACACTTGGCAACAAGGATTTAGTCTCCCATAGATCCCCTTTCCTCTTCCCCTCTGGTGGAATCGTAGCCCCTTTGGTTCTCTTTATATAGCCATTGTTGGACCATTTTATTATTTATGCACATAATATTTACATATATTCTAAATCATCATTAAAACCAACCAAACAATCCAAATAAAATACATACATCATACATGCCTAGACATTCACTAGTCGGGCCTTGGCCTTGAGCTCCGCACTAGCATATTTACATCAATTACATAATTTTGGGTTACATGCATTCCAAGTCAAAACTAGGGGTATTACATACCATGCCTAAATATTGTTTGACATGGAGAATTACATTACAATATTATTTCTATTTTTTACACTTTATTATCGTTAATATTGTGTGTTTCTTAGAGACAACGCCACAAACTTAACTTTAGCAATAAATGTATTAAGGTTTATGTTGAAATATCAAAGTTTAACTCAAAGTATTTCCTCATAGTTGCTAAATTATATTTATGAAACAACAAAGCTCATGTGTGTGTGTGTGTATTCAACCACTATGATGAAATATCAAATTACCACAAAAGTCCATCCATCTAGAAAGGAGTACAAAGCAAGAGAAATTCCATATCCTAGAAATATCGGCTTTCGTTAAATATTATGGTTGTTGTCAATGTTTTTCTCAACGTTGGGAGTCAAAATAACGTTCCATTTATTTTAAACAAAATAATTCCCATAGCCCATGGTTCCGCCTGCCACTCATTGTCTTTCATGTTTTTCTTGAGAGTGAATCATGATCTCAAAGTTTGATCTTTCTAAATATGGAATAATATCTACTTTGATATTCCTAAATAAGGAATGAAATCATGCAATAATGCTTTTTAATTAAACTAGTGTGCCATAATAATAGCACCACACTTATGCGTCTTGTATAAATAGACGCACTAGTACTACTAAACCACATATTTTGGAACATCCGCAAAAAATCCAGCAAAAGAAAATATCTGCTATGTTTAATAGTGGATAGTTATCTATGCAATTTTTAATATTGTCGACACCAATTCGCTAAATATATAAAGGCGCACCGATGCAGCCGCAATTTTTTTATGCACCGCGGTATGATGTTTTTTTAATTTTTAATTGTATGCCAATACGGTGCGTTGTGGAAAACATAGCGTATTGAGGCGTTCATGTCTTTCTAGCGCACTACTATTGCGAATATATATATATATATATATATATATATATATATTCACGATGCGTTTCATGTTATAACACACTGGTGCTTCTTTGTAAATAGCGCACCGATGTCCGGAAAATCAAAAATAAAAAGCCGCATGAATTGTTTTCCCATAAACTGAAAAAGAGGCAGGAAGTTCAATTTCAAAACCTAATTCTATAAGGTATTTAAAAAAAATCACTATTTCATTATTTTGCCAAAATTCCGAGCGGATAGTTTTGGAAGAGAGAGTTATCAAGGAGGAATTTGGAGCAACCAAATTATTCCGAAGATCAAAATTTGTAAGGTATGTTGAATCAAACAAAACCCTTCAATAGTAGAAATTTCAAGTATCTAAATTATTAAGATGATTCAATCTTTCGCAGTTATCTAAGTTGTCCATGATCTTTTGGATTTTTCACTACATAAAATATTTGAAACCGACATTTTGATTAGAAACCCTGCTCATCTTCAAGGAAGCAGAGCTAGCAAGAATTTTATGAAGAAACCATCAATGAAAAATTATGTATAGATACAAAGATCAAAATTGAATATTTGTAATGTTAAAAAGAGTTAGCCATTAATTTTTAGTGTAGAAAAGTCAAAAGCCATTGAAATGAAATAATAAAATAATATATTGTATTGGAATTTATTAAACTAAAAAGATTGCCAAGAGTTATGAAAATAAAATTGAATAATATAAAAATGAAAATAATAATAATAATAATAATAATAATAATAAATAAAATTAAAATTAAAATCAATAGTAAAGTTTTGAAAAATAAAAGTAAAATGGAAATAATAACAATAATCAATATTATTAATAAAATTGAACTATTGAAATTAATAGTAAAATTTGAAAAAATAGTGAAATGAACAGTAAAATGAAGTAATACTCTAATAAATTATATTGGAATTTATAAAGTATAAGAAGAAGATAAGAATGAATTGATTTATTTAGGGAAGCTTTAAACAAATTAAGGAAAGAAGACGAGTTGGGAATAAGCATCCATTAAGTAATAAAAAGTTTTAAAATAAAATATTTAATAATAAAAATAAACTTGAATGATAATAAAAATAAAATTGAATAATATAAAAATAAAATAATAAAATATCTAACAAGAGCCATAAGGTGACAATGTCCTCGCACTTGCTAATAGCAATAATAGCCATTGCTATAAGACATAAGCTATAGAAAAATGATACTCTTGCCTATTTTGCCACAAAATACTTAGCCATTCAACCTCAAGTTTCTTGCAATAAATAAGATGATGAAATTTAAATTTTTTATCACAATTTGATATATTATATGAATTTTGCTTCTTTTAAATCAATTTGTTAAACCATAATTTTGTTAAAACATACAATTTACACTTAACCTATCCAAAACACATTTTATTTTTGGGATATTTATACCATGTTATATTGGATTGGATTGAAATCAAATTAATTTTATATGGTGTTAATGTTTTAAATTTTTAATGTGGTTGATGTGATATTTATAATAATAATTTAATTTTTAAACTATGATTTTATTTACCATTGAATGATCATAACTAAAGTATGAATTGGTGTATGAAATTTTTGTGATGTAACTCAACACAAATTTATAAAAATAAACTTAATAATTAAAATATTTATTAACATTGAATTATTCACCTATAATATAGTTTAGGGGAGCGTAACTAGTGTAGAAATTTGAAAGATGCCACTTGGATTATTGCATTTTCTATGATTGTTAGCTTAGAATTTGTGAAGTTCCTTTTAGTGAGGAGATGTGGTTTGAGGGGTAAATATTTAGACAACTTTGTTAATTAGGTTAACTATCACAGGATTGGATTTTGTACCTTGAAGAAATAATGAATTTCTTAAAGATAAATACAGTCTAACATTTTAGATTTTATCACTATGTACTTTGGGGGTTACAATACGTAAGAATGGGAGTAAGTAGAACCTGTGTATTGATTATTTGATTTTAATTATGCATCTTTTTGTATGTAATAGAGATATATGAGCTTATTTATAGTGATATATCACTCCATAAAGATCTTTTTGTTATGTAATAGAGATATATGAGGTTATTTATAGTGATATATCACTCTATGAAGAACATTTATATTTTGAGCCTTTGTTTTACGAGCTCTATTAGTTGATAATATACGTCAAACAGAAATATAAATAGTTTTTTGTATGGCTAAACATGTATTTAAAGATTAACCTTATATAAATAAAAAAAATTAATTAATTTTGATTAAAATTTATAAATCACATTTTACGACATTTAATAAAATATATATATTATTGATAATAAATGAGAATCTAGCTCAACTTAAAACCAAATATCTATAAATATAAATTCGTAACCATTATGGGAAGATCCTAAATATAATGTAAATAGTATATTAGAATTTAAAATAATTAAAAAAATATATCTATATCTATATATATGAAAAAAGTTTAAATATGTATGTTTTAATTTAAATATTAAATAATGTGAACCTTAGATAATATTTTTATTTCTTATTTTAGAGTATCTAAAAACATACTCACAAAGCAATTATATCTATAAAACATTGTTCAGTATATATTTCATTATCTAGTTAAAAGAGATATCTATAAAACATAAAATATGATATATGTGTACGTTTTAATTTGAATATTAAATCAAATGAATTTTAAGTAATATTTTTAATTTTTTTATTTTAAAGTATCTAAAAACATATTTACAAAACAAATATATTCATAAAACAATGTAAGTTGTGTACAATAGGAATTTTCATATGAATGTCATTTTATTTTGTTGGATTTATTATAAAATTTAGGATAAATATTTTTATATTTTAAAGTTAAAATTTAATATTTTTTGAAGTTGATATTTATGGGGATTTGAATTTGTGACTTTTCATTTACAACTTCTCCTCTTATTTATTTATTACTAACTTAATCTCATTTACTCATTATCAATTTCTGCCCATGAGTAAATTAAAATTTAATATGAAAACAAAATTATGTTTTTTTAATTAAAAAGCTTGTTTAATATGTTTTTTTAATTGGAAAACTTGCTTAATTATTAAAAACTAATTACAGATTTTTAAATCTGATTTTTTATTTTTTTTCTTCATAAATATACATAAAATACCAATCTCGAAATAAATAAAAATTTAAAAATTTTATCAATAACAACAAAATAAATTTTACAAATTTATGTGAAAATGTTAAATAAAATACTAAAATTAATTATAGAAAAATTAACATAAATAAAACACACTAGATTGTTAGATGATTCTAAGGCTACTGCTTCTTCCTTACTTCTCAAATGCCATTTCGTTACCTTTTCTCAAATATTTAAATATTTAATGATATATTAAAATGTAAAATATTACGTTTTGTTTGGACTTATTTTGCTAAGAGGAAAAGATATTATCTATTCCCACCCAACAGGGAATAGATCAGTAATAATAAAATTACGATTTCTTGCGACAGGCGCATTTTCGCGCTTATTTATTCAGCCAAAGGAAAGAACCAAGTGCCTCGCTATCGCTCAGCAAGGATTCTGCCTAAACAATGAGTTACTTCAGGCCCTTCAAAACAATATTTTAAATTGATGTAAAATATTCCAGGGAAAGATATTATATCCATTGGTAATTGGATTAGCATCATTAGTAAGTCTATATGCTATGTGTTGAGTTTAAAGTTTATATAGCATATAGATTAGCATATAAATTTAATCTAGACTTTAATCTCAGCTTGACTGTATTTGTAAGCCACTGCAAAAGATACTCAAATGCTTTAATTTAATACCATTTAAACTAAACAATCGATCCAAACGTTTTGGTGTAGTGTGTCAAAGCTCGAGTAATGTCCTTTGAGGGCACAGCCATACACATGCATAAGCTATATGAGTTTACAACCTGCAACATATCATGCCATTCCCTGGATGCATGGTTATGATTAGCATAGCAAGTATGGTACCCATTGCTAAGAGGCTCATGTGAATTCACTCGTGACTCACCCACCCATTTCCATTTGAGAATTTAACCACATTATTTATAAAGCTAATTACCCCAGCCTTCCACTAGCTCATGAAGATTCCAATCAATATGACTCCGTTTTAGCTCTAACCAAGATTGTTGAAAACGTTCAAGCTCAGCTCGGAGGATTTTTCTGGCGATAACATTATCTTAAATCTCGCTAAGTTTTAGTTCTGTTATATGCTACAGACAAAAACACACACTTGGAGGCTTCCCGGCGTTGTCGTGGAGATGACCGTGACTGTGACCATAAACACGACCTCGTATGTGTCTGCGCCCGTCAAATTCCATCTATGCCTGCTAGCCATAAGCCTGTTGACAACAGTACAACAGACGCTGGCCAGCCTGATCATGGGCACGTCCCATCTTATTTAAAATACACTCTGCACGAGGGCTGACTGCCCATACACCCCGCAAACTCAGCTGACCTTGCTGACGTTGAGCTGCCGCCAGGGCCCTGGCACCACAGACCGAGGCGGACGTCAGCTATCAACAGCCAATGAGGAATGAAATAAATATTTTTTTTCAAATTATATTTAATATGAAAAAATATGACCTTAGCATAAACTTAGGGAAAAAAAGAATTTATACCCTGTACTGGCAAGTTAATAAGATTGACTGAAAAATATATAGTCCCGTGCGGGGACATAATAATAATAATAATAAAATTGAGCAATTGAACAATTCTAAAATTAAAATTAATATTAAATTTTTTGAATAATAATTAAAATAATTAGTTGAGGGAGGAAATATGAAACAAAAATGAAAGGGATAACGGTGGAGGAAGAGGAAGGGAGAGAGAAAGAGGAAAGTAGGGAGAGAGAAAAATGAGGGGAAAGGAAATTAGGAAGAGACAAAAATGAGGGAAAAATAAATTAGGGTGGAAAGCAAAGGAACAAGAAGAATTTTTTTTATGAAGTTTTAGAAATGATTAGGGAATTATTACTATTGATCACAATGCATGGTTTATTTACTTTCCTATTTATATTTTCTTGCTACTTCCTTTCGTTTTATGTGGCTGAAAAAATTTAAATTACAGTTGAAACCGCTCTATTGTTTCACAATTAGGATTTTTATTTTTAAGTATTTTATATTTAATGGGTTTGTAAGTTTATGTATAACTTGTTGGGTGTAATGGGACCATTTCTTGGGTCAAATCCGAAACCCAGTCGGCCCTGTCAGTTTTTTTTAAATAAAAAAAAACTCTTATGCAGTTTTCGGTGCGTTCAAGTTGTTTAAACGCACCAGTGCATTTATAGTAATAATGCACTAGTAATGTCAAGCCTATTATTTTTTTTTATTGTTTTTAGAAAAGCGCTTACGCATTTGTCTGTGTATTCAACTTGTGCTAATGCACCGTTGCGTTAATTGTGAAAGCACACTGTTTTGATTCTTCTTGCTTTATAATAAATAATTCACAGTGATAAGTGTGTATATGACTATTTTTATTTTGGTTTTGGTTAACAGTGCGTTCAAATATGGAGCAACGGTGCAGTCATGTATGAGAAGCACCGATGCATTTCATAAACTAAAATGCACCGAAATGGCAAACTGTTTTTTTTAAGATATGCAATTTTTTTGTATAATGAACTTAATAGTTTCTCTATTTAATGGTCCGGGTTTTTTATTGATACAAAATGCATGATAAGTGTTCAATGAACAACAATTCTAGTCGACATGATGGGAGCACATCCAAAGTCATGAAGAAGGAAATTTTTTTGTAATTTTTGTATCAAATTAATATGTTTAAATTATTTATAAATTTAACTATTTATTTATATGTTTAAATTATTTGTATCAAATTATTTATGTATTGGTTAATGTGTGACATGTAGAGCCAAAAAATAAGGAAGCTCAATAAGATTCTTTACAATCTAAGTGCAAAAGAGAGTAAAACCTTGATGGAAACATTGCAGAGGGATGTATTAGGTAAATAAAAAAAAATCAATATAATTTTTTCTTAAATTTTGAGTAACACTGTAGTTAAGAATATTCGGTAATATGTTTCAAACAATCTAATTCACATATGTTGAATGTTATGCAGGGACTAACATCAACAGAAGGGACTGTCATCATAAGAAAAAAAACAAATTATGGAAGATGTAAATGATGATGAATTGGTGCTTAGCTCATCTAGAGTGGTACTGGAAGTTAATGAAAGGGGATGAAACTTTTATAAAAGTATGAGGGATATAGTGGAAACAATATATAGACATATTTTCCACTTGTAATACATAAATCAATCCAATGAGTCCAAAGATCATGTTAAATATAAACTACAGGAGGTATTTCCAGAGCAATGGTCAATGAGACCTATCAGACTTGCAATAACAAAAATACACAACAACCAAAAACAATCATTCAAAAAGTAATATTCCTAAACATGTATTTTATAGAATATGTATGTACTACTACAAAGCATTCATTTATTCATATTAATTCTACTATACTTATTTTTCATATCAACATAGAAATAGTTTAATGTCATTTTACATTTTTAGAAAGATTATGAAAATCCCAAAGGATGAACAAGGTGATATCTGAAATATGTCAGTAGGGATGTGTTAGAAAAAATAGGATCACAGAGCAATAACAATAAACAAGATGCAAATATATATCACATAAAACACATTACAAGAGAGACCCCAATATAATGTGGTTCACCTAAGATGGGATACGTCCACACAAAAATTGTCAGTCCTTATTATTATACCATCCAACAAATGAAGAGATACAACCTGCAGCACATCTGTTGCAACTTCATCTTCACTCTCTCACAATCTCTCTTACACAATTAGAGATCTTTACAATCCTACAATACATTACACAATTGTATTACAATGTCTTCCTTTTAAAGGGGAATTACCATGGGAAAATACTATGGGCTACCCAAAAACCATGGGCTCGTAAACTGTTGGCCCACAAAACAACCCAAAATTTTCTTTCGGGAGCTTCGCCCCCGAACCCCCTTTCTCATGGGTACTTCCCCAAACTCTCATTGGGATGAGTGTACAATCCACCTGCACAGCATATAAAACTAGGGTACAAACACGACTAAAACAACAACATCTCTGAATCAGGAAGATCAAGCTCCACAACCAACAATCCAAGAAAGTGTACAAGGAGATGGTCAAGGATATGGACATAATTGCATTGTAGGAGGAGCCATCTCAACAACAACGTGCTTCAAATGTATGAAATCATTGAATTTTTCTATTATGTACATCGAATTAATTAATTTAGCATTAAATATTAATTTTCAATTGTTTTATTACAAAAAAGAATACAAAATGGAACCCACTCAGCACATAAGACATGATGACAAGGAAAAAGGGGGTTGATAGCAAAAGTTTGTGAGTAGTTGTGATTTTCTTATAATAGCTTAAGATTTCATATTGGTTGTGATCTTTATATTTTATTTTATTTTTTACATCGGCCATCTTTGGATGTCTTCAAATAGGTGTTAACATAGAAAAAAGAGCCATAAGAAGAATTGAAAGACATTGGGTTAAGTAAAGATTGTGAGTATATGTTGGCGTATCAAAAAGTAATTATGGGATTTGTAAGTATCTATGTTGTTTTACATCTCTCATTTTATTTTAATAGAAAAACAAAAATCATTTATATTTAAATCTATGGTTTGTTACGAGGTATAAAACTTGCGGTAAACAAAGTATGCAGTGCATCCAACAGAATATTTGATGAAACAAGACATGAGATGTGTTTTTGAAGGAATGTGTATCATTCAAGACTCAAATATTGCTATGGTACATTGCTTTTCAATTTACATTCATATGTATTATCTATTTTAATTAAATTCCATTATTCTCGGCACTGTAGATACACTCATTACACTTTATTTTTATGTTTGTAGATGGAAGATGAAGAAGAGGAAAACAATCGAAGAAATCAAGAAAATATTCGTCCAAATAACACAAGTCATGCAAGTGGCTCGAGCACCAACAACAATTCCAGCGAAGAACTGTATTTTGGATGTTAATGGAAGTTGTTATATATTTTGAAATTATTGTCTGTGAAAATCAGACATTTTGTATAATGTATTGGACATAGTGTCCCAATTGAAATACAATGGCTTGTAGTGTAACAATTACGTGCATGTTGACATTTTGATTATTGTGGACTTTATTTTGTCCCCTTTTGTATGACAAAGAGCCTCTTATTGATATATAATAAAATGAAGTTTTTTATTCTATTGCATTCTCCAGTGTCGTGTAATGTTAAATTGGTAATTAAATATATGGATGATTAAATATTACAATAGATGCAAAAATGTATGATATAATAAATTAACTCAAACATTATATCAAAACACAATAATAAAAATTCAAATGAATACTACTGTAAAAAAATATTTCAATTTCTTATTAATAATGGAATTATATAAAATAAAAATTATATATATATATATATATATATATTCCAGTGCAATGTCAACAGTCATTATTCACCAAATTGAAAATAATCACCAGTGCATATGATCTTATTAATCACACCGATGCTTTTCAGACAATGTAGCATCGATGTGTTTAAGATAGTGTCGCACTGGTGCGCTTATAAGAACATAGTCCCGGTGCAGTATAATAATCATTGCATGCCTTAGGATTTTTCTATTATCACACCCCAGTGCGCTACTATATATTAACTGCACCGTTAATTTTAAAAATATAGCTATAGTCTTTGTCCCAGACAACTTTACCAATCTGTTTTCCTTCAATTATTGCACTGGTATTTTTACAGTCCATAAGCACCGGTGCTTTTTAATAGTTCGTAGGGACCTGTGCAACATTTTATGTAAAGCACATGTGCTTATATTGTTATAAGGTACTAGTACATTTTAATAGTTCATAAGCACCAGTGCTATAGTTAATATAAATCACCAGTGCATATATTGTTATAAAGCACCGGTGCACTTTAATCATTCGTAAGTGTTGGTGCTACATTTAGTATAAAGCATCGGTGCATATACTACTGTTATAAAGCATCAGTGCATTTTAATCATTCGTAAGTGGCAATGCTACATTTAGTATAAACCATTGGTGCATATACTATTGTTATAAAGTACCGATTCTGGTTAAAATTTTGGTGCGCACTGGTGCTATATGTATTTTCAAGCACAAGTGCACAAATGTGTATGTGCACCAGTGTATGTATTGATGTAAAAAGCACCGGCACATTTTACCTATGTCAACACCAGTGCATTTGCTTCAATAAAGTGCACCAAAAATAAAACCTCCACAAAATCCTCCGGCTGCCAAGTTTTTTTAGTTATAATACATTTCCATAAAATCCTCCACTAAAACATTTGATACCATTTGCGTAGGTTGTAGCGGAAGTTTTTTTGAGAATTTTCACCAATCTTGTAACACTGAAAACCTCCGCTATAACCTCCGCCACAAGGCCTTTTCCTTGTAATTCATTTAGGAATTATTGTGAAGGTTTTTGTCCATTGTTTTTCTTATTAAGTTTAGTTAGGTTCTTTTAAGTTATGCTCTTATGTTGTTTTGATGGGTCTTTACTCCAACTATAAGATTGTTGGACTTGAGTAATGTGTAAGGAGGAAGTCCTGATTGTAATCCTTCCTATGATGAATTGCATAGTTGTTCTGTTGAAATTTACTTTGTTAGTATGTTTCTTGATGATGTTTACATTGTTGTGATATATGTGCATGAATTATTTCCTATTTACCTAGATGAATGTGATTAAAGTCTAAGGAATAGAATACATGCTTCCACTAATGTAAAAAAATTATACATAAACTAATCGACAAGTATCAAACATGTCTCATGGGAGACCTCCTTCCTTTGAAAGGTTGAATATGTTGGTTATTGGAATATTATGAACTTGTGTTGGACACCCTCTGTGAACTTTGGGTATGTAAAACTATTAAAGTTACAGCAACATGACTCATTCTCCAAGTCAATCTTGTGTGCTAGGATTGAGCCTCGTGTGTCGAGGTAGTGCCTTAGGGAGCCTGAATTGGACTCAGGAAACTTGGAGTAGATTCTTGAGTTGGACTCAAGAATGACTAAGCCTTATGTGTAAAGGTTAAGCCTCATGTGTTGAGTTAAGTGCTTTGTATGTCAAAGTGATGATGTTGTATAGTCTTGTTTGACAAGGCCAAGGTCTTGTGTGTCAAGATAGATCCTCATGTGTTGAGGTAATGCTTTGCATGTTGAGGTAATGCTTTGCATGTCGAAGCATGCATGGTGTGTGATGTACTACTAATCATGGTTGACCTATTAAGTCTCCTCTAGAGACTGACCACCTCTAGAGTAAATTACTTTAGCATATGACCACTTGGAATGATAGTAGAACAAGATGATCACATCATTGGAAAAATATCTTTATTATATTTGATATGATAAATAAAGTAAATATGTCACAAGTGGATAATGAAGATAAGAAAAGAGATAAAGATAAGATATGTTAAGATAAGAGAGAACTCAAATTGCTCGCTTTAGTGATCAAGAAAGACTTCAGTTAATTAAGAGAGAACTCGAATTGTTTACTTCAGTGATGTTAACAAGAAAGACTTCAGTTAAAAGAGTTAACTAAGTGATAACAAAGAATATCTATTTAACTGAGTGTTTTCATGACAACACTTGAGTTAACTAAGTATTTGCATGATGACACTTGAGATAAACTAAAAGACAACACTTGACTGGTCTAGCATCCAATTGAAGGGCGAGTTCATCCTGAAGTAGAAGATCTAATTAACTAAGTGTTTGCATGACAACACTTGAGTTAAACTAAAAGATGACACTTGAGTTATGACACTTGAATTAGTAACCTAACTAAGTGATCTAGCATCTAGTTGGAAGGAGAGTTCATCTTGAATTCAAAAGGCTATAAATTAAGCCAAGAATGAGATGTATGATACACTTGTAATGCAGGCTTTGATGAGATCAAGGTGAAGAGCGAATCTCTCTTGAAGGAAGTGTGCATGTGACCAAAACTACGAATTGGTCTGAGTGCAGAATCAGTTGTTGAGTTCTTCTATTATTCTCTCTTCTCTCTTGCTCTGTGATTGCACCATGGGTGCTTGGTATTTCTCTCTGATAATGCACCAAGGGTGCTTGATGTAATCTGCTCATTGTAAAGACATTCTCTACTATCTATCAATATTCTAAGGAATATTTTGTTGGGGTTTTCTCCCTAAATTATTAGGAGGTTTCCCCAGGGTAAATAATGTGTCTCATGTGAATGCTTATGCTTTTGATAATTCATTGGTTTCAAGTTCTACTATAATTCCGCATTAAGATCAAAAATTTAACAAAAACAACCAACAATTCCACTCCTTCAACCTTGTACTGGTTGTGAGGAAGAACCATGGAGATGTTTGGGCTAGTAAATTCATGATGAAATTCTTAGAAACTTGTAGAGGAATATGAGCCATGATAGGATAGAGTGTGTTAGTATAGGCTTGGTGATTGTGGGTTTGAGGGCTAGCTCAAGGGTCTCTAACAATTGGTCAAAGAAATTAGCTTGTAAGGAGAGCTTTCTTATCCC
This sequence comes from Larix kaempferi, assembly GCA_027924585.1. Classification (NCBI taxonomy): domain Eukaryota; kingdom Viridiplantae; phylum Streptophyta; class Pinopsida; order Pinales; family Pinaceae; genus Larix; species Larix kaempferi. Next base: position 5,572,852 of record BSBM01000621.1, on the reverse strand, counting down.
CCATAGTTGGTATTGCATTAGAGATATAGATGATAAATTCATGAAGTGAGTCGCAGGATTCAATAGTTATTTTAATGAATTTCTAATCTAACAGGGGTTCATGAAGACTTTTGTTTAAAAATTAAAATGTTAAATAAATTGTTGAATTACAATTATGATTTTTCTCTGTGAAATATTGTGTTGATCCTCTCATTTATATTTAAAGAAAGAATATATCTGAATGGAGGAATTGTGCTATGCCTTTTGTTTAAATGGAATTGTATTCTACACATTAAATTAAAATCGTTTATCAATTTATCCATTAAAATTTAACATGAAAATATATGTTTAACAATCTGGTTAAAATAAAGTTAATAATCTCATAAATTAAGCATCTGAGTAAATATTTTAATTTAATTAATTAAACTCTATGATTTAGAAGATTTTCAAAAGAGGGTTAATTTGCTACAGTGAACATAAGAAAAATATGGATTAGATCAACCTTAGAACTAAATTAAATAAAGATAAATAAAGTCAGCCCACCTTTAAATGTTTTTATATAAGTTATGTGTGGTGCTTAATAGAGTGCACCACATTCGTATCTTCAAACCAATATGTAAAATCATTGATCCAAGGAGCATCCACTTAAGTGCCCAAACTTCCTTTAAAAGATGGCTATGTGATAATGGTGATTATACGTTTTCCCTTCATTCAAATTGTTACCAAATTGTTACCATGGGATAAGAAGAGGAGGATTCATATATCTAATCATTAAATACAAAAAAACAATATCTCCATCCAATTCAAATTGGAATAGTAAGATGTCTAGAATGAGTTAACATCCCACTACTAGTCATTTCTTTCGTACACTCAGAGGAGTCTTGAAAATAAAGATAAAAAAGGTAAATTTTAATAGAGCACTTATACTAATTGGCTACATATGGTATTCTTCACAACTGTGTCTTGGATTATAAAAGGCATACCGATTTATTGGAAGGATGTGACAAGTAGAGTAGGGGACACTGTGGCAAAAAGGTGACTACCAAAAAGGTGTTACACCTTGGACTATATTGGCCAAATTTATCTACAAATGCCATAGAATATGCTAATAATTGTGATGTGTGTTGACGAGTGGTCCAACCTTATACCTCTAATATGGTGTCAATGCAACCCATTATGGTTAAAGAGTTGTTTGAGCAATGGGAGATTGATTTCATAGGGACAATATATTTTCCTATAAATTACTCAAGGGTTTATTACATCATCATGACAACAATATATTTGACCCGATGGGCAAAGATTGTGTCAATAAGGGATTGTTCCATAGAGACCTATCGCGTTATTTTTCTTTCGAGGGTTTTGTAACCATGTTTGGATGTCCATGTATCCTCAATAGAGACCGGGGGAAACAATTCATTGTAGGTACATTGTTATGCCGAGGGAAACAATTCATTGTTGTGCCGGTAAATGTGTTTACGATCCATTGTCACAACAATACACCATACCACCCATAAGAAAATGGTGCAAGGGAGGCATTTAATAAAATCCTAAAACATGCTTTAACGAAAGTATGCATGAAAAAGTAGTCATGACACTACAGTATTTGATCCTAAGCTTGCGTATTGTTATTTCCACAAAGATGTTTGACACTGTTATGATAGAATATGGATTGGATATGTTCTTTCAATTAGAAAACCATGGGTTTCTCATAGGGTACGACTATATGGTCCAAAAGTTGAGATGCAAAGCATGACAGGAAGGATATTGTATGACTGGCATTTCTCTATAATAGTAAGTTTTTGAAACATTTAGGAAAATTGCAGATGTAGTGGCTTGGGCCATAAACTCTTGTGTAGAAATCTTGTGTAGATCACAAGAAAAGGTGCAATACAATTGACTCAATTGGATCACGAACTTAAAAAATGATGGGTGAATGGCACACACTTGATTCCCTATGCTACCCTCACATGACTGAACCACCCTAATTTTTTATTTTGGGGTGGTGATGGGAGATAGTGTGCCATAATAACACTTTGATTCTACTAATTCACTTTCAACGATTCAATTCAAGTATTTCCAATTTAGTTCTAAAAATTTAACTTTGTTGTTTGTGTTGCTTTGTAGATATAGGAATAAAAGGCATAATAGGCCTATGGTTATGTAGGCTAGTTGACTCACTATATTAGACCTCTTTGGCCAGGGAGTTAATAATAACTAGGGATTTGCATAAGGTTTGGATGTGTGTCATGAGATATAGGGAAATTGTGGAGTTAATCAATTGTAGAGTATGGGAGTTTGTGTGCATAGAGTAAGGTGTTTTGGGGGGAGAATCCATTACATCAAAACCATGTATTTGGGTGGGATTTCTATGTTGAAATATTTAGGTCTTCTCACCAATAATGTGGTATCAATAAGCAACAACAAAACATCAAGATGGAAAGCATGGCCTGATCGACATATTAGAAAAAAATAGCTTATGTGGGGATATTTTGTCTTGCTCTATGATAGAAATTTTTGGAAACATTCATGAAAACTATAGATTCAGTGGCTTGGGTTATAAACAATGCATAGAACATGGGAAAATGCATAGTACAATTGGATCAATTGGGTGGCTAGTTGAAGAAATAATGGAAGAATGACACACACTTGAATCCATACATCGTCACTAACCCTGATTGAGTCACCCTAATTTTTTCGGGGTGTAGTTAGTGTATGATAGTGGCGCTTTAGTTCTCGTAATCGGATTTCAACAAATCCAATTCAAGCAGTTCTATCTCTTAAAATTTAACTTTTTATTATATGTGTTGCTTTGTATATCTAGGAATTTGGAATTAACTAAAAATATGCAAAAGGAATGAAAAAGGGGTTCTGAGATTCAAGAAAACTTTGATTTAACGAGTTGTAGATTAAGGGGGGTGTCTGCGTAGAGTAATCTATTCTTTTATGGGTATTCATTGCGTAAAAACCATGTTCTTGTGTGGGAGTTGTCTATGAAAAGAGTTAGGTCTTGTGAATATTAATGTGGAAGCAATAAGTAACAGCAAAACCTCCTTTAAATGTTGCACAAGCCATGCCTGAACCAATCGAATCACATTAATGGTCATAGATACTACAAAAGGAATAATATGGCATGCCCTTCATTAATGACCATATCAAGGTAAAATGTAAGGGATTTAGATCATTTAAGTGGAATATAAGAAAGAAGATCAATATTTAGGATGGTATGGGCTCAAAGTGGCAACGATCTTGATAAATATAGGTATTTAAGGTATGGATTCTATCAGGGAAGAAGTTCATCTAAGTTTTAGAAGTTTGTAGGGATGTGTAAGTTTTAGAGCCAAACCTACACTAGTTAGAAACATTGCAGACATAAAAAATGTAATACCCTCTGGTTTAGCCCCTGGACATATTATTATTGTTGTTATGTTGGACGTACTGGCACAAGGTGCCTGGACTATCGTTTGCACATTATTATTTTTTTTATTATGTTGAAATTATAAAATAATTAATAAAATAAAAATAACCGGACGACCGATGCCACGAAAGAGAGTATGAGGAACCATGATGTCATGATAAAGGGGTTGTGGAAAAGTGTTTACCTATGTGTGTTGACCCTATGTTGATGTTGTACACCCTTCTTATGTACATGATGGATCCTCTTGGTTATGCACCCCGATATGTTATGTCACTCCTTGGTTTTATTTACCTTAAGATTATTATTTTTATTTGAGAATCAAAGTCCCTCTCTCACCTAGTGCACCCTCATGAGTTGGATTAGTGTGTCTCTTGGTGTAGCCACCTGATGTGTAAATCCAGTTTAATATTTTGGGAATGTAACTCTCATGCTTGTGCCCCTCTCTCTCCCAATTTGAATTGCTCATGAAGGAATTTGATTTGCTTGTGTTGGCTAGTCACACTTGTGTGTTGGTTCATGCTTTTGTTCTTGTGCTTTTGTTTGGCAATTGCGGTTCAATTTTTCTACTCTTGGTATGACATCCTTACTGGTCATTGCACCCTTTTGGATCCTGTGCCCAATTTGAGTTTCTCTGGTGTATGTCCTGGAATTTACTCTGGAGATCTTGCATTGGTAGCAGGGGTGAGGTCCACTGCCATTGGATTTGAGGTTGGACAGATCCATGTATTTCCTCTGGAGATCTTGGTTTGGCAGCAGGGGTGAGTTCCACTGCCTTGGATTTGAGGTTGTCTTGGAGCCACTAGAATTTCCATGGATTGGAAGTGCTACTTGCCATTGGGTTGTGGTTGGATTGTTGTCTTGGAGCCACTGGAATTTCCCTAGAGTGGAAGTAGAGGCCCACTTTCCATTTGGTTGTGGTTAGACTAATTTCTTGAGATAATTTGTGGTTGAGTGCACTCTTACTTGTGGCATCATGGTTTCGGCTCGAGGGTGACCATTGCAAAGTTCATTTTGGCATGCATTGTGTCTACGGCTGAGTGGAATGTAGCACGGTCGATCCGGTTGCGTATCTGGAAAAGATAAGTGATTTATCTCATGTTTATCTAATTTATTTGGATCTGATATGATTTATTTATGGATTCACATGAAATGTTTTATGAAATGTATGAGCTAATTGTGGAAGAAATTTCTCATGGAATTCAATCTATTCATGTAAGTAAATTTTGTGAAGGAATTGGAAACTAGTTTTCGGTATTTTGTGCACAAATTGTTTGAGGAAATTATTCTTTGGAACCTATCTGATAGAACTTATATTTATTCCCTTATTCATTATATAATGTATATTTTGATGGTACAGTATCCTCATAATGGTTTAAGATACTTCTCTTTGATGCTTCTACCTTTTATTCGAAAAAAAGTTCTTTGATTGGATTGTTTTGCATAGTTTGAAGACTTGGCACATGAAGTGTTTGTAAAAATGCCTGAGTGTTCTTTTTATGCTTGTTTCTGATAAAAACACTTGAAATGTGTGTGAGAATGTGAGGGGAAATCTTCTTTATAATGTTTGGGAAATGTCTACCGAAATTCTAGATCAATTTCCAATTTCTAGCTCCTTCAATGAAATTGTTTTGAGTAGATTTGTGACTTTGCATATGAAGTGTTTGACGAAATGTTCGAATGATATATAGCTCTGTTATGACTGATAAAACATGTTATTTATAGTCGGAATGGAATTTGAAGGATTCTATGAGCTGTGGATTTAATTATTCTGGAGATTCCTAGAATTACTAATCAATTCGTATAAGTAGAATTGGCTAGTTTTGTGAATTATTTAATGGACTGTATATGGGAGGAAAGCTACATCCATATGACTTTAGTTGAACCATTCTAATCTATCCATGAGATACAATAGTCATATATTTCTCTTTAATTTGCATTTGGAAAGTTAAATTGGAAACTAGGTACATTGCGGGGAAAATTGATAACTAGTTGTGGATTGACATCTATGCTTTTGTAAAAACGGAATGCTACAGCCATGTGCTCTATTTCTAACATGTTATAATGATGTAGGTGGCTAATTATTAGGTGTGATCATTTAATTATGAATTCATTTCATTTTGGTTCAGTTATTTAGACTAAATTCCTTGCGGTGAATGTTAACTAGTTTCATTGGAATTGATGGAAAAGATCACCTTATGTGCAATTGGAATTATATGCGAATAAACCGTTAATTGGCTATAGGTGAATGCTTAAATATTTTTTTAATGACTGTAGGATTTATTTTTGGTTTAATGGCATGGTTACAAGTTGATTTTGTGCAAGACTAGTTGCTTATATTGGAAAACTAGTTAACTCGTCTTGTGGACTCTCTTTCGTAATTACCATGATTAATTATTGTAACTTTGGTAATTAGGCCTTATTTACATGTAATTATATTTTATTAAGCCATTAGGATTTATAATCGATGGTTATTATTTAAACAATTGTATTTGTGATAAGTGTCATCATTTGCACACTAATTGTCGTTAAGTGTCGTATTTAACACCTTAATTACTAGTTAACTGTGATTAAGAATAATTAGCCTTTAGAAGTGGTTATCATCTATGATATGGCTAGTATTTAAGGTTTGATGATGTTATATGATGTTAATAATCCTTCCTACCCCTTAGATCAGATGTTAGATGTGTTAATTTCCAGGAAAAAGATGTTAGATGTGTTAATGAATTTATATTAAATTATTATTAATTATTGGATTTTGTGTCGCAATTAATTTTGGAAAAATAGAAATTAAATGTTTATGGTTTATCTGATGCACTAAAAATCAAGTAATTAGCCTCAAAGAGATAAGTATATGTCCCTTAGACACTTTGATAACCTCGGAGTACATTACAGGTGGTAGCAGAGGTACGGTTGCAACACTACGACTGTTGGGCCTATTGGTCACTTTAAATTTACTTGCTTGAATAAAAGTTATATGTTTCCTATATGAAAGTTAATTATGAAAGTGTTGCTATCTTTGTGAAAGATGAAAAATTATTTGTTATTTTGAATATTTAGAAGATGTTTGAAAATAATTATATCCTTTTATGCATTTTGCTTAGTTATTTATTTCAAAAATTGAAGACTAGTATAGTATGCTTTGTTTTTTCTTAACTAGAAAAATAATTTTTATTTGAGAAAATAAATAAATTTGATAATGTAATTTTAACAAAACTTAGAATGGACATGTTTCATCTCACAATAAATAATTTAACCCAATAAGACCCGCAGAGAAAAACAGCAGAGGATGGAAGATAAACATATAACCCCTTATGGCCCTGAATAGGAGTATGTAGGAAGGAGGAGGAGGAGTTCATCCCTTGAATTGGAAGACTCGGTTAAGAAATGTAATGAAAGGATCCCTCACCTTCAAGAACAGATCATGAAAGAACCAAGATCCTTAAATACTACCCAAGACAAGGAAGAAAGGAAAATCAAGAAAACTTACTCTAGGATGGACTTTCCACCAGACAGTTACTGTACACCTCCCTTGAGAAAAAGAGATAGAAGTCCTGAGGTTAGTCCAAGTAGATTTTCAAATGACCATAATAGTAGAAGGATAAGGTATTAACATGATCATTTGATTGGAGAATTAAGAAATATTAAACCTCCAACCTTTGATGGTGAATTTAAACAAGGTGAAGAAGCAGAAACATTGTTAGTAGGGTTCCGAAAGTTTTTCCAATTGCATAATTATTCATCAAACATGGAAGAAAGAATAGATATCTATCATTTGTAGGGAAGAGCCTCTCTTTGATGGGAACATTTGGTTAAACTGAAATATATTGATAAAGAAAATATCACTTGGAAAAAGTTTAAAAAGTATTTTCAACAATAATACCTTTCAGAGAAATACTGTGATAATAATATGGAAGAATTCTTTGAACTTAAGCTGGGAAATTTAACTATGGATGCATATGAGAAGAGATTTATTGAATTGTTAACTTATGCAGACTATATAAAATATGAGAAAGTTAAGATTCAAAGATTTCTAAGTGGACTGCCAACTTTTTACAAGGATAAGATTCAGTATGATATGCCCAAGACCCTTAAAGAAGTAATCTGGAAGGAAAAACATTTGTATAAGTTGGATAAGGAGAAGGAACATGATAAATTTGAAAGATAAGAAGAGTGTTAAACAAGACCAAAGAAAGAAGGGAAGCAAGCCTCCTGTCAGCATAAGTAGTAATTTTCATAAGCAGAAAGATTCAGATAAGAGACCTCTTGTTAGATGTTGGAATTGTAATGAGAATCACTATGCAAGGGATTATCCACATAAAAAAGAAGACAACATTCACAATATTCAGGAAGCAACAATAGGTGATGTTGGTAAGACTTAGAGGATTTATGCAGCTTTGGAAGGTAGGTAGGCATATCATCAGTCTCACATGATAGAAGTGGAAGGTAAGATTGGTAATAGAACTGTGTCTATTTTAATTGATTCATGATCTAGTAACAATTATGTTGCACCTACTGTAGTTTTGAATTGTTCTCTTAAGAAAAGTAACCTTGAGGTAGCAGGCCTTGTATAGTTAGCAACTAGAACTAAAAGAAAAGTCATAGAAATAGTAAGACAATGTCCTTTGGAAATGAATGGTTTAAAGACTTTAGCATATTTGAATGTTATCCCCTTAGGCTCTTATGATGTTTTGATTGGTATGGACTGGTTGACTACACACCGAGCTATCTTGGATTGTTACAATAAGACTTACACATGTCTAGATGAGGAAGGAAACAGAGTAACAGTTAAAGGACTACATAGACCGATATCTTTAATACATGTTACAGCCTTACAGTTAAAGAAGTGTTTAAGAAAAGGGTGTCAGATTTATGCAGCTCGCATAGAAGAATCTAAGGAAAAGGATCCTCAGTTATAGGACTACCCATTATTGCAGGAATTTGCATATGTATTTCAAGAGATACCTAGAATGCCTCCTGGAAGCGATATAGACTTTACTATTGATCTAGTTCCCGGTCCAGTTCCTTCGTCTAAAGTCCCTTATAGGATGAGTACACCTGAGCTGAAAGAGTTACATATGCAGTTAGAGGAATTATTAAAGAATGATTATATCATACCTGGTGTATCACCTTGGGGAGCACCAATTTTGTTTGTAAGAAAGAAAGATGGTACCTTGAGACTTTGCATAGATTACATTCAGTTAAATAAAGCAACTATCAAGAACAAGTATCCTTTACTGAGAAGTGATGACTTATTTGATCAGTTAAGGGGTGCCACAATGTTTTTAAAGATAGATCTCAGTTCGGTTTATCATCAGGTCGTAATTAAGGAAGAGGACATCAGTAAGACAACTTTTAGAACAAGATATGGTCACTATGAGTTTACAGTTGTTCCATTTGGTTGCGAATGCACCAGCTACCTTTATGTGCTTGATGAATGGTATTTTTTGAAAATATTTGGACAATTTTGTGATTGTTTTCTTGTATGACATACTAGTTTACTCTAAGACAAATAAAGAACATGAATAACACTTGAGAATAGTAATGCAAGTACTCAGACAGAATCAACTTTATACTAAGTTAAGTAAGTGCTCGTTTTATCAGAACAAGATTCACTACTTAGGACACATTGTATCAGAAGAAGGAACCTCAGTTGACCCCGAAAAGATAGAAGCAATTATGAATTGGCCAACACCTAAGAATGTGTTAGAGGTTAGATATTTTATGGGATTAGCAGGTTACTATCGCAAGTTTATAGAAGTATTTTCAAAGATTGCACATCCGATAACTTATTTACAAAAGAAAGGTATAAAGTTTGATTGGACATCTAAATGTGAAACAAGTTTTTCAAAGCTTAAAGAAATGCTTAATTGTACATCGATTTTGAAAATTGCGAATCCAAATGAAAATTTTGTGGTATGTACAAATGCATGTCAGCAGGGTATAGTTGGTGTGTTAACTCATAATGGACAGGTTATTTGTTATGAGTCTAGGAAGTTAAAGGAACATGAACAAAATTATGCTACACATGACTTGGAATTAGAAACAGAAATACATGCTTTAAAAATATGGAGACACTACTTAATGGAAAAGAAATTTGAATTAAGAACTAATCACCATGGACTAAAATACTTGTTCGAACAACCTAATCTAAATGCAAGACAAAGAAAATGGATGGAACTACTATGTGAATACGATTTTGACATTAAACATATAAAAGGAAAATAAAATAAAGTGGTGGATGCACTAAGTAGGAAAATGCATGTGATGCACGTAGCTATCAGTACTAGCACTTCAGATTTAAAGGATAGTATAAAATAGGCAAATAGTACAAATGAATTCTTTCAACAGGTAAAAGCAGGTTTGCAACAATAGGGAACAACACATAAGTTTGAACACTATAAACTGGAAGATGGAATACTTAAGTATAAGAATAGTTTCTACATTCCTAACTCAAAAAACGTAAAGAAATTGGTTTTAAAAGAAATGCATGATATACCATATGCAAGTCACTATAGTTATCAAAAGACAGTAGCGGCAGTTAAGAAGGATTATTACTGGCCAGGAATGAAAAAGGAAATTGTAGATTACATAGCTAGATGCTTAGAATGTCAAAAAGAAAAATTTGAACTTAAACACCCTGCAGGTTTGTTACAACCTTTACAGATACCATAATGGAAATGGGATGTAGTCAGTATGGATTTTATCATGAAAATACCTAAGACAAGGTCACAACATGATGCTAATTATGGTAGTGGTAGACAAATTACCTAAAGCATCTCACTTTATACCAGTTAAGACTACACATAAAGCAACTGAAATAGAAGATATTTATATGAAAGAGGTAGCTAGATTCCATGGTATTCCGAAAGCAATTGTGTCAGATAGGGATTCAAAATTCACAGGTCATTTTTGGAAAGGTCTGTTTAAAAGTTTTGGAATAGTTTTGAATATGAGTACTTCACATCATCCTCAAACAAATGGACAGACAAAAAGGGTTAATCAAGTTATTGAAGACATGTTAAGAATGAATGTAATGGATCAACCTACTAAATGGGAAAATTATTTGCATCTTGTGGAATTTGCTTATAACAATGGTTATCGCTCTTCTTTGAAAGTAAATCCTTTTGAAACAATGTATGGAAGAAAATTCAACACGCATATTAGTTGGGACAATCCAACAGACAAAGTTATCATTGGGCCGAAATTATTAAAGGAAATAAAAGATAAGATGGTCAGGATTAAATAGAAATTGAAAACAACACAGGATAGACAGAAAAGTTATGCAAATCAAAATAGGATTGACAGACAGTTTCAGGTTGGGGATCATGTGTTTTTGAAAGTGAAACTAAAAAAGAGTACTTTAAACTTGGGGAATTGTTCTAAACTTGCAGCTATATATTGTGGTCCCTTTGAGATTTTGGAAAAGATAGGACCGGTTGCATATGAACTAGCTTTGCCTCCTAGCATAAAAGTTTATAATGTGTTTCATGTATCTTTGTTGAAAAATTATGTGCATGATCCTAGGCATATAATTGACTCGAATATGATACAGGTAAATTGTAGAGTAGATGCTTTTGTTTTACATTAGATGGTGATGCATATGATATGACATATTGTTGCCTAGATTATTTTGATACTGACAAATGATCCTTGTTATCATGTTGGTATATATATGATTTCATGTCGACAGGTATACATGATGTTGATTATGTTTTGTATATATATGTGATATGACTAGGTGGAGCCGAAAGGAGACTTTCCGATAGAGCATGTTTCCATTGTAGGCAAGAAGACCAAGTTGCTTAGGAACAAGGAAATCTATCAGGTTAAGGTTCATTGGAGCCACTATACTCCTGAGGATGCGACTTGGGAATTGGAAGATGTGAAGAGGGAGGCATGCCCTCATCTGTTTGAGATTTTCTGGCATGTAGGTTTATGCATCGAGGACGATGCATGGTTTAAGGAAGGAGGGTTGTAATACCCTTTGGTTTATCCCCTGGACATATTATTATTGTTGTTATGTCGAACATAGTGGCACAATATTCCTGGACTATGGTTTGCACATTATTATTATTTTTATTATGTTGAACTTATAAAATAATTGATAAAATAAAAACAACTGGATGACCGATGCCACGAAAGAGAGTATGAGGAACCAAGATGTTACGAGAAAGGGTTGTGTAAAATTGTTTACCTATGTGTTTTGATCCTATGTTGATGTTGTACACCCTTCTTGTGTACTTGAATGACCCTCTTGATTATGCACCATGATGTGTTATGTCACTCCTTGGTTTTATTTACCCTGAGATTAATTTTCTTATTTGACGGTTGGAGTCCATCTCTCACCTAGTATGCCCTCATGAGTTGAATTAGTGTGTCTCTTGGTGTAGCCACCTAATGTGTAACTCCAGTTTACTATTCTGTAAATGTAACTCTCATGCTCGTGTCCCTCTCTCTCCTAATTCGAATTGCTCGTGAAGGAATTCGATTTTCTTGTGTTGGCTAGTCACACGTGTGTGTTAGTTCATGTTTTTTCTGTTGTGCTTGTGTTTGGTACTTGTGGTTTGATTTTACTGCTCTTTGTATGAGATCCTTGTTGTTCATTGTGCGCTTGTGGATCCTGTTCCCAAGCTGAGTTACTCTAGAGCCACTGGTGTATGTCCCGGAATTGCCTCTAGAGATCCTGGATTGGAAGCAGGGGTGAGGTCCACTACCATTGGATTTGAGGTTGGACAGAGTTGTGTATTGCCTCTGGATATCTTTGTTTGGTAGAAGGGGTGAGGTTTAATTCCTTGGATTTGAGTTTGTCCTAGATCCATTGGAATTTCCCTGGATTGGAAGTGCTACTTGCCACTAGGTTGTGGTTGGACTGTTGTCCTGGAGCCACTAGAATTGCCCTGGAATGGAAGTAGAGGCCACACTTGCCATTGGGTTGTGGTTGTATGGATTTATTCAGAGAATATTTGGTTGAGTGCGCTCTTTCTTGTGGCATCATGGTTCTAGATCGGGGGTGACCATTGCAAAGTGATTTTTGTCTTGCATTGTGTCTACGGCTAGGTGGAATGTAGCACGGTCAATTTTGGTTGCATATTTGGAAAAGATAAGTGCTTATCTCATGTTTATTTAATTTATTTGTCTCTCATATGATTTATTTATGGATGCACATGAAATGTTTGATGAAATGTATGAGCTATTTGTGGAATAAATTTCTCATGGAATTCAATCTATTTATGCAAGTAAATTTTTGAAGGAATTGGAAACTAGTTTTTGGTATTTTGTGCACAAATTGTTTGAGGAAATGATTCTTTGGAACCTCTACTAAAGAACTTATATTTATTCCCCTGATCATTATAAATTTTGTATTTTGACGGTACAGTAGCCTCGGAATGGTTTAAGACACTTCTCTTTGATTTTTCAACCTTTTATTCGAAAACTAGTTCTTCGATTGGATTGTTTTGCATAGTTTGGAGACTTGGCACATGAAGTGTTTGTAAAAATGCATGAGTGTTATTTTTATGCTTACATATGATAAATACACTTGAAATTTGTGTGAGAATGTGAGTGTAAATCTTCTTGATAATTTTTGGGAAATGTCTACCGAAATTCTAGATCAATTTCCAATTTCTAGCTCCTTCAATGAAATGGTTTTGAGTAGATTTGTGACTTTGCATATGAAGTGTTTGATGAAATGTTTGAATGATATATACCTTTGTTATGACTGAGAAAACATGTTATTTAGATTTTGAATTAAATTTGAAGGATTCTATGAGGTGTGGATTTAATTATTCTAGTGATTCCTAGAATTACTAGTCAATTCGGATGAGTAGAATTAGCTAGTTTTGTGAAATATTTAATGGACTGTATATGGGAGGAAATCTACATACATATGACTGTAGGAGACCCCTGATATAATATACATGAGATACAGTAGTCATATATTTCTATTTATTTGTCATTTGGAAAGTTAAATTGGAAACTAGGTACATTGCGATGAAAATTGATAACTAGTTGTGGATTGAAATGTCTGTTTTCGTAAAAACAGAATGATACAACCATGTGCTATGTTTCTAACATGTTATTGCATTGTAGGTGGCTACTTATCAGGTGTGATATTTTACTTATTGATGCATTTAATTTTGGTTCAGTTATTTAGACTCAATTCCTTGTGATGAATGTTAACTAATTTCATTGGAATTGATGGAAAAGATCACCTTATGTGCAATTGGAATGATCTGCAAATAAACCTTTAATTGGTTTTAGGTGCATGATTAAATATGTTGTTAATGTATGTAGGATTGATTTTGGGTTTAATGGCATGGTTACAATTTGATTTTTTGCAAGACTGGTCGCTTATATTGGAAAACTAGTTAACCAATCTTGTGGACTCTCTTTCATAATTACCATGATTAGTTATTGTAATTTTGATAATTAGGCCTTATTTACATGTAATTAGATGTTATTAAGCCATTGGGATTGATAATAGATGGCTATTTGTTAAACAATTGTATTTGTGATAAGTGTCGTCATTTGTGCACTAAGTGTCATAATTAACACCTTAATTATTAGTTAACTGTGATTAAGAATAATTAGCCTTTAGAAGTGGTTATCATCTCTGATATGGCTTGGATTGAAGGTTTGATGATTTTAGATTATGTTAAGAATCCTTCCCAACCCTTAGATCAGATGTTGTATATGTTAATAAATTTATATTAAATTATTGTTAATTATTGGATTTTGTGTTGCAATTAATTTTGGAAAAATAGAAATTAAATGTTTATGGTTTATCCATTGCACTAAAAATCAAGTAATTAGCCTCAAAGAGATAATTATATGTCCCTTAGACACTCCTATATCCCTGTGGTACATTAAAAAAAGGATAATTCGATTAATAAATGGACACTAGAAATCTATGACATGAATTTTATGAAGGTTTAGTAGAGTAACAACCTCTTTGACTGGTTATATGAAATCAGAGATAAAATCAGTTCATCACTAGTGGTGTTGGGCATATATCAGACTATGAAAAAAAAATCATGAGTGATAGCAACTATGAAAAGGGTATGATGGATAGCGGGGGATAGAAGGACAAGCCAAGGTAGCATAATGCCCCAATCATGAAACCCAAATATATTGTCTACCTCAAAGATTTGTTTGATTTGTGTGTGTAGTTAGCTAGGAAAGTTGAGCACATTAAAGGATTCATGGAGTCGGTGGCATTGATAGAATATGACACCCAAAATCCCACCTAGTTCCATGAGTTAGCAGTAGAGGCATACTAAGAATTGGTGGAAGGAAAGACACAATTGTCACCTACATTTAAACCATTTTGCAAATCGGCCATTACTATCTTTCTACATGTCCCATTCTTTGGGACCTTTATGCTTGTAAATAGGTGTGTGATATTTCTAATGTCATAGGCCCATATCAAGAAAATGTCATATAACAACAAGATTAAAATTGATCAAGATAGCTTCCAAGCTATTACCAAGTTGTCATGGGAAGGAAAAGACATCGATGATGCATTCTCAACATGGTTGGTTGTGCAGGGAGAAGAAGGAGGAGGATGAGATAGACATGTGCCTAGAATATCGGGTAGATATATATTTCAAAGGAATTTGTATCCCCTACATAAATAATATACAAATGACCATGGAAGTGAAATTGATGTTTACCAGGGTGTTGTAGACATATGCAAAAATGGGGTCAAATTGAATTGGGCTATGTACCTAAAAGAGATCCTTCGGAACCATGTGGATGTGCAAGACTAGAATAAATATTTTTACTATGGGAGCTTCATACTCTTGTTCAATTTATCACAATGGGGAGAGCTAGTAGGTATATATCTACCATTGACAAATCCAAAAGCCACGTTCAACACAACTAGGTATGAAGGGTTGTCCTACACCACCAAATAGCCTATGTAGTTGATGATTTACATGGTTTTTTATGGAAACTCTAAAGCCTAGTGAAAGGTGGTCCAGAAAACTTCAAGGATCCCCAAAACAATGATCAACATGTATGGACGATAGTACTAGTTTGAGTTGAGTAAGAATTACTACTATATGCAACACCAACTAAGGGACAAAATCATAGAAAAGGATGTAAAATTAATTGAGTCCATCGAATTCATCCATATGCTTCCATGTTCCTTAAATGAAAAAATTACTCCCTTTAGGCTTATTAAATCCAATCATTGAATGCATGTGTGAGGTTGGTGGGAAAAGTCTCCTCATGTAGTTATGGAAGCATGGGATGAATATACTCTATGATATTTGTAAGAGTACTTTCTTCTATGATCAAAAGTTATGTTAGTTGTCATTTCAACATCCTCTCATCTCCTTTGGAGTCTATCATCCATTTTTCTCATGACGATTTTGGGGAAGACATGGAGTTTTTTTTTCTCATGGTGTTCTTTCCATTGCCATTACCATACCAGATTGGGAAATAGCCAGAAATTAGAATTGTGAAAGGAAAATTGCAAATATTAGAGAAAAGAGAATGGTTTCAGGTGAGCATAGAGGCTGGGCAAGATAGGAACCTTTACCCATTGTGTTTTTCTACTCTTTATTTCTTGAGAATCCATGAATTAGTGTTACAGGAGGTTCACCAACAACATACACCGGGTTGGACTTGTTTTGCACACACTAGTAAGCAATATAAGGGTTGTATTTCCTGAGGGAACTATGGAGTATTGAAGGGAAATGTCTTCCTTCTATAGTGTGGTGTAGTATAAGAGAGTTCCATGGTTGGGATGACTGGGTGAGATCCTTGTAGTTGTCCAACGGTGAGCAATTTGGCTAATCATAAGAGAAAATGGGTTTCGATCTTAGAGAGAGAATATTGTAGTTGTTAATTCCTTTGTTGTGGTGGCCTCACAGTTTGATTTGGAGGTTATATCTATAGCTAACACCTATGGTTGGGTGGAAAATATCTCTTACACAATTCATTGCTTGGATATTCTTTGTTAAAATATAAGTATTCTATTGTATATGAATGTAGAATGATTTTATTTTCTTCTTGTGATGAATATGCTTGTTTCTGCAGGATGTATGTGTGGAAAGAGTTTTGATTTTGTATTTGCAAATTAGAAGAATGGTCCTTGGGGGGGATTTTAGAAGCTTAAACTTTGTAGTTTCTCACTCCTTTATTTGGAATTATGGATGGGAACGTGATAGAGTGGTATTAGAGCTGTGGTTGCACTTGCAACACTTGTTGACACAACGACTGTCGACAGGGGTTCACTTCGCACTATCGTCAACAAACCATCAACAAAACTCCCTTACGCACCAGCCTAGAAAGGTTTTACCCTTTCCAGCAACACTCGCAGAGTGCGTGAAGTCTCACCCGAGATTAATAAGGGAGATGCAGGAACCAAGTTTCCGCAGTGGAGAGAGGACATGCATCAAACCGCACCTTACAACTACAAAAACCAGAGATTATGCCTTCGCATCATACTAATAGTTCACACATCTATTCATTCCCTTCGCATATTCAATGTATAAATAGCATTCGCATCAACATGGTTTAATCAATCATTTTATTAACAACAGTTACCAAATCACAAGGCATTTCGCAAACATTGCATTCACCAATTAACAGAAGTAGAGACAAAAGATATATCCATAATCAAACATCTTCATGCATTCATCAAAACCTGTGGAATAACCTTCGCAGAAACAATCAAAATATCTTATCACGGATACAAATCAGTTCAGAATATATCATTCTCCGATTCAACTATGATCTAAGATTTCCTTAGGCTTACAATCATATTCCTATTTATATGACACTAAGTGGTTACAAAATGGTCCACATGACCCATTTCTAACAAACTATCTAAACTTGTGCTTCCTTGTTCTTCGTGAATGACCCTTTCTTCCGCAGATAGTCCTTCTTCACATTGTCGGCTTCTGTACTTCATGCGGACTAATCTCGTGCCAACAGGCCCCCAACACAAACTTGTGGCTCGCCCTTGAGCCACCTCAACTGGACACTGCTGGTGCATTCACCTGCTGCTTGAAGTCATCGTATGTAGTTTTGATCTAGTCGACCACTTCCTTCACTGATGCTCCAAGTTGTGCACATTCTCCCACCTGCTGCTCTGTTGGGTGTTCGCAACCTTTCTGTTGTGCTTCCTCCAGTTGCTCCTTAACCTGTTTCATTACTTCTATTACCCGTGCTGCGAGAACTTCTGCTTTCATTTGGAGCTCATCCAAATGTGTGGCCCTTCGTTGCTGTCTTTTGCGGGCCTTTGTTACGCGTTGTTGCTTGCTTTTCAGTTCTGTTGCCTTTGTCATTCGTATCATTGGGGGCATCACTTTTATCGATCCACTAAAGGACTCTAACTGTGCTTATGCTTTGTTGGGTTGTCCCTTTAGCGCAGTCAGCTGGTCATCCTCAACTACACTGCCCCAAAACTCTGTGACACCCTCTGCGACTGTCTGGGCTGCCTGTTCCATCTCCTGGATTTTTGTCACTGCTTCCTCGATCGCCATCTGTCGACTCTAAATCGGTGCCAGTGGTGTGCTGGGTGTCTCTCTAGCATGGAGCTCTGCATTTTCCTTCCTTAGCTCGGTGAGAGCCACCCCTAACATAACATCTTTTGCTTCTAGGTCTACATCTAGATCTAGCTCCGCCTTTTCGCATGCCTTCTCAAGCGCTCTTTCTATTTTGTCTCGTTCCTATATAGCCTTCTCTTTCTTGGATAGTGTTGCAGCTTGCTCATCTTGGAGACATTGTGCTTCCATCTCTCTGGTGTGCAGTTGCTTCTTATACTCAACCATCTTGTTATGCATCGCGGCCTCACAGTCACGGATCTATGTGCTCGGTGCGGCTTGAATTCGGTGTCGTGTCAACATTGGGAGTAAATTGAAATTTACCATCACTAGGTCGTACTTTCGTACCTTGAAGTCCACAACCTCATCACCTATTTTCATGGCATGTGATTCTATTTGTACTATCTATGGTTGTGTGCCAAATTCTACCTTGACTCAAGGTGTCGAAAGATTTTGTTGAATATCCCCATGCGGTACGCTTGAGTTTATTACTGCATCTGCTAGTGTGGATAGTAGTTGGCCTATTTGCTGGAAATGCTCGACTGGATGTTGGGTAACTTTCACACAATTGTCCACTATGGCCTTTGTAAGTGTCTCCAGGAGCCTATTTGTTGACACAGTGACTGTGGACAGGGGTTCACTTCGCACTGTCATCAACAAACCATCAACAAAACTCCCTTACCCATCGGCCCAGAAAGGTTTTACCCTTTCCAGCAACACTCGCAGAGCGAGTGAAGTCTCACCCGAGATGAATAAGGGGGCTGCAGGAACCAAGTTTCCGCAGTGGAGAGAGGACATGAATCAAACCACACCTTATAACTACAGAAACCAGAGATTATGCCTTCACATCATACTAACAATTCACACATCTATTGATTCCCTTCGCATATTCAATGTATAAACAACATTCGCATCAACATGGTTTATCAATCATTTTATTAACAACAGTTACCAAATCACAAGGCATTTCACAAACATTGCATTCACCAATTAACAGAAGCAGAGACAAAAGATATAGCCATAATCGAACATCTTCATGCATTCATCAAAACCTGCGGAATAACTCGCAGAAACAGTCAAAATATCTTATCGCAGATACAAAGCAGTTCAGAACATATCATTCTCCAATTCAACTATGATGTAAGATGCCCTTAAACTTACAATTATATTCCTATTTATATGACACTAAGTGGTTGCAAAATGGTCCACATGACCCATTTCTAACAAACTATCTAAACTTGCGCTTCCTTGTTCTCTGCAAATGACCCTTTCTTCTACGGATGGTCCTTCTTCGCACTGTCGGCTTCTGCACTTCATGCGGACTAATCCCGTTCCAACAACACTCCAATTGTAGTGGGCCGCATTTGTGCATAAACATAGGTTTCTCCATGAACTATTTGATGAAATTCCTTCGAGGATGAATTTGGGGGAAAATGACATTAAATCCCTAAATTGGTTTAGTTTTGGCCTCACTGAGATAATGGGGATATTATCTAAATGATGGGGCCATGCATGGAAGCCTTAGAGATGCCATCATAGTAAATTATGGTGGATTCATGTTTTATTGGGAGTTTTGTCAGTTAATAGAATTCATGAATAATGAAAAGATCTTGTAAAATTTAGAAACATTGGCAGTGGGAACCACCATTTCCACGTGGAGGAGGTATGATGTGGAGATGTCACATGTGTAAGAAGTGATCTAGAATATCCACATGAATAGGGTATTTGATGTGTACCAACCACGAAAGACAAGATGCACAGGTGGCATGGTTGAGGTGACTTGTTGGCACCAAGTTGGATATGGGAAAATCGGCATCTGTCGCGAATGGCTAAGATCATCTCGAGCAAGTTTTGAGGGAAGAACATCGCCATTCATGCAAAGGGGACAACATCAAAGTTTATTTGAGGGCATGGTGCCTCAATGGCTTGTATTTATTGAGAAAGTTGAAATGACATGATCAACACCATTTGCACTAAGGGAAAATATCAAAGGATAACCAGAGGTACATGTGTACAAATGTGGGAAGTGTGATCGGCTCTATTTGCAAAAAGGGAAGATGCATGAGAATTATTTCAGGTTACCTACAATGAATGGCTATTATTGAATCATGTAAGTATCAACACACAATCCCGACCATTCATGAATTACCTTAGTCATACAAGGGCATAATTGATTTTGATGAATATAAAACTAGATAAAATCATAAGGAAAGCCAAGTATTATTATGATCAAAACAAAAGTATGTCTAAATTCCATTAGGCATGGAAGGACAAGAAAAAAGACCAATTTCCCCAAAGGAATATGGGATTTAAGCCTTCTCGTTTCATAATTCAGCAAAGGCAGCCTCCACAAGGTGTGACTGAGCCATTTAAGATGATGGGAAATAATCCAAGAGAACCACTTCAATGTTGGGGATGTGGAGAGGACCATTTACTTTAAAAATTTCCACATCGGAGTGGGAGTACCAAGCATGTTCCCAACATCCAAGAGGTTGTAACTGTGGGTGAGGTTGCAAGGATGGCCCCAAGAATCTATATTACACTAGAGGACCGCCAAGCAAATCATTAGTCAGTTATGCTTGAGGTTGAAGGTAAGGTTTCTAAGTAATCTATTTCTATTTTAATTGACCCTAGATCTACTCATAGTTATATCACTCCTAAAATTGTTGAGACTTGTTCTTTTGAGAAAACAAACCATAGTACACCATGGAGGCTCCAGCTAGCCACTAGAACCAAGAGGGAAATTAGTGAAGTGGTGGACAAATGTCCATTATAATGGATCAACTTTTCACATGGGTGAATCTAAATATTTTTCCACTTGGTTCCTATGTTGTCCTCATTGGAATGGATTGGTTGGAAGCACATAGAGTTAAACTTGATTGCTAGAATAAGACATTTGAATGAAGTGATGGAGAAGGAATCCCAAGGATAGTAAAGAGCATTACCAAGGTGGTTTCTATTATGTAAATTTCAACCTTGCAACTGAAGAAGTATTTTGGAAAAGGTTGTCCATTGTATGCAACCCATGTATTGGGTATAATAGAAAATGAAGTTCCCAAGTTGGAGTACTATCATGTGTTGCAATAATTTAGAGATGTGTTTCTGGATGAAGTGTTGAGACTTCCTCCAAAGAGAGATATTGATTTCACAGTTGATCTTGAGCCAGGAGCTATGCCAGTGTCTAAGACACCTTATAGAATGAGTACCCCTGAATTTCTAGAGATTAAAATGCAATTGCAAGATTTCTTGGAAAATAAATCCATTCGATCGAATGTGTCTCCATGGGGAGCACCCATGCTATTTGTGAAAAAGAAAGATTGAACTATTAGGTTATGTATTGATTACATGACGCTGAATAAAGTTACAGTGAAGAACAAGTACCCATTACCTCGAATTAATGATCTCTTTGATCAATTGAGAGGAGCAAATGTATTTTCAAAAATTGATTTGACATCCGATTACCATCAAGTCAGAATAAAGGAAGAATACATCCACAAGAAAACGTTCAAAACAAGGCATGGACACTATGAGTTTGTGGTGGTTCCATTTGGTCTCACTAATGCACTAGTTGCATTTATGTATCTCATGAATAGTGTCTTTAGCGAGTATTTGGACACATTTGTTCTTGTTTTTCTAGATGACATTCTTATTTATTATAAGAATGAAGAAGAGCATGAAGAACATTTAAGAATGTGTTTGCAAGTGATAAGGAAGCATAAATTGTATACAAATCTCTAAGCAAATGTGATCTCTTTCAAAATAAAATTCATTATTTGGGTTACATTATTTCATAGGAAGGAATATCAGTGGATCCAGAAAAAATTGAGGCCATTATGAATTGACCAACTCCAAAGAATGTGACATAGGTGGGATCTTTTATGGGTCTTTCTATTTATTATAGATTTTTCATTAAAGGATTCTCCAAGGTTGCACACCCCGTCACTTATTTGCAAAAAAAGGGAATGCCATTTGAGTGGACACAAAAATGTGAAGAAAGAATCCAACTATTGAAGAAGATTCTTACAAGTGACCCATTTTTGCAAATTGCAAATCCAAAAAATGATTTTGAGGTGTGTACTTATGCACGTAAACAAGGAATTGGAAGCATTCTTACGCAAGATAATCATGTGCTATGATATGAGCCAGGAAATCTATAGGAAAGCGAAAAAATTATGTTACCTGTGATTTAGAGCTTGTTGCCATAGTGCACACTTTGAAAATGTGGAGGCACTATTTGATGGGAAGGAAATTTCAGTTTAGGACAGACCACTTTGGTCTGAAATATTTGTTTGAACAACCAACGCTAAATGCAATGCAAGCTAGATCGCTGGAATTTTTATATGAGTTTGATTTTGAGATCAAACACATAAAGGGGAAATAAAATTGAGTGGTCGATGCACTTAGCATAGAAATGCATGCAATGCATGTGGCAACCATTATCATTTTCCAATCAAATTTGAGGGAAAAGATTGTTGACTCTCTTGTTGAATATGAGCATTATGTGCAAATAAAAGATAAATTACAGTGACGAGGATGGACCTGGTTAGGGTTTTGTTTATCAATGGTGTTACTCTAGAGTTTTCCTGATGGTCGCCAACGGCCATCATTTTCCTGGTACTGACGGGGGTCCTGGGGCTGTCAGGGATTGGAGGATGTGGAGGTTTATTGGGATCTCAATCGACATGCAGGCAGCTGGGCTTGATGGATGGAAACCGTCGGTGTTTTGTTTTTAACCTACAGTTTAGGTTTTTACTACAGTTCTTTCTACAGGCTCTGCTAACCTGCGATTTACTATGGTAATTCCTTATTCAATGGAAAACTATGATGACTTGGTGGATTATTCGTATGACCCGTCGGATGGGGGTGTCGAATTGGTCACTGACATCTAGCGTGGTTTGGAGTGATGTGGCGAACGTTGGTGGGCTGGGGAATGCTGGGTATTCAGCTGGGGAGGCTCGACGGGAGCTTGGATTCTCTCCATCCAATTTTTTGACACAGTCTCTGGCTAACATTCTCTTGACGAAACCACCCCCTAGGGTTTCTTCGGCTTCACCATTGAGAGAGACGGCTACACCTTTCTGGTCATTGGCACAGGTGGTTCAGGCATTTGACAGAATGGTTGATGGGGGTGGAGGTAATATCCTGCGGGTGCTGCGAACCCTGAAGCGGTCGACCCTTCAAGCACTCCGACAGACCCATTGTATTTTGGTCAGAGAGTTGAGGGGCCCTTGGAAGGCCCTGGAACGGGATGTCTGGAGGCTCATGAACAGCGTGGGTATGCTAGTCCACTATTGGGCTCGGGCACTAGTTCTGATGAGTGGGGAGGCCGCTCTTCTGAAGACAATAACAATCCGATCAAGCGAGGATAGAAACGTTGGTTAAAACTGAGTTGCACTAACTATAACTATGCCCTTGGTGAAGATGTAGAGTGGCACCAGCTTCTAAATATGACCAACATCACATTGGTTGGGAAGGAATTAGGTCATTCTTTCTCCTTGCGCACCATTGAGGAATGGGTGGCTGAACATTGGTCTGTACATATGGGGTTTTCCCTGAGGTGGTGGAGCTGACCCGAAACTGGTTTGCCTTCAATTTTCAAAATGAGGAACATGCACAGAGAGTTCTCAGTCGTAACTGGAGCTGGGATAACTGCCCTATTATGCTGAAACCCTGGCACCCGATGTTTGATGCTAGCTGTGAAATACTGGACTTGGTTCCCATTTGGGTCCGTCTACCTGGTTTACCACTTCATTACTGGTCTGAGAGACATTTCAAAGGCATTAGGCACCTTATTGGGACTTATTTGGAGGGAGACTACAGTTTTATACAGTCCCGACAATGGATGGTGGCTCGTATTTTGGTAAATTTGAACATACGGGATGGTCTTGTCACGGATGTCACCCTTAACTAGGGGCCCTTCACCTATGTGCAGAAGCTTGATTATGAAAATGTACCTTTTAGATGCCGACGATGCCATGCATATGGACATCCGGCTGCCGACTGTAAGTTACCCTTTCGGCGTCGGAATGGAGGCGGTCATGCTAAGTCGAAGGATGGGGAGGCTCCTCCTCTCGTGGGATACACTTCTATGGATCCTACTCATCCTAAGAAGGTGGGATCTGAAAGAGAATAGGGTTTCGATCAAGGAGTGGCATTGGAGGATGGACTGATCCCTTCTACTGAAGAATTCTTGGCACTGATCTTTCATTGCACCTTCAACCTTCGGTGGCTCCGGTTACGGGTATTTCTCCTCCCATCAACTCTCATTCCTTTAATTTTGTTTTAAACAATTTTACATTGGACAAGATGGACTAGGTGGAGGCTGTTAGTAACCTGAAACTCTCCTCTACTTCTGCTCCGGTGAAAACCCCTCTTATCGAACTTGCTTCTGAATGTATTGTGGAGATTCCTGTTGATCCGGTTGTACCCCCCAATCCTGACCTACCCCTTGAGGAAGTTCATACTCCCCCCTCCCCTATTGATTCCTCTGATTTGGGTTATTTCCTTCGGTCTCTCATAAAAATTACTCCCAGTGGGTTGGGTGCTAGGGCGGGACAAATTATTAATGGCCGCGGGAGGAAGTCTCATCTTTCAAAGGCTCATCCCAAGGCTAAACTGGATCTATTGGAAGGTAAACAGGTGACTATTGACAGGGTGCTTAGAGCGGTGCGTGCCCAGAAGAAGGGTCGCTAATGAAGGTCATGTCTTTTAACTGTCAGGGTCTGTCTGGTCCCCATACAAGATCAGCACTGCGTAGAGTGGTATCTCTTGAACACCCGGATATCATTCTTCTACAAGAAACCTTGGGTGATGGCACTTTGGTGAAGTCATTGCTGGAAAGTTGGCTCAGTGGTTGGTTGTTTGCTACTTTGGATGCTTGTGGTCGCTCTGGTGGTCTGTCTATTGGCTGGAATGTCAGAACTGTTAAGTTACACAATTTGTGGGGGATGGAATCCATCCTGGGGATGTCCTGTTCGGCCCTTGATATTGGTGAATCGTTTACTGTGGTTAATGTTTATGGCCCTTATAATAACCGCATCCCCTTCTGGGAAACTCTTCTCATGAATCCCTTGTTACAAGAGGGGGATCTATTGATAGGTGGATATTTTAATTTCTCTTTGGGTCCGTCTGAAGTCTGGGGCCCCAGGGCTCATTCTAATTCTTTGGCTAGGTTTTTCACACAAAAACTTTTCACCTGCAATTTGATTGATATTGAACCTACCTTGCTAAAGCCTACTTGGAGGAATAATAGAACTGGAGAACATCGTGTTGCGAAGCGTTTGGATAGATTCTTGGTCTCAGATTCCTTTGTGGACAGGTTCTTCCTCATGAAGTAGTGGGTGGGCTCGGGGGGGTCCTCCGATCATTTTCCCATTTTTATAGAACTCCGTCCAGGTCGTGTCAAACCTGTTGGGCCTCTAAAGTTCAACAAAATTTGGCTGAATGATGAGTCTTTTTCTAATCTAGTCAGATCCCTATGGGTGCCCTATAATCCTAGGGCTGGGGCTTCGGCTTCTTTTCAATTTGCCACCAATATTAAGAGGATCAAAGGTCCTATCAAGGACTGGGCTCACGAGAAGAGGGTTCGAGAGGATAGGGAACTGAAACAGATCGAGCTGAATCTAGGGTTACTCTTTGAATCTGGGACTGGGGGATTGGGAACTGTGGAGGAAAAGGCCTTTCTTGTCTCTTTGGAAGGAAGGAGAAACTCCTTATTGCTGGAAAAAGAGGAATCTTGGAGGCTGAAAAGCAGGGCGATTTGGCTTGAGGTTGGTGATGAGAATACAAAATTTTTCCATGCTTATGCAAAAGGTAGGAAGGCTACCAATACGATATGGAGTCTGGAGGACTCGAAGGGGGATCCTCAAAACTCCTTTGAGGGCATGGCTAGGGTGGGGGTGGATCATTTCCAAAATATTTTTAAAGCCCCGGTTCAGGCATCGGTTGCAGAAGTTATTAGGATGGCTCAACTTTTTCCCCGTTTTGTTGAAGATGAGGAAAATTAGGCCATGATGGATAGTGTTACTGAGGAACCACTGAAGGGGGTCCTTTAGAGATTTTAGAAGTACAAAAGCCCGAGTCCGGATGGATGGACCATAGAATTTCTCTTGGCACTTTATGATTTTCTGGGGGACGACCTTTTACAGATGGTAGAGGATACTCGTATGTCAGGACGGATTCAGGTTGCTCTGAATTCTACATTCATTGCTCTTATTCCAAAGACGGATAATCCCTCCTCTCTTGGAGACTTCAGACCTATTTCCCTATGCAATTGTGTGTATAAGGTGGTGACTAAAATTATTGATCGAAGGATTAAAGTCATTTTGTCCAGGCATATCTCTACTAAACAATTTGTTTTTTTGGAAGGTCGACAAATTCATGAAGCTATCGGTGTGGCACAGGAGGGCCTTCATAGTATGAAATCTCAGAAGCTGAAAGGGGCTATTCTTAAGATAGATTTATCGAAGGCTTATGACAAGGTGAGTTGGATCTATATACATTTGCTTCTTACTCATCTGGGATTTGCTGTGGATTTTATTAGGTGGATTATGAGTTGCATCACCACAGTCCCATTTTCTGTTCTCATCAACGGGGCAGCCTCTCCCTTCTTTCACTCCGAGAGGGGGTTGCGTCAAGGGTGCCCCTTGTCACCTTTACTTTTTCTACTGGTAGCGGAAGGGCTGAGCAGGGCCCTCAAAAAATCCTGTAGGGAGGGTACTCTACATGGTATTCAGGTGGCTCCAGAACTTCATATTACTCATCTTCTTTTTGTGGATGATATTCTAATATTTTGTACTGGCTCGCAAAGTGATGTTGATGCTCTCCGGGATATTATTCATCTTTTTTATATTGCCACTGGTATGGAGATTAATGAAAGGAATTCTACTCTGTCGGTGCATATGTTAAGAGAAGCTGAGGTTACGGCCATTAGCAGGGTCTTTCCTTACACCTTATCGGCTTTGGATGCAGGCATCAGTTATCTTGGGTTCCATTTAAAGCCAAATGCTTATACTAAATAGGATTGGAATTGGCTTGTTGAGAAACTTCATAAACGCTTGCAAGTGTGGAGTCATAAGTGGCTTTTGCGAGCAGGAAGGCTAGTTCTGGTGAAATCGGTTCTTGAGGCAATACCAGTCTATTGGATGTCTCTCTCTTGGATCCCTAAAGGAACGTTGGAGAAGGCTCGGAAAATATGTTTTCGTTTCTTATGGAGTGGTAAAGGGGATTTTGTTTCCCCATGGGTTCGGTGGCAGAAGATTGCACTACCTAAGGCTTTGGGTGGTTGGGGACTAAAAAAAATCTTCTACTTCTCCAAATCCCTAGCGGCTAAAGGGGTATGGAGGATCTTAAAAACAGAAAGTCTTTGGACCCGGGTGGTCACAGAGAAATACATTGCTCCTGCAACTATATTGGATTGGGTTCGGAACCCTATGAAGACTCATTGTGGAGGTTCGGTCATTTGGAAAGCTATAATTAATTCATTTTCTGTGATTGGTGACCTATTGACTTGGAACATTGGTAATGGACGACACTTCTGGGTGGGGGAAGAACCCTGGTTTGGGTGTACCGGTCGACATCACTTATCGGAGGGATTGATTATCTCCCTTCGGAACCAAGGCATTATTTTTCTATCTCAGCTAGCGGATCCGGTACTGGATAGGCCTTGGGTTCAAACCTAGTTGGATGTCAACACATTGGCACTGTCGGCCGTTGAATAGGCAGAATTAAGTTTATATTATCGGGCTCTTGTTCTCTCACAAATGCTTCTCCGAGACAGGGACGATATATTGGTTTGGGAATGGGCACCGAATGGCATTTTTTCTCCGAAGAATGGGTATACCAGTCTAAGTTTCTTCGAAAATCCCCATGATTGGTTTGGTGGTGGAAGCCACTTTGGAAACTAAAATGTCCCATGAAACAGAGGCTATTTATGTGGAATATACTTGAAAATACGGTACCTACTTGGGATTTTTTACAGCATAAGAATCGGGCGGGACTGGGGTGGTGTATATTATGCAAAGCTGCTGAGGAGACCTGTTTACACTTATTTATGCATTGTCCCTTCACAACCAATGTATGGGCTGAGTGCTCCTTAATTACTAATTCTCGATATACCTGGGAAGGAAACTCGTTGTTACAAGCTTGGGCTCAATGGAACACAGATTCAATTGGAAAATCGGTAAAAGCATTACCATTGATGGTGTGCGGGGGGATATGGTTGGCGCGGAATAATCTTCTTTTTTCTGATAAACCATGCATCCCTGCTATTTCTGCGGCACTCATTTGTGGCTTTCTAACTGCATTCCCACAGCATATTAGAGCAGCTAAACAATGGGTGATTATGGAGGTGGAAATCAATCGGTCCATACCATGGGGTTTTTTTTATGGTGTTGCGCAGGATAATGTGTGCAGGGGTGGGGCTGTCCTTCATCTCTCTATCTCACACTTCTATCACCTGTTCTGGGGCTTGGGTGTCGGCGGAAATAATTATGCAGAAATCATGAGTTTCAAACTTCTTTTATTATTTGCAATCGAGAAAGGATGTCAAAATATTAATGTTTTTGGTGATTCTATGAATGTTATAAACTGGTCACTTGGTATCCAACAGTGCAGTTATTTAATACTAGCTAGCATCCTACAGGACATACGTGAACTGAAGCACTCATTCATACATTTTTCTTACAGACACGTATACAGGAAGAATAACACGGAGGTAGATGCGGCTTCTAAAGTTGGCAGGAACTTGGCAATGGGGCTGTGGAAGGTAAAGGAGTTCCGTGAAGGCACCACATTTGAATACTATCACCGGCCTTTTGTTGATGAAGCGGCAATCACATGATGAGGAACCATTAAACGGTTTCCTTCGGCTTCTCCAATTTGGATCATGTTGGCATTATGACACTACTCTATTTATTTTGTTACACTTATGGCATCGAAGATGAAAAGGATTTAACTGATTTTCTTTAGAATGAACTGACGAGGCTCGGGGAGCTGGTATACAAGCACATATACTTTGAACTACATTTTTTTTTGGGTTTGGATCGGTGATTATTTTATCGCACATGTTTGATGTAAAGAAGACTCTTACGTC
Source organism: Larix kaempferi (assembly GCA_027924585.1). Taxonomy (NCBI): domain Eukaryota; kingdom Viridiplantae; phylum Streptophyta; class Pinopsida; order Pinales; family Pinaceae; genus Larix; species Larix kaempferi. Next base: position 5,543,811 of record BSBM01000621.1, on the reverse strand, counting down.
TTAAGCACTATTACAGATCTATACTTGTATCCGCATGCATACTTGATTTGCATATTCATAATGTAATTTTGTTCACCTTTGCTGAAATAAAATTACGCTTTTTTTTCTAAAAAAAAAGAAAAAAGAAAAAAAATATAAATTACAGCAACATAATTTGGAAAAGAGGTGTGAAGGTTGTCATTTAGAGGATGATGGACTTCTTATTATAAAAATAAAATGTATATTCCTAACGTCCGAGCTTTGAGGAGAATTACTAAGGATGAATTCCATAAAATGTCATATTCTGGTCACTCTGAATATCAGAAAACAATTGTTACAACAAGGAGGCAATATTTTTGGTTGGGAATGAAGAAAGATATCGTTGAGTATATTTCTAGATGTATGAAATGCAAACAAGTGAAGGTTGAACATCAACACCCAATTAGTTTATTGCAGCATTTTCCAATTCCAAAATGGAAATGGGAAGTGGTAATTATGGATTTTATTACTAGATTGCCAACTACTTCAAGAAAGCATTATGCCATCATGGTTGTGGTGGCTAAACTGTCTAAGGAAACACAATTTATTCAAATTAAATCTACTTACAAGGTTGATGAGATTGCTAGAATATTCATGAAAGAAGTATTCAAATTGCATGGGTTACCCAAAGCAATTGTATTCTACTGATATACAAAATTCACTTCTAACTTTTGGAATAGTCTTTTTGCATATTTGGGTACACATATAAACTTTAGTACTGCCTACCATCCACAAAGATATGGAAAAACATAAAGAGTAAACCATGTGGTTGAAGACATGATTTGCATGTATGTGATGGACAAACCATCCAAGTGAGAAGATTATCTACACTTGGTAGAGTTTTCATATAACAATGGGAAAAAAACATCATTGGGAATGAGTCCATTTGAATCTTTGTATGGAAGAAAGTATATGACACTAGTGAGTTGGGATAATCCAATGAACATAATTGTGCTTGGGCCAGAAGTACTCAAGGAAATGGAACAACAGGTTGCAAATATTGGGAAGAAATTAAAGACATCCCAAGATAAACAAAAAAGTTGTGCAGATAAGAATGGAGGGCATAGGGAATTCAATGTTGGGGATCATGTTTACCTCCGGGAGATGCCAAGGAAGAGTTCCTTGAAGCTAGGAATTTGTGATAATCTATCACCAAGATATTGTGGGCCATCTGAAGTGCTTGAGAGGATAGGGCCAGTTGCATATAGAATTGCATTGCCTACTAACACTAGAGTTCATAATTTTTTTCATATTTATTTTCTTAAGAAATATGTATATGATCCCAACCATGTGATTGATCGAGATGTGATCTAGGTGGAACCTGAAGGAGATTTCCAAATAGAGATACTATGTATCTTCGAGAAGAAGGTAACATTGCTTCGGAATTGATCCATCGAACAAGTAAAGTGCAATGGAAGCACTTTGGTCCCAATGAGGCTACATGGGAGTTGGATAATGCCATGAAAGAGGCATATCCATTTTTTTTCTTTACAAGGGGGAGTGGATTGTATTACGTAACCCCCAGTTTTGACTTGGAATGTATTAAATTAAATTATTTAAATGATGTACTATGCTATTATGGATTCCTAGTACGAAGATCAAGGATAAGGCCCGAGTAGTGAATGGATAGGCATGTATAGTGTAAATATCTCCATATGAACCATGTGATTTGCTTGTTATGCTAACTCAAAAACTATGTAAATATTATGTTGAAAAATTAATAAGAGTCGTCCAAGATGGTTGTGTAAAGTGCATAGAGGGTTTGCAATTCCACTAAAGGGGAAGAGGAAAAGGGGGCCTATGGGAGATTAAATCCTCTAATACCAAGTGTCAACCTTAGAACTCATCCATTTGCTTCCATGTGCCTTAAATGAGACAATTACTCCCTTTGTACTTATTAAATTCAATCATTGAATGCATGTGTGAGGTTGGTGGGAAAATTCACCTCACGTAGTTATGGAAGCATGGGATGAATATAATCTATTCCAATTATATGAATCCTTTTCTTCTATGGTCAGAAGTTATGTAGGTTGTCTTTTCACTATACTCTCATCTCCTTTGGAGTCTATCATAATTTTTTCTCATGCATACTTTAGGGAAGACAGGGAGTTTTTTTCTCATGTTGTTCTCTCCATTGCCGTTACCATACTAGACTAGGAAATAACCATAAATTGGAATTTGTGAAAGGAAAATCGCAAACATTAGAGAAAAGAGAATGGTTGTAGGTGACCAAAGAGTTTGGGAAATATAGGAACCTTTACACATTGTGTTTTTCTACTCCTAAGTGCTTTAGAATCCATGAAATAGAGTTACAGGAGGTTCACGAACAACATACAATAGGTTGGACTCTTTATGTACATAGTAGTAAGCATTATAAGGGTTGGATTTCCTGAGGAAATTGTGGAGCATTGATGGGAAATTCCTTCCTTGTGTAGTGTGGGGTAGTAAAAGAGAGTTACATGGTTGGGTTGGCTAAGTGAGATCCATGTAACTACTTAGTGGTGAGCAATTTGGCTAAGAATGAGAGAAAATGGTTTCAACTTGAGAGAGAAGCTTGTAGTTGTTTCCTTCACCTTGGTGGCCTCATATCCCAACTTGGGTGTGGTATCTATAGTTGATACCTACAATTGGGTGGAAAATCACCCTTACACAACAAGTTGTTGGCATCTTCTTTGTTAAAAGATAAGTATTCTCTTGTATATGAATGTGGAATGATTGTATTTTCTTACTATGATGAACATACTTGTTTATGCATGATGTATGTGCAGATAGAGTTTTATTTCAGCTATGTTTTACATTTATGCAATTGCACATACATTTTGTATTTGTAAATTCGAGTAATGGTCCTTAGGGTGAAATTTATAAGCTTAAACTTTGTAATTGCCCCCTCCTTTAGTCAAAATGATGGATGGGTACATGACAAGTCCCTTGACTTCATGCTAACACGTAAGTTTACATAATGGATCTAGAAATATGGATGAAATAGGAGAGGAAACTGTAGAAGAAGCATGGGAAGAGGTAGCTAATCAAAATGGTCATTAAGGAGAAAACAACACACAAGACACCATATATTGGCATAGAAGAAGTTCCCATAGGGAAAAAATATCAACAATATTGGGTTGGTATGGGAGGAGAGGAGAGAACCTCATCCTATATTTGGATGAATCAAAGATGAGGAGAAGGAAGGTTCCAATTATCATCGATACTGGGGGATTCAACCTAGGATTAGGGAAATAATTCTCCTCCACCAATTGTTAGGGCCTCTAGTAGCAAGGTACTATGCAGTACTTTAGTACCACCCATGTTAAGGCTAGAAGAATTCTTTGTCAGGAGGAATCATCACTACTATAATAAAGTAGGGCCATGTAGTGGTCCTTTCTATGATTCCAATATAGATCACTCCAATAGAAGGTCATGGGTTAAGAAAAATAGGTGCCATGAGGACTTTTTACATCTCCCTACCCAATGTTATATCTAAGGGTGTTGTTTTAGACCCCACCATAGGTCCCTCTAATGACTTCACTAGTTGTGGTCCTTGTTCCAATCATGTTCAAATAACAATAGTGGATTCAAACTCTGATGACTTCACCTAAATCTTGCAAGGCTTGGACCATGAAGAAGAGTTGAACCTAGTGACAAAAATCATGTTTATTGACTTGCCTTAGGGGGAGAACCCGCCATAAGATGCCTAAGTAGGACAATATTGAATATATTATAATTCATACCCCTATTTCCCCTCCCCCTTCCACATGGTGGAAGGATATGAAAGAAATAACCCTAGTCGGGTTCACAGGAAAGACTACAACAAGACAAGAAAAAAGGACTGCAAAGGAGGCTAGGGACTTGTTGGTTGACCATGAATAGGAGTTAAATTTGCTAGAAAAAACCTCATTTATTGTCTTGTCTTATGGGGAGATTCCAATAAAAGTGTCCTACATAGGTTTGTTATTGAATATATTCTAAATGAGACCTCTACTTCCCCCCATGGAAGAAGGATGTGAAAGAAAGAAACCTATTTGAGTTCACATGAAATACTTCAACAAGATAAGTATAAACAACCATAAAGGAGGCTAGGGACTTGGTGGCTTCACTCAATAAGAAGATCAAATGGGTTAATACAGTTATGGGCGAGGCAAAGAAAAATGAAATAGTGGACAGTTGTTTTGTGTGTCTTAACCAAAGGGTTAACATTAGCAAGAAACCAACAACCTTGGAGTTATTCCCACCCATACAACATCCATTAGTTGACAAAGTGTACAAACCTCTCTCAACACTAGATTTAATCTGGATTCAAGATTAGACAAAGGGACTTAACCATCAAGTTGACAGGACATGCAAAAAGCTTAATCTGGATTCGAGATTGGACAAAGAAAGTTAACCATCAAGTTGGCAGGACATGCAAAAAGAAAACTCAAACAATTCAATATTTGGTAGGTAGCCCATGCATAGATTGAGGTAAGAGAGGGGGACCAAGTCCACATACAACATGTACTATAATTTCGATGACTCAATCTCCCTGACCTCACAAAAATCATTGTGAATTATGGTAGGGAGAAACATTTGAGGTTTATCAATAGGGATCAAGAAGTTGTTGAATTGTAGGTGTATAACCTATAGTACAAGGAGGAAGCCGAGAAGCAAAAAGAGGAGACGGAATAATTGTGGATATATGTTGAGAGGGCTTGTGAAAATGAATTTCATTAGAAAACACAAACAAATGAGGACAAGGTAGGGAAAAAACAACTAAGGAAACAAGCTTTGGATACCTTGTACATGAGGTTGTTCATGAAGAGCTAGGGAAGTCACATCGGGAGTTGGTGACCAACTCAGTTAGAGGAGATTCTCCCTTAGTTGTTGGAAGGTTTCAAGATCACTCAATAGCCTTGTACCATTATTAATAAGGATCTAAAAATTATAAATAAGTCATCATGGAACTTGAGTGGATGATTGATGAACATATATAACAATATTGTGAGTAGTATGACTAGGTTTGTGGAGGCCACAAAAGTAGACAATCTTCTAAAGATGGAGGAAGCTCAAAACCTCATGTTGAAACAAGACACCTCTGAGAATCAAGAAAAGTGTATAGGGAACCTAGCTAGATAGATATATGGAAAATGTAGACCGAGTTCACCATTTCCAAATATATGAAGAAGTGAGTTGAGGCTAAAATCCAAACCCTCAATGAGACTAGGACCACTAAATAACTTGTCACTAAGACCTTTGTTGCATAGTTTATACAATGACTCCAAGAGGCCATTTGCATGTGGAAACATATTTTTGGAGTGTTCAACAGGTTCACGAATGCTACTATCAGATAAATCCCCAAGTTGGAACCCATTTTTAAGACTAGGCATTGCAACCAACTTCAAAACAAGTTGGAAGGAGTTGTCGAGGAATTATTATGGCCACTTTTTTCCCAAGGACCCAAATTCTCAAAATCATGAGCATGTGGATAGAGAAGGTTGAGTAGCACTCACATAGCAAAAGTGTCAAAACCTTCAACACATTTTCCTTAAAGCATAGAGTCAATGTACGAGTGGGTTATAACTGTTAGATTCTATATTCATCTAGAATCTTTTGTAACCACCTCAAAACCTATATATATATATATATATATATATATATATATATATATATTGTGAAGTTTTGTGTTCATTGCTTTTCTTGTTGAGTATAGTTAGGTTCTGTTAAGTTATGATCTTAAGTTGTTTTAATGTGTATGTGTTTAGACTATGAGATTGTTGCACTTGATTCATGTGTAAGGGATAAGTCTTGATTGTAATCATTCCTATCATGAATTGCATAGTTGTTCTACTCATCTTTACTTTGTAATGATATATCTCGATGATGTTTACATTGTTGTGATATATGTGCATGATTTCTTTCCTATTTACTTAGATGAATGTGATTAAAGGCTAAGGAATATATTCTGCAATCCATGTAATCTTTACTAATCTACACATTAACTAATTGAAAACCATCAAACATTTCTCATGTGAGACCTCCTTCTTTTGAAAGGTTGAATATGCTGGTATATTAGGCCATTATGGACCTTTTTTGGACACCCTTTATGTACTTTGGATCTATAAAAGAACTAGCGATTCCACTTCCTCATCCTAGTGCTAGTTGTGGGGAAGAGCCACGAAAGTGTTTGGGATGGTAAATTGAAGACAAAATTCTTAGAAACTTGTAGAGGCATTTTGAGTTATAATAGGATAGAGTGTGTTGGTATAGACTTGATGATTGCAGGTTCAGGGGCTGGATCGAGAGTCTTTAATAGTTGGTCGAAGGAATTAGATTGGGAGGGGACCTTTAGGTTGGGAGGAGAGATTTCTTGTCCCCCATATTTATTCTTATGTCAGAGCTATAGATGATAAATTCATGAAGCTACATGTATGATTGATATATTTGTTATTGGTTTTCTATTATATCAGGACTTCATGAATACTTTTGCTTGAAAATTAAAATGTTAAGTTAATTGTTGAATATTAATTGTGATTTTTCTCTCTGAGATATTCTATATTAATCCTCTTGTTTTTATTCATTTATATTTAAAGAAAGAATATAACTAAATGGAGGAATTTTCATATGCATCTACTTTAAATGGAATTTTATTGTACACATTAAATTAAAAGCGGATATCAATTTATTCATTGAAATTTAACATAAAAAAATCATGTTTTGATTAAGTAATGTTAATAATATCATGAATTAAGCATTAAAAATTATATATTTAGTCAATTAAATTTTATGATTTAAAATATTGTTAGAAGGAAGACAAATTTCTCTAGTGACCACAAGAAAAATATGGATTAAAAGAACCCTATGAAGTAAATTAAATACAAATAAATAGAGTAAACCAACCTCTAAGTATTTTTATGTAGTTATGTGTGAAAAGCATTGAACCAACTAGCATCCACTTAAGTGTCCAATCTTCCTTTAAAAATACTATGTGGTTATGGTGCTAATATTTTTTTTAGTGCAAATTATTACCATGAGATAAGAAGAGACATAAATATAATTATTAAATAAAAAACAATATTTTTTTTTAGTACACTGAAAAGAATCTTGAACATAAAGATGAAAATAAATAAATTTTAATACATATTCAATTTATGTTTAATAAATAAAAAGTTAAAACATATTTATATAATTATAATTTTTAAAAAACAATAAAATAAATATTATTTTAATAAATTTAATCAAATAAATAAAATAAAATATTATAATATGTTTATAATTAATTAATCTTCCATTAATAACAATTTTGTATTTATTTAAAATGATTTTGAAAACAAATAAAAAACTAATATAAATCTATACTAATTATAATTAAAAATAAAGAAATTAAAACAAACATGTTATTATATTTTGAAAATGCAAATAATAAATACTACAAATTTAAGACTCGACTGCCCATACACCCGGCAGTCCTTGCTTACGTTATCCCGCCGAGGCCTCGGCACCAAACATCGAGGCTGACGTCACCACTGAAGAGCCAATGAAAATTAAAATAAATATATATTTTTAAATATATTTAATATAAAAAAAATATAACATTATCAAAAACTTAAGGCAAAAAAAATTTCTGCCATATACAACGACGATGTCAATAAGACTCACCGATTCATCTATAGTCCGCTGCGGAGACATAATAATAAATACTACACACTTTTCTTGTAAACAATAAAATCCATAAATACAAACCATAAAAATAAAATACATAAACACGAACTATAATAAAGGGTATCACATTCTTATCTTCGAAACAATATGTAAAATAATTGGGCCAAAGAACATCCACGAGAGTTCAATCTTCCTTCAAAAGGATATTATGTGGCTATGGTGTTATTACCTTTTCCTTTTATAGAAGAAGATGAGACATCAATCAAATCATTAGATCCAAACAATTTCAATATTTCTATCCAATTTAAATTATAAAATAAAATGTGTATAATCAATTAACATCTTAGTAGTAATACATTTTTTTTACACTTAGAAATCTTACTAGTAATACATTTTTTTACACTCTTAGAAGTATCTGGAAAATAAAGCAAAAGAGAAAGAAAAAAATTTACACTTTTAGAAGAATCTTGAAAATTAAGCAAAAGAGAAAGAAAAAAAAGTCTAATTCATGTTTAATAACTAGACACGGCTATATTAATTATAATTTTAAACAAAACAAAATAAATAAATAAATAAAATTTAACTTGGTGTAATATGAATTGAGATTTCATTAATATCAATTTTTTATTAATTTAAAATAAATAAATAAAATTACTATAAATTAATAATAATTAGAATTAAAATAAAATTAAAGCAAACATGTTATTGTGTCAATAGGCACTCTCTACCATCCAAATAGGTGAGATGTGTCACATCTATAATGTTAAGATGGTACATGTCGACTCATATATATATATATAACCAAAGCACACTTTGGCTCCAAGTTTAATTCCATGTAGACTTTAAATATAAAACCTATATGAAAAATCCCTATTCTTCATATTAATCATAAGTTAGATGCTTTTGGGATTGCTAAGAACTTATGATCAACAAAAAAATTGAAACTTTAAGTAACACTCTCACTATTTAATTGTGGATAACATAGGAAGCAAGTTGATTATCAGGGAACTGAACTATCAAAAGTGTTTAAATTTTTTGAATCTGCCATCACTCAAGGCTAAGATATTATAATAAAATATAAATTGGAATTCTTACTAAAATTTAAGCAGTTAAGTATAACGAGCAGAAAAATATGCACAATTTCTTATTCAATCATTTGATTGTATACTTGGATCAAAATTGCACATTCTTCACTGCTCAAAATAAATCTAATAGAATATATAGTAGTAATGCAAGATTACACAGGCATGTTAAGGTCAAATGAAGCTTCGTAAAAATGGACCAAAAAGAAGAAAAGGGTTACCAAAGAAAGCATACGGTTTTAAAGGGGAAAGAAAACTTCAACAAATAAGAGCCAAGTTTTGATACTTATAGATATCAACATAGCCTGAAAAATACAAGAACAATAGAAAACCTAAAAAAGTGGTGATTTACTATTAGTCTAAGTTGCACACTCCTAGGTTTCTAAGTATTGCATGAATAATAATAGATACTAAATATTAAGCTGCAAATAAAAGTCCTCGAATTAAATATTGCTAGAATAAATATTGTTAAAAAAATTAGGTTTAACTACATTAAATGTTTACTCGACCATTCAAGTGACCTCTTCAATCTAAAGCAATTGTGGAGTAAGTGATAAATATTTGATAGTTATAAAAACTATTGCAAGAAATTAAATTGTTATTATGTAAGTAATACAATCAATCTTATTTTTATTTAGATCCATCTTAACTCTGGTTGTACCAAGGACCAAGAGGGATCAAACCTCTTTTAGTTTTTCATCAAGTTTAGGATTCTGAAAGCGGTTTGCACTTCAATAGATTATATCCCTCTCGATGCTTGGTAGAGCTAGAGTTAAGATGGATTTATGTTGGTTGTATGTTCGACCGAGATAAAAGATGCAAAGAATAAATATTACATTATTTTACTTACAATCCAAAGGTTTGCAATCACTAAAATCCATGGATACAAACAATAAAATATCAAATTCATACTTTAAATGGATTTTTTCAATTTTTTTCTATGTACCAATTTTTAAGGATCCCCAAAAAATGTATCAACATGTGTGGACAATTGTACTAGTTTGAGTTGAGTAAGAATTTCTACTATATACAACACCAACTAGGGGACAAAATCATAGAAAATGATGCATAAGTTGAGTCCCTTGACTCCAATCTAACTCCTAAGCATGTAGAAATGATCTGGAAAAGATGGGTGAAAGAGGAGGGGAAGTTGTAGAAGAAGCATGGGAATAAGTAGCTAATTAGATGTTTATGGAGCTACTCAAGTTTCAAAGATGGAAAACCTGCATCAATTAGAAACATTGCAGACATAAAGAAGGATAATTCTTTTAAAAAATGGACACTCGGAAGATATGACCCAATTTTTATGGAGGTTTAGTAGAGTAAGGACCCCTTTGACTAGTTTTAGGACATCAAAGACAAAGTAGTTTAGCACCAGTGGCATTAGGCATATCTCAATATTGGAGTGTACAAAAAACGTCATAAGTGATAGGAGCTATGGAAAGGGGCATGATGGGTAGTAGGGGAAATGACAAGCCAAGGAAGCATAATGCCACTACCATCGAACCCAAATATCTTGTCTACCTCAAGGATTTGTTTGATTCATTGGTGTAGTTTGCTAGAAAAGTTGAGCACATGAAAGGATTCATCGAGTAGGTGGGGTTGATAGAATATGACATCCACAATCATGCATAGTTCCATGAGTTAGCATGAGGGGCATCCTAAGAATTGGTGGGAGGATAGACACAATTTGGTTTAGTCAGAATGACCACAGCCCGTCCAACCCACACCTTCCCAGGAAAATAGGGAGATTCCTGAAATCGAACCCCTAACCTTAGCTGAAAACCGGCTTGGTCCTTCTCAATGGCGGCCCTTCTCTCCAAACTAGGATTTTCGCAACCTTATGACGGTTAGAATTGACCTTCCTCAACTATCTTGCAGAAAAACCTGCTTTCTACAACTTGGGTGGTCTTCCGCAATAACCTCTCCGCACTCGCCGCCCCGCAACAGTCCTTCCACACAAGTCTTTCTGCAACGCGACTTTCGCAACTTCCTTTCCGCACGCTCCTTTTCGCAGCTTGCAGATTATGGGCGCACCTTCCGTGTTTGCTCGAAAGAACTTCCCGCAAAACTCTTATGCAATATGGTTTCCGCAACTCTTCGTCGTTAACTCATGCACTTCTTTCTTTTGCGGAATACCATCTCAGCCATCAATCCTTTACGGATCTGGTCTCGACCGTTGATCTACGATCAACGCAGAATACTTCAACTTGGCTTGTGGAAATGCTAATTCTTGCACACATTCACTTGATTAATCCTTTCCCCACCGTCGATCTTCCTTTCGGCTTGGATCTGAGCCGTCCAACCTCTATTTAATCGCTTCGACTGCGCTCTACGATTTCTTTGTTGATTGATTAGAGAATCGATCAATCCAGCTCGATTCTTCGTTCAGATTTAAAGGAAACTAAATACAAACAAGAAATATACATAAGCTACTTAACGGTGGTCAATCTGCAAACGATTTGGGTTTCTTAACTGCACATGGAAATCACACAGACGCGAAACAGAGACTCATTCACACAGAAATCAGGCCAACAATTGCACACAGCTCTACCTGACAGAATCTCAGATCATTCTTCATTCAAGATGTACAGTAACCCAATCGAACACACAGAACTTCTAATTACACTAACAGATAGCTAGAAAACTTAAATTCCAACCAAAATGATCAACCCAAAACGACCAACCCCTTTCTCATTCAGCTCTACCCTTTTTATCCCTTCGGCTCCCAAAAAATAGAATGGCCGAACCAGTCAACAAACTAACAACCTCACTCTCCCCATCACTGGAGGGGTCACTATCATCCTACAACAGATTAGCTAATTGGCTTGATCTCCACGCAGGGAATATCAAATTGCCACTATGTTCTATCTCTTCAAAAACTAACAACATACTATTCGGTTACATATTTGCCATTATTCAAAATACTTAACAAAAAAAATTCCCTTCATGACAGCTCGTCCTCCTGCTAGCCACAACATGTGAACACACAATCACATTGCTGACTCGGCATTGATGCTCCTGCATCAGACTCCCAAGGTTAAAAATTCTGAACCCTTGTTCAGTAAATCAGCTACTGAGAAACCCTTTGTCTCCAATTCTTCAACACTCATCCATGTAGAATCTTCTACATGATGTTCTTCCCATTTGATCAAGTATTCCCATTTGATCAGCTTTTGATGGTTGGGCCATAGGCATCTGCTTCAGCCACTGAAGATCTTCCATAGGATCTTTGTCTTATGTCATTTGTCCTATATCATCAGCCACATAAGTATATAGGTCTGTAACATTAAAAATAGGTGATATACCAATCCCTGTTGGCATTTCTAGTTCATAGGCATTGGCTGAAAAATTTCTGAGTATTCTGCAGGTTCCAATCTTTTTCATCTTCAACTTGTTATACTCTCCTTTTGTAAATCTCTCTTTCCTGAGATGTGCTAAAACCAAATCTCCTACCTCATAGTTTTTCTCTCTTCTCTTGGAATCTGCTCTTGCTTTGTAACTATTGTTACTCTGCTGCAACCTTGCTTTAACTTTCTCTTGTAGTTCATTAATCCTTGTTGCAAAATCCTCTCCATCTGCACTTCTCTTCTCCATCTGAACCAAATTACGAAGTTCATACACTCCACTTGGATGCATTCCATACAGAATTTGGAATGGACTCATCCCTGTACTTCGGTTTGGTGAGTCATTATATGCAAAATCTGCTTGAGCTAGCACTTTATCCCATTGCTTTGGATTTTCTCCAATCATATTTCTCAACATGTTACCCAGACTCCTATTTACCACCTCATTCTTGCCATCAGACTATGGATGATATGTTGAATTGATGTTCAACTTGGTTCCCAACTTCTTCCACAAGGTCCTCCAGAAATGACCTGTGAACTTTACATCTCTGTTAGATATAATGCTCTTAGGTAAACCATGTAGCTTCACATCTTCACTGAAAACCAAGTTAGCAATTGTGTGGCATCACTAGTCTTATAACATGGGATGAAATGTGCCATCTTAGTGAATCTATCCACCACTACAAAAATAGAATCATTTCCCTTCTGAGTTTTTGGCAAACCCAAAAGGAAATCCATACTCACAGAATCCCAAGGCCTAGTTGGAATATGCAATGGTGTGTATAAGCCTGTGTTTTGGCTTCTTCCCTTGGCATGCTGTCATATCCTACATCTGCTCACAAATTTTTCAACTTCAGACCTCATCTTTGGCCAAAAATAGAAATGGCTCAATTGTCCAAAGGCTTTATCACTTCCAAAGTGACCTGCCTCCCCTCCATTATGTTTCTTTTGTATCAAATTCTCTCTCATGGAACATTTGCGAATACAAAGTTTGTTGTTTTTAAAGAGTAAACCATCTTGCAACATATAATCCATCCATGGCTCGTTGTCCACTTCCACAGGATTCCTGCAAACTCTGTATGCATCCTAAAAATCAATGTTCGTCTCATACAAACCTCTTAAGTGTTCAAATCCCAAGACTTGGATCTGATTTTCTTGCACCATCAATTGTCTCCTACTGAAGGAATCAGCTACTCAATTTGATTGTCCACTGATGTACTTTATCACGAAGGTAAATTTTTGCATGAGCTCAACCCACTTGACATGTTTCTGATTCAATTTAGGTTGATGCATGATGTCCTGCAATGCATGATTATCAAAAAACAAAACAAACTCTCTAGGCATCAGATAATGTCTCCACTGCTTCAGTGAATGGACAATAGCATAGAATTCCTTGTCATAAGATGAATACTTATGTTTTGACTCATTCAATTTCTCGCTGAAATATGCTATAGGACTGTCTTCCTGACTGAGTACCACTCCAATTGCTACTCCACTGGAATCACACTTCACTTGGAAAGGGTGCTTGAAATCTGGTAATTTCAATATTGGTTGTTCAGTAATCTTCTTCTTCAAAAACTGAACGCTTCTTTCAGCCTCTGTTGTCCATTTAAATGGTTGTTTGTCCTTCCTAATTGTTTCAATGATTGGTGCACAAATACCACTGAAATTATTTATAAACTTTATGTAAAAACTTGCCAATCCATGGAAACGTCTTACCTCAAATATGCTTCGAGGTGAAGGCCAATCAATGATTGTTTTTACCTTTTCTGGATCCATTTTCAATCCATCTCTTGAGATACAAACAAAAAAAGCAAATACCCTAGTTCTGAATTCATGAATGTACATTTCTTCACATTCAGCAACAAATTTTCCTTTTGTAATTTCTCCAAGACACATCTTAGATGATTCAAGTGTTCTTCTTATGTTTTACTGAAAATCAGAATATCATCAAGGTAAACTATCACAAACTTACCTATGAAATCTTTCAAGACTTCATTCATTAATCTCATGAAAGTGCTTGGTGCATTGGACAGTCCGAATGGCATAACCAACCACTCATATAACCCATCATTTGTCTTAAAGGTTGTCTTCCACTCATCTCCTTCTCGAATCCTGATCTGATGGTAACCACTCTTCAGATCTAATTTTGAAAAACATGTTGCCCCACTCAAGCAATCCATCATGTCATCCATCCTGGGTAATGGAAACCTATATCTTATGGTAATCTTGTTAATTTCTCTGGAGTCAGTGCACATCCTCCATTCACCATCCTTCTTTGGGGTAAGTACTGCTAGTACTACACATGGACTCAGAATTTTCTGAACCAACCCCTTGTCTAACAATCCTTGTACTTTCCTTCTAACTTCTTCATTCTCTTGAGGTGTCAACCTGTATGCTGCCTTGTTCGGTAAGCTTGCTCTAGGAATAAAATCAATATGGTGACTTATATCCCTCTTCGATGGTAAATCATTGGGCAAATCATCTACCACAATGTCACTAAACTCTCCTAGCATCTCCTGAATCTCCTCAGCTAGATCTGTAATATTAGTCTTCATCACTACCACCCTAGTCTTACATACCACAGCATAGTTCAGTTCCTTCTCATCAATTTGCTGCAAATTCTCTTTTCCTATCAACATTAAGATCTTAGATGCTAGTTGTTTTGTTGAACTCTCTCCTTGCAAAGGGTGAAGAATATGTTGTATCCCATCTTGTACGAAACTATGACAATTTCTCCTACCATCATGCACTACCCTTTTGTCAAATTGCCATGGTCTCCCTAGAAGGATATTGGAAACTTCCATGGGCATAACATCACATGTAATCTTGTCCTTATATGTGCCTACTTTAAAATCAACTTCACATTGTTCACTTACCAGGATTTGATGTCCTTTATGCAACCAGGATACCTTGTATGGAACAAGGTGTTTGGTCCTCTTCAAACTCAATTTCTCCACCATCTCTGTGGAAACAAGATTGTCAGTGCTCCCACTTTCAATCACCATCTTACAACACTTCCCTTTGACTTTACACATGGTTCTGAATAAATTCTTCCTTTGAGCCGATTCCACTTCCTCCTTTTCAGGTTTCAATAAGTCTTTGTTCATCATCAAAGACTCCCCCTTCTCTGGCATATTCTCGGCCACTGTCATCTGTTCTTGTTGTTGCTCATTCTGAGCTACATAGGCTCCTCTCTATCCTATGTCTTCCTTCTCTGGACATTCAAAGGATCTGTGCCCCAATTTGTTACACTTGTAACATCTGTAAACAGCTTCTCTGCCTCTTCCTCTACCTCTACCTCCTTGGTAAGGTATTCTCCCTCTTGGGTCACCTCCTCTACCTTGGTGCTCCTGCTGGTTTAAGTTACTGGGTCCTCCTCCTTGGGCTGCAAACCTTCCTCTTCCAGGTGTTTGCCCCCTTCCTTGGGTTGAACCTCTTCCCCTATTGAAACCCTGCTTTCTCAATAACTTTTCTTCTGCCCTCAAGGCACATTGGTATGCCTCTTCCATGGTTCTTGGTGATATCACGTTGATCTCATCTTGAATCTCCATTATGATACCATTGACATATCTAGCATCTTTCTCTGATGATTCTTCTACATAACCTGCCCTTAGGTTTACTTTGTAGAACTATTCAGTATACTCACTTACAATCAGTAATATTTGTCTGAGGTTCTGCATTTGTTTGTACAAGGTTAGCTGGTAATCCTTGGGCAATAATTTGGCTCTCATCTTGGCTACCATCTTATCCCATCTCTTTAACAACGGTTTGTTCTTCCTTCTCCTTTCAGCTTGCACACTATCCCACCACAAGGATGCATGTCCTTTCAACCTCGTCACTGCAAACCTGACCTTCTTGTTTTCTTCAACTTCATCATACTCAAAGTACTTGTCTAACTCGATGATCCAATCAATGAGATGTTCAATAGTGAGACTTCCCTCATAGGTAGGAAACTCAGGTTTTGGTCTTGACGTTGCTCCAAAAATTGACCAAAAGTATCTTAGCTCAGGTGTCTCTCGCATGGGTGTTTCTTCTTCGTCTTGTTCCTCTCCTTCAAGTTCACTCACATCCCCTACTTCTGGGTCTCTTCGTCTACTCATCTCCACAACTTCCATTCGTGCTCGCATTTCTCTCATTTATTCCATGACCTATGCATTTGTTGTTGGTCTTCCTCTGTCGCGACCTCTTTCTCGACCTACACGTACCGCCATGTCTTTCCTTTGCTGCGTTGAGCAAAGCCTCGCTCTGATACCAAAATTGGTGCAATCAGAATGACCACAGCCCGTCCAACCCACACCTTCCCAGGAAAATAGGGTGATTCCTGAAATCGAACCCCTGACCTTAGCTAAAAACCGGCTAGGTCCTTCTTAATGGCAGCCCTTCTCTCCAAACTGGGATTTCTGCAACCTTCTGACAGTCAGAATTGACCTTCCGCAACTATCTTGCAGAAACACCTTCTTTCTGCAACTTGGGTGGTCTTCTGCAATAACCTCTCCGCACTCGTTGTCCCGCAACGGTCCTTCCGCACACGTCTTTCCGCAACGCGACTTCCACAACTTCCTTTCCGCACGCTCCTTTCTGCAGCTTGTGGATTGCGGATTGTGGGCACACCTTCCATGTTTTCTCAAAAGAACTTCCCTCAAAACTCTTCCGCAATATGGTTTCCGCAACTCTTCGTCGTTAATTCATGCGCTTCTTTCTTTTGCGGAATACCATCTCAGCCGTCGATCCTTTGCGGATCTGATCTCGACCGTTGACCTAAGATCAACACGGATTAGTTCAACTTGGCTTGTGGAAATGCTAATTCCCGCACACATTCACTTGATCGATCCTTTCCCCGCCGTCGATCTTCCTTTCGGCTTGGATCTGAGTCGTCCAACCTCTATTTAATCGCTTCGACTGCACTCTACGATTTCTTCGTTGATTGATTAGAGAATCGATCAATCCAGCTCGATTCTTCATTCATATTTAATGGAAACTAAATACAAACAAGAAATATACTTAAGCTACTTAACGGTGGTCAGTCTATGAATGATTTGAGTTTCTTAACTGCACATGGAAATCACACAGACGCGAAACATAGACTCATTCACACAAAAATCAGGCCAACAATTGCACACAGCTCTACCCAACAGAATCTTAGATCATTCTTCATTCAAGATGTACAGTAACCCAATCAAACACACGAAACTTCTAATTACACTAACAGATAGCTAGAAAACTTACATTCCAACCAAAACAACCAACCCCTTTCTCATTCAGCTCTACCCTTTTTATCCCTTCGGCTCCCAAAAAACAGAATGGTCGAACCGCTCAACAAACTAACAACCTCACTCTCCCCATCATTGGAGGGGTCACTATCATCCTACAACAGATTAGCTAACTGGCTTGATCTCCACGCAAAGAGTATCAAATTGCCACTACGTTCTATCTCTTCAAAAACTAACAACATACTATTCGGTTACATATTTGCCATTATTCAAAATACTTAACAAAACGAATTCCCTTCATGACAGCTCATCCTCCTGCTAGCCACAACATGTGAAAACGCAATCACATTACTGACTCAGCATTGATGCTCCTGCATCACAATTGTTACCTGCATTTAAACCATTATTCAAATTGAGCATTACTAAATTTCTACGTGTCCCGCGCTTTGGGACCTTGATACCTGTAAAGAAGTGTGTGATATTTTTCATGTCATAGACCCATATCAACAGAATATCACTAAACAACAAGATTAACATCGATGAAGATAGAATCCAAGATATTACCAAGTTGTCATTGGAAGTGAAAGACATCTTTGATGCATTCTCATCGTGGTTGGTTGTGGAGAGAGAAGGAGGGGGAGGATGAGATAGACATGTGCCTAAAATATGGTGCAGACAAATGTCCATAGGGATACAAGATGCCCTTCATAAATAGTATACCAATGGCAATGGTAATGCAATTAATGCTTACAAGAGTGTTGCAAACATGTGTAAAAATGGGGTCAAATTGAATTGGGTATTGTACCTTAAAGAGATCCTTCAAAACCATGTGGATGTGCAAGACCAAAATTAGGAATTTTGGTATGGGAGCTTCTTACTCTTATTATGTGAGCTAGAAAGTATGGTTGTACCATTGATATATCCAAAATCCAAGTTCAATGCAACTAGGTATGAAGTGTTGTCCTACACCACCAAATAGTCTATGTAGGTGATGATTTACATGGTCTTTGAGGGAAACTACAAATCCATATGGGAGGCAGCCCAAAAAACCTCAACGATCCCGTATGTTGTTAGGAAAAGTGTTCTTATAGCAAGGGAAAGACTACCAACATACTGGGGTATCAGATAGACAAATAAAGTTCTGCAAACATTGTTATTAAGCAAAAGGATTGGGGTTTAGGAGAATGTGTACCTTATTTCAGAAGGTTGATCCAAGATTTTCTCCTCTCTTGTTCTCCAATGCAACAACCTGTAAAACAATCACAAAACCTTCCTCAAACCAATTTAACTACAAATAAGAGATTCATATTCATATGACAATGTAACATCAACTTGTAATCAAATTGCAATAGACATAAACAAATCTATTGGAAAGGGAAGAACGTCTAATCTTTATTGATAAATGCAGAAAGTACATAAAGCTATACCTATTCTGCACTGGCACCGTCGTAACCAGACCATGGGCTCCTGCTCCTCTCTCTTAATTATGAATTTCTCCAGCATAACTTTCTCCAATGATCATAAGGTCCCTTTCTCAAGCCCCTCCCCTTGTATTTATGGCAAGGCAAGGAGGGCATGTTCGAAAGGTGGTTGGATTGGGAAGTTGGAGTAGTTTGGATACCTGCCTCAACTAATCCCAATTCATGTTTTTAATATATTTTTCAAGTTTTATTAAGACACCCGCGACTTTGTTATATGACAACTAGCGAGTGACTCGTTGCTTGTTTAACTTGCAACTAGTGAGTGCAGATTTTTAATTGACACCCGTGGGTTGTCAGTATGGACACCTGCGGTGAACCCGCTGGTTGGAAGCTTGAGGGTTGTGGTTATGTATTAAAATAAGCAGAGAAAATATGCTTTTGAGGAAAGGACTGCAAGGCTCAGCTGTAGGTCATCTAGGGTCAATTAAGCTCTTCCATCCATAATGTCCTTTTGTGTGACCAACAGGGCAATGTGGTCAAGGACGGAGAAGTGCTAATTTGACCGATAACACCCCAAACCATGATCAACATGTGTGGAAAATGGTATTGGTATAAGTTGAGTAGGAAATAGTGCTATATGCAACACTGACTAGTGGACGAAATAGAAAAGGATGCAAAGTTGAGTCCTGTAATACCCCCAGTTTTGACTTGGAATGTATTAAATTAAATTATGTAAATCATGTAAATATGCTAGTATAGATTCTTGCTATGAAGCTCAAGTCCAAGTCCCTACTAGTGAATGGCTAGGCATGTATATGTAAATATGTTTATATGGACCATGTATTTGCCTTATCATGCTAACTCGAAAAATATCTAAATATTATGTTGAAAAAATAAGAAAAGTGGTCCAAGATGGTTGTGTAAAGAGCACCAGAGGGGCTATGATTCCACTAGAGGGGAAGAGGAAAAACATCCCTATGGGATATTAAATACTCTATTGCCAAATGTCAACCTTAGAACTCATCCATATGTTTCCATGTGCCTTAAATGAGACAATTACTCCCTTTTGACTTATTGAATCTAAGCATTGAATGCATGTGTGAGGTTGGTGGGAAAATTCTCCTCGTGTAGTTATTGAAGCATGGGATGAATATACTCTATGATAGTTGTAAGATTCCTTTCTTCTATGGTCAGAATTTATGTCAGTTGTCTTTTCACCATCCTCTCATCTCCTTTGGAGTCTCTCATCCATTTTTCTCATGATTATTTAGGGGAAGACAAGGAGTTTTTATTCTCATGTTGTTCTATCCATTACCATTACCATACCATACTACGAAATAACCAGAAATTGTAATTGTGAAAAGAAAATTGTAGACATTAGAGGTTGGGAAAACACTAGTAAGCATTGTACGGGTTTGATTTCTTGAGGGAACTATGGAGAAGTGAAGGGAAATCCCTTCCTTGTGCAATGTGGTGCAATAGAAGAGAGTGCCAAGGTTGGGATGGTTGAGTGAGATCCCTTTAACTACTCACTGGTGAGCAGTTTGGCTAAGCATGAGAGAAAATGGATTTCAAGTTGAGAGAGAGAAGCTTGTAGTTGTTTCCTTCACCCTAAGGGCCTCATAACCCGACTTGGGGTGGTATCTACAACTTATACCTATGGTTGGATGGAAAAACACTCTTACAGAACCAATTGCTTGGGTCTTCTTTGTTAAAAGATAAGTATTATCTTGTATATGAACGTGGAATGATTTTATTTTCTTCCTATGATGAATATGATTGTTTATGCATGATGTATGTTTGGATGGATTTTTATTTCAACTATGTTTTACATTTATGCAATTTCTTATAAGTTGCATATTTGTGAATTCAAATAATGGTCCTTGGGGTGAAATTTCAAAGCTTAAACTTCATAATTGCTTGCTACTTTAGTCAGAATGATGGATGGGGACGTGACATAGTGGTATTAGAGCTATGGTTGCAACACTTGGACTGTAATGGGCTACATTTGTGCACAAACAAAGGTTTCCCTAGGAACTATTTGATGAAATTCCTTTGAGGATGCATTTGGGGGAAAATGGCATTCAATCCCTAAATTGGTTCAATTTTAACCTTAATAGGACAATGGGGAAATTGTCTAAATGATGGGGCCAGGCATGTAAGCCATAGAGGTGCCACCATGGTAAATCATGGCAGATTCGTGTTGGATTGGAAGTTTTGTTAGTTAACAGAAGTTGTGGATAATTAAAAGAGCTTGTAAAATTCTGAAGAAAAAAAATGGTGGTGGGATCCATTGTTTCCATGTGGAGGAGGTATGATGTGGAGATGGCATGCATGTAAGAAGTGACGTGGAAGAGACACATAGACAAGGGATTTGATGTGGACTATCCATGTCGGACAAGATGCACAGGTGGCATGGTCGATGTGTCTTGTTGGAATTGAGTTGGATATGGTCATATCAGGACCTGTCATGAATGGATAAGATCAACCCGAGCAAGTTTCGAGGGTAGATAAACACCATTCACGCAAAGGGGACAAGATTGAAGGTTAACCGAGGGCATGGTGCATGAATGGCTCGTATTTATTGTGCAAGTTTGAATGGCATGATTAGCACCGTTTGCGCTAAGGGAAAATATTGAAGGCTAATCGAAGGTATATATGTGCAAATGGCTCATATTCATCGAGCATGTGTGGCCGGTGTGATCGACACCATACACGCAAAGGGAAGATGCATGAAACTTATTTCGGGGACCGCGAATGGCTAGTATTGAATCATGCAAGTCCTAACACACAATCCTAACCATTTTTGCAAGGAAAAGTGATCAGAGGTTTGCTAGAGGTGTAATGCTGCAAGAGGATGGATTGCATGTGCGTTAGCACATGAAAAGGCGAGCCGGTGCCAGAAAATCCACTAATCCATCACTTGAAAACTATAGATATCAGGGCTGGAAAAGCATTGGAATACCACTTAAAGGTGACCCAAAAATTACTTTATGCTCATTGGAAAACCACTTACTAGTGGTTGGAAAACCAATATGGTGGCGTGGGTTGTTAGAAAACTATTAATCGACAATCAGGAAACCACTATTAGAAATTGGAAAGTTGCCTTTCGTTCAATGTAAAACCACGTATTATTAACTAGAAAACCACTAATGGTATACGTGGTATGATGGTATGGTGGCATGCCATGGAGTCCAAGTAGGATATCGACACGTGTGTTTATAGTGGATGCATGGAGCTAAGGTGGATGGTCAAAGTTGACTTGGTCAGGCCACATGGAAGCAACATCGTGGCCAAAAATCCAAGTGGAAAATCCTGTGCAGGTGGAAACTGAAGAAGGTGTCGACATGGAGATTCTATCGAGGTGGTGGTTGAGAATATTTTGAGGGTAATATTCAGATTCTTGCACATGTGATTGATGACATAATCCTCATCGGGTGTGAATGGATGATAATTGATATCGAATGACTAGACTGTTAGGATTTGACCTTGACCATTCATGAGAGGGGGGCACTTGTGCCAGGCCTGTCAAACATAAGTGCACAAATGTCTCAAATTAAAAGTTAGAAAGGTTATGGTAGATCTAAACCAGTTGTGAGGAACCCTCCCTTGCTACATATCGTGCAAGTCTAGCATGTGAATGACGAGGACCTATCGGTGAAAGGTGTGAGGAGTGATCCACACCATTCACACATAGCACTTGTTATTTAACCATTTGATAAGGTATAATGCTCCAACGACTGAGATTTGAAGGGGGGTTTGATCTACACCATCCACGAGGAGAAGATACATCTTGTTGAATATGACTTGGAAAAAGTAGATGAAGGTTTGGTGACATGGAAGAGGTTTGGCGGTGGCCATGTAGGACTCCCAATGCCATAATAATGTGACATGACACATCATCGGGGTTCCACATTGGTAGGTGCCATGTCAAAAATTTAAAAATAATAAAATATTTCACTAGGTTAGCAAAAAATCAGGGCAAATTGAGAAGGAAATAAGTCGAAGGTGATAGGACTTAGTCAATTGGTATTAATTAACAATTGTGTAATCTTAGGTTAAGCTTTGAATTCTTCAAAAGGTTGCAAACAATATTGAATAAAAAAGGGGGGTTGGGCCTGAATCTTTGACAGAGTGGTACCAATTTTGAAAGGCTATAAATTTTTTCCCATAAATCAGAAATGGCATAGTTATAGTTATTGGGCAGTTTATCCATAGGGGAACAAATTTGCACAATCATATTATGAGAGGGTAATTCATATTTTTCTAAAACATCGAATGGAAAAGTGCTTGTAGCTGTAATTTGACAAAAATTGTAAGTATAGGTAGTTCCCTAAATGCATGAAAAATAATTTTATGATTTTATAAGAATGTAATTAAGCTAACAAGTGTGCTTATATGAACACTTTTGTAGATATATTATCATATCGGGGACAGATAAGGGTCAATATTCAGTATAATTCAATTTGGAAATACTTGGTCTTGGTTTACATAATAAAACCATCATCATGGATGATGCACATGATCCTTATGCAGCTAAAACAAATTCCATGGGAGAAAATATACATGTGAGGAATGTAAAGACATAATATAATGGCCAAAGAAACTAAGTAACTCCCCCATATATTGTAGAAACCGTCAGAAGTCTAAGAGTGCAATTGCAAAGTTGCAAATCATATAACGAGAGGCTAATCAGAGGTCAAGAAGAATAGAACCAATTGAATGCATCCATGCTCCAAATCTTAACATACATTCAGAAAAATATTCACCATGGGAAGAACTTGGGAAATGAGGAAAAGAGTGGGGATATCTCAAGGAGACATTCTAAGAAGGGTTTCAAGAGATTGGCCATAAACTCCAGAATTCTCTTCTAGTAAGTTGTCTTCCTCTAAAGACTCCACTAAAGATTCAAGATCTCCATCTCATAGGAATAAGAGGAAGATTCCTTTCAAGAAAAACTCACATGAGAATTTTTTGAAGGCCAAACCTCCAATTTTTTATGGTGAAGTAAAATTTGGTTAAGAAGTTGAGGCTTGGCTTCTTGGGATGAGGAAGTCTTTCCAAGTCCATGACTACTCCGAGAACATGAAGGCAAGGGTTGCTATATTTAATTTGAATGGACGATCTATATCCCACTTTAAACAAATCAAGAGGATCAATGAAATAAATATTGAGCGGAATCAATTCAAGAATTGCTCAAGATTCCCTAATGCATGGAAGGACAAGAAAAAAGAGAAGTTTTACCAGATAAAGAGGGGATTCAAGCCTTCTCATTTCATAAATCAACAAAGGCATCCACTACAGTGTGTGGCTAAGCCATCCAAGATTATGGGAAATAATCCAACGAAGCCACTTCAATGTTGGGGATGTGGAGAGGACCGTTTACTTATAAATTATCCACATCAGAGTGGGAGTACCAAGCATGTTTGTTGTAGAAAAAATTGCACAAGTGCACTCTTCCACTAGGCCTTGTAGGCTGCAGCAAGGCCTTAGTCCTTGGATCCCCTGTGGGTGGTTTGTTTGTATTCCTCCAAGTGATCCTGCAAGAGATTGTTAGAGTGGTTCACATAAAAACAAAGAAATATGGAAAAATACAAAATAAAAGAGATGGGGGGAGAATGAAAAATCCAATAACAATCCAATATATGCTAAACCACTTGTATTTCTCAATGGTATAGTTGTACAAAACCTAGGAGGTGTGGGCTTCAAGGGAAGCCAACAATCTTCGTTAGGGAGTCCTTTTTTGTCCAAAATAAATGCTAAGTCAATGGTGGAACGATGGAGAGAAACTCTTTCCCCTTGAAGAAAGGTGGCAAGGGAGCTTAGGAATGCTCACAATGATAGGAAGTGGTGGGCTATGAGGAAGCTCTAAATCAAATCCAGCAGGATAACCTTGCTCTTGATTTCTCTCTACCAAATGCATGCCAATGGCTTCCTTTTATAGGCCAAGAGGTGGCCAACAAACAACTAGATCCAAATGTGAAATCATCTTCTCCATGAACTAGTTCCAAGGTACACAATGGGGACTAGTTAATGCCACCAAGTGTGTGAGGAGCTGAATTTGAATCCTTGGATAGGATTGAGACTTCAATGTGTTGCAGGAAGTTATTGTTCCTATCATTTTGACAGTAGCGCGATTATCGAAGGAATAACCGCGCAGGTGTAGCGTAGTAATTATTCTGGTAACCTGCACTATAGCACGAGTTGATCATGTATTACCCGCGCTACCCCTTCTTTTGACTGTTTTTTGGCACTTTTGAACTCATGTTGTCTTTTGAATTTGTTGAGGATGCCTTTGGTGAATTGAATCTTTATGTTGTTGATGCCTTACTAGAAGAATTGCTTAAATGTCGCATGTGTGCAAATTTTAGGCATTAACAGATGCCCCCTAATGTATGAGGTTCAGAGGGTACTGTAGAGTTGATAATGCATCATGTTTTCTGGTGTTTCTCTCATGTTTTGTAGGACGAAGCATATGTGGAAAAATAGGGTTCTCCCATGGGGGAAGATTGTTGGTGATGACCATTGGAGCTGTAGTAAAGAATAGTTTTTATACAAACGAGGTAGGCATATCCATGCTCGTGAAATGTTGTCGATGTGATTACCATAATAGAGGAAAAAATGTGTCACTTGACTATATTGTTGGGACATGGATTAAAGCAGCTTCAACCCTTGATTGAGTAAATGGACCAGGAACTACTGCGGAATGTTGAATAAGATGTACTGCTGACAATCATGATAAGCCCACGAGGGTGGGCGACCGGGATGGTTTGTGAAGCTTCCTAAGAGCTCCAGTCTGCAAGGTGGGCTACAACCATGATTTGTAAATGTGAACACTGCTACCTTCAAAAGTATGTTTCCCCCTTATGCGACGGTGTTTTGACGTCGTTCATAGGGGAAACCACTTAGTTGGGGAGCACTAATGACTCTCCCTACTAAGTTTGAGGTGATCCCTTATAGTGATTGATAGGAATCCCAAGGTACAACTACAACTACTGCAACTCTCAGAATATAGTGTTTTGATGTCAACGAGAGCTGAAGTACATGATAAGACAAGAGTTTTAACTTGAGAACCGAGATCATATTGTAACCAACTGGTGGATGGATAGACCAGACACAAGACTAGTTGATAAGCGTGGGGCTCATAACTTCCTTTGATCGATGTAAACATGGGGAGTGGGGACGACAACTTTCCTTTTAGAATGGAGTAGGTTGAAACGGATGGAGACAAACTGCAAATGAAAGGGCTTTGATGGAGACACACAACAGAGAATAATGGTGACTGAAAAAATAAATATTGTTGAGCATTATAGAGACATAAATACATCGATCAAAGGCAACCATGGTTTGTTGCCAAAATAATATGGTATTCGCCATATGTGAGGTGCTGGGGGAATTGTTTGTACATAAAGAATAATGGTGGGGTCCCCGCAGTGTTGGGTGTATCAGGGGACCAATTTTGATGATGGTCGAAGTCCCTACAGTTTTGAGTGGGTCGAGGGACACTTTCCAATGATGAGTGGGGGTTAGGTTGCAAACATGAAGGCGGGTGCCCCATGAATCAATGCTATGTAGTATATTCCTGCAGGATAACTGAAATATAGTTGGTTGCTTCTGAGGGTGGGGGCCCCATCAGTGTCTTCACCGGGGTGTTGATACGAAGAAGATTGTTCAGGATAAAGTGCTCATGGAGGTATGAGTGGGATTTGTGAATCATTCTAGTACCATGCGTAGAGGAATATGATGAAGTCTACTTGGTGGAGTAAATGTACAATTATAAAATGATAAGCTATGGGTGCTTTTTCAAGTCATATCAGGGTCGTCAGACTTTTGGAGGGTTGACATCATGGGTGTCAATTAATGACTAGGATGTCAATGATGCGCACACCCATGGGGGAACAAGCTATTCTCGGTAATGATGTTGATGACACATCAAGGCCGGGAATGAGGGCCCTATCGTTATCGGTGGGAATACTGGTAGATGCATTATAAACAGAGGGTAAATAGTGTCTATATGCCAGTTTTGGAATGATACATGTCGTAGGGATTTTTGTGCCATTTGATGAAGCATGGAGCCTTTTTCTTACAAAAACAAGTGTGGCGGCCTTATCTTGGTGGAGATCCTGCACATACGGAGCACATACCCAAGTGTAGTAAAGAACATGACCAAGGTATTGGCAATGCAAAAATCATATAACCAAAACAATTTGTACTTGTGGGGTACCGAAGTATTAAGGATAGAACCGTTTGAGATACAACCCATTAATCGAGTGGTTGAGGGTGATACCTTCATGGTCGGTTAAGGTATAGGCTCCTTTTGGGAGACAATGCTTAACGACGTAAGGGCTTGTCCATTTAGATAAAAATTTACAGGGTCCTAGTTTATCGTCTTTCTTAGCATTGAATAGAAGAACAAAGTCCCCTTCGTTGAAGGAGCGGGGTCGGACTTGTCGATCGTAGTGTGCCTTGGAGCGAACTTTCAAGGCTTCATTTTTTGGAAGAGAGTCACATCATTCTTCCTCGAGGTGTTCTAAGGTGAACAAGCACTGCTCCAGTGTAGGTGCATCAGGTAGTAACTCGACGACAGATTGGAAGGTAGGGATTTGACACTTGATTGGGAGGACGACTTCTACACCATGGATAAGGTGAAATGGGGTAAAACCTATGGCAGTCTTGACCGAAGTGCAGTAAGACCAAAGGGCAGGAAAGATCATGTGGTTCCAGTTAGTTTTTTTTTTATCCATTGTGCATTCGAGCATAGTTTTGAGGATTTTGTTAACAGATTCAACTTGGCCATTTGTCTAAGGGTAGTAAGTGGTTGAAAATTCGTGTTTAAATCCCATTAGCTGTGACAATTCTTCAAACTTTTCATCACGAAAGTGTCTTCCATTTTTGGAGACAAGTTGTTTGGGACACCAAAGCGGGAGATGACATGGTTGAAGAATAATTGTGTTGCGGTCACTACTTTACAATCAAATGTGGGCATCGCTTCAACCCATTTGGTAAAGTAATCTACGATGATCACGATTATATGGTGGTGATCTTGGGCTGAATTCAGGTGGTATTCCATAAAATCAATTTCCCATTTGCAAAATGGGCCGACAGTGATAACTGGATGGAGCAGTGCAGGGGGAGACCATGTTTTGTAGGAAAATAATTGACAATTCACGCATCGTTTGACAACATAGACACAATATTTGAATACAAAGGGCCAAAAATACCTTGAAAGTAATATTTTTTGGGCGATGGCTAGTCCGGGGAGGTGGCCACCACACACGCTTCTATGGGAATCATTGATTACTTGCTCAACTTCTTCATGTGTTAGACATTGTCGTGGGATAGTGTCGATGCCATGACGATATAGGACATCTCCGATGAGGAGGTATCACGGTTCCTTGTGACGGATTTTGTGGCGATCGTCACGGGATAAGAAGGGAACGAATTTCCAGGTGCAGAGATAAAGGAGAATATCGTTGTACCAAGGATAGTTAGTCATGATGAGAAAGAGGTGCTCATCGTGTAATTGGTCCTGGATAGACTGCTTGTAGTGGTAGATGGAAGGTTTGTAATGAGTTCGGCTAAGGCCATGGATTTCTTGCTTTTGGGAATAAAAATTCAATGTTGAATTCTTGTAAGATAACAATCCAACGTGCAAACTTACTATTGATAATCCTATGGATAAGTATGTATTGCATAGGGTTGGAATCAGCGATGACAGTTGTTTTATGGAGCAAAATATAGTGGTGGAGTTTCTATACAGAAAGGATGACTGCGAGCATAAGTTTCTCATCATGGGTGTAGTTGAGTCTAGGTCCAGCGAGAGTTTTGCTGACATGATATATGTCAGGTTCTTGGTGGTCCTTGGTAGGTTGGATTAGTACGTTGGCCATAGCAGAAGCTGACGCAAATATATATAAGATGAAATATTTGTCAAATTCTGGAAGAGAGATGAGGGGGGGTGATGATAATGCATGTTTCAAGGCATTGAAGGCGGTTTGGGCAGAGTCATCCCACTTAAATGGGAGATATTTTCTAAGAATCCATAAAAATCCATGGGTTTGAGTGGCATACTCGAGAACAAAACGATGAAGAAAGTTGCCCTTACCTTGGACACTTTGCAACTGGCGTCGTGTTCGTGGGGGTGGTGATTCCAAGATGGCTTGAACCTTGGAAGGGTCCACTTTGATGCCATCTTTGGAGACAATGAATCCTAAGAGGCAACCAGTGGTGACGCAAAATACACACTTCGAGGGGTTTAGGCATATATTATACTTGTGACATCTCGTGAAGATGGTACGAAAGTCTTGGAGGTAATCACATCGTTTTTTGGACTTGGATGTAAGGTCGTTTAAAAAGGAGAGGATGATGTGAGCCAAGTCATTAAAAACATATGCCATTGCTCGCTGGAAAGTGGCTCTGGCTTTCTTCAGACCGAAAGGCATAACTTTGTAGGAAAAGATGCCCCATGGTGTGGTAAATGCTGTTTTGTAATGACCTTGGGGACAGATGTGTATCTGGTTGTATCTGAAGAACCCATCCATGAAGGACAAAATTTTGCTACCAGCATATGAGTCAACGATTTGGTTGATGAATGGTGTGGGAAAGTTATCCATGGGGCAGGCTAAATTGAGGTCTCAAAAATAAGTACAGACACAAATAGTTCCCTACTTTTTGTTAACCGGGACGAGGTTAGACACCCATGATGTGTAAGCAATGGGAAAAATAAATCCAGCTTGCAAGAGTTTCTCGATCTCAAATTTTATTGCGGGGTCCTTAGAATGGTGGCTCGGGCACTATTTTTGTCGGACAGGGATGGTGTCGGTCCAAGTGTCAATATGATGTTCAACAATTGCTAGGTCAAGACCTGGAATTTCTTCGTAGGACCATGCAAAGACGTCGCGAAATTATTTTAAGAGAGTAATGAAATCAGTAATTTCTTATGGTGAGCGGGAAGCCCCGATAAAGATGTTTTCGAGGACTCCTTGTGAGACGAATATATTGACTAGGGGGTAGAAAGTATTTTGACTCGATGGTATATTCTTGTTCAATGGGTAGTCTGTGTGGTTCCTACCTACTAATCGTTGAAGACCTATGATGGAAGGAGTCCCGTGGAGGCTCAATAGTGTTCATGGCCTTGATTATCTCTTCATATATAGAAAAGAGGTATTCTTCTAGCATATATTTATCTGAAGAACCGGGGTCTTCATTCTGGGAAGGAATAGGGACCGAATCTATTAACACCCAAAAAGTGCTCACTAGCTCATTTCCTTATTCACATGACCCATTTGTCCACTTTTTCACCATTTGAGCCTCTAAAGCCAACAAAAGGTCACCAAAAGGCCTTAATACACCCCTTTTTCCACTCAAAATGAGTATTTTTCCTAAAAAAGCATAAAAAACCCTCAAAAAGGATCCAAAATTCCCAAAATATTAAAAAGGGAATAAAAATATTCAAAAAAGGAAAAAGGATGGAAAAGGTACCTAAACCATGTTGGTCAATACCATTGGTTTCCTCAAAACCACAATGGTATTCCCCACCACCAAAACCTATAAAAAGGTGGTAGGGGCTCCTCATTTTACATCCATCCATCTTCCTATCCTCATGCTGCCAAAATCTCCCTTGAGTTTTTGGCCATTGTAGCTACCTTGGAGAAAGGACCCTTTGGAGTTTAGAGCTACTCACCCTTGGAGCTACTCAACAACCTTCATCACTTGGAGGTATTATTATTGCAAGCACTTGCTTGCCCCCCCATTTTCAATACAAATTTATTTTTTCTATTTCTTGTTCTTGTTTTTTAATTCAAAAGTTTATTATGATATGCACATGCTAGTTTAGTTTAGATTTAGATTTAGTTTATTGATTTTGCTTAATATTGAAACTGCTGCTACTAGTTAGCAGGTGCCCATAGCACTAAGCTTGGTTGCAAAACCAAGCCAACAGTTTTTGGCGACTCCGCTGGCTTGAATCTTTAGATCTCAAAATTTTATTTTTGCTTTAGATCTTAATTTTTGTTCATTTTAGTCAGTTTAAATCATAGATCTGCCATTCTAGACAGCAGATCTATTGCTGCTCTGGATTTTGCCCAATTTTATTGCCATTAACAGCCCGAAATCGTCATTTTTGGGTTCGTTTTTCAGCGTCGGCGTACGGCTTTCGCCTCGCGTCTTTTTGCCCAACAGTCGCGCGGCTCATCGCGACTGCGCGGCTCACCGCGGCTTCCCGGCCAATTTGCGTGCTGCACATCGCGGCTTCGCGGACATTTTCCGCGCTGCACATCGCTGCTTCGCGGCTGAAAACCGCGCTGCCCATCGCGACTGTGTGACAGAAACCCGCGCGGTCCATCGCGGCTGTTCTGTCAAAATCCGCGATGCCAATTTTTTCCCATTCGGCCAATTCGTTAAAAAAATTATTTTTTGCTGTATTTTCTACCCACTTAGCTATTTTACAGTATCAAAAAATTCCTGCATTATTACAGCCATTTAATCTTTTTACTATTTAGAATGCACACTTAAAAAAGTCTTTTTAAAAATTTTCAGAAATTGAAAGAAGAATTTATTTGCATTTTATCTAGATAAAAAATTTTACTGTTTACTTCTTTGATATTTTGCCCATAGCAGAATTTTAAAAGAATTCCATTTATTCCTTAAAAAAGTCATATTATTTGCTTTCCTATTTCAAAAGATCCTTTGTTTTTTGAATAGTTTTTGCAAAGCACTTAATTTCCATTTATTTCTTGAAGAAGTCATATTATTTGCTTTCCTATTTCAAAAGATCTTTTGTTTTTTGAATAGTTTTTGCAAAGCACTTAATTTCCATTTATTTCTTGAAGAAGTCATATTATTTGCTTTCCTATTTCAAAAGATCCTTTGTTTTTTGAATAGTTTTTGCAAAGCATTTCATTTTAGTTCAAATATCACACGTGCACCCACTCAAACACATAATTTAAACTGAGCCTTAAAATTTACCCTAACTTCAAACCAACTTTTAACCCCACTTGGGGAGCACTTAAAAGAACTTTGTAGCTAGGTAGAACTGAGGGGATAGGTGTTCCAATAACACCCCTCAGTTATTACATTTGAGACATAGCTGTTGTCCATTAGGGAACCAAAATCTCCTAGTATTTTTTGGCACGGTCACAACCAGTTTATCGGAAGGCCTCTCCCCTAGGAGAGTTGAAGTCACGAGGATGGTTCTGGAAGCCTGAGTGGAATACCGAAATCCATTCAGTAACCGAAGGGCTACCATTCGCAGTTCTCGGGATATCCCTGTATGGGGGTATTGCGGTAAAAGGATCAAACGGCAGATTTACCTTTTCTGGACGTGTCATGAACGGAGTATCCTAGTTGCCATTCTTTAGGATTGATTACCCGGTGTCCCTCTCGGTAGGGGGATATCTAGCCGTTGATTCAACACTCAATATTGTCTGACTTGGATTTCATCACCTTGCAGAGAATATCGTTTGTTGATTCACAATACTTTTAATTAGGTGTTTGCATGATACAATCTACCTTTGGTCTAGTAGCACCTCTTTTTTCTAGAATCCGTTTGACTGTTGGTATTCTGACCATTTTTGTTGCATCCCTCCACTTATTTTAGCACAGCTGCTATAATAAGTGCTTTTTGAGGTTGATTTTTTGGCCTGAGAGCCTTCATTTTCACTCCCCTTCTTGCACCCTTGGTTGCATTAGGGTTTCGAGTTTTTTATACATTACCACCTTACACAAAACATATTTTTACACAAACAACATATTTCTCACCATTGAGAATTTTAGATGCTCTCGGCGTCTTCAGGGAGAACTCCCAGAGTTCAGTCTACTTGGCTCTCCACGTCACTGACGTCGAGCCTTATCCCTTGACTCGACACATCATCGGTCCATACAGTCATCCGATTCTGACACGCCTCACTTCACATCTGATTCTGAGGCAGAATCCGAAAACCCCACTGCGTTATTCCCAACCAACCTTATGGCTGGAACACCATTCGACCCACTTTTTACCAGCACCATAGGAGATACATCCACAAACCCTTCTACTGCGGTGCCATCCATGGCAACCACCACCCCCCTAGGTATGCCTAATATGGCGGACACTCCACCTTTAGGAATGCCCAACATAGGACTACCTCCTATTATGGGTATGCCAAACATAGGGGTCACACCCCCTCTCATTACCACAACCCAGATCCCAGGAATCCCTACTACTATTCCTAACCACGGTGTAACCCATGTTACACTTGGAAACGCTGGACCATACCAGACCACAGCTGTTGGAGGACACATACCTTCAATACCTAGCATACCCTTAGGGGCTATTGGACCACACATCATGCCACCATGAATAGTCACGTCCCAGTCACTACATCACACCCCTCGGCCAGTCTACCATTTCTGGCAAGTTTGAATTTGCCAGACTTGGCAAGACTAACTAATGATCCTATCAGACACGACCCTGCGTGGCCCCACATGCCCACCAAACTCCCCTCTAACATCCCTAAGTTTGAGGGAAAGGTAGGTGAGGACCCCCAGAACCATATTATGTCCTTCCATCTATGGTGTTCCTCCAACTCCATAGTGGACGACTCTGTCCGCCTCCGTCTGTTATAGCGCACCTTCACTGGCTCTGCAGCTAAGTGGTATATCGAGCAGCCCCATGGGACCCATGCCACCTTTACCTCCCTTGCCTCGACCTTCTTGCAGTTCTTTCAGCTACCTGTACGTTACGATGCAGGAGTTGAAATATTGTTGTCTTGCAGACAAAACACAGCTACCCACATCACGGACCACATCCATGAGTGGCGCAAGCGTCGTAGCCTCTGTAAGATTAAATTGGATGACCATATATTTTTGGGCTGGTTTCTTAAATCACTCCTACCCCTCATAGCAAAAGACGTAGCTTCCGAACGACCCCAGCCAGAGGAAGAAGCTATCCTAAAAGCTCAAGAATTTGACCTCATTTACGCCCAGTCGGGTTATCTGTATACCATTATACCGGACGCCCCTCAGGGCGATTCATCCCAACACGATGTGCCGGGGGCATCCCATGCCGCAAATGGCATCATTGGTGGTATTGCCTCGCATCCCCAACCCTTTTCCATTGCACGTCCTAGCCATGGCCCCGACCTTTCGCAGACTACATCTCAATCTGGAGCAACCAATTCATATGCTCCCATGGCACATCACCACCATACCCACGGACCCTCATGTCCACCTCAGTGCTTTGGTCATGCACCACCCGCGTACGCCCCCGTAGCCGCACCTCAACCAATGTATTACCCACAGCGAGCTGCAACAACTAGCCCAACACCTCCAATAGCTCAGGGTTACCAACAACCCCAACAGGTAACTGGACCACCTCCAGCCCCACCAGCTTATTATGCACCGCAACCTGCTCCCGCACCCGCGGCAAACCAAAATCCTCCCGCTGCTCAAGGGAAAGTGTACACACAACACAATCAGCCCCAACATCAAAACAACAACAACAATACCCCCGCCAACCAAAACCCTAATCGACCACGAAAACAGGTTAAGAACCCCAATCTACGAACAAACCACCCATGTTCCATATGCGGGTTATACGGCCATTATACACACACTTGCCCCCATTTGGGGCGAGCACGCCAACTATGGTCTAATGACGCCCAACGCCAAGGGCACGTGGCACAACCAGGGCCACCTCCTCAACCACAACCCATGGTGCTGCAGAATCCTTTGCCCACACAAGGAGTGGTGAACACTCGTCTGTTGGATCCTCCTCAAGGAACCACAGCACCACAATAGCAAATCACATATGCTGCACACACAAACCAACCAATGGATTCAAATACTCATCATCTCCTTATGATGTCATCATCCGACATGCATCTCCAAATGCGTCGAAACCCATACGCTCCCATTACACCTACAAATGTTCTCCCTATGATTGAACAACCAATTCAGAATGGACCTACATCGTTCGTCTCCACAGTCAGACCTGGATTATACTCCGACATGCCGATGACTTCTACATTCCAATCCATTCCACCCCCGTCACCCGCGACCCACGTCTCTGACCTCTGTAGTCTTTCCCACAATACACAACAACCCTTGTTACCCAAACCATCATTGGTACCTAGTCACATTGGTGTTACACCCACCCACACAATCCCCTTCCTATTCCCTCCATCGGGAGTAGTAAGTGCCCCGATTATGGCTACCCTCAGCCTCCCCGGGTTAACCTTAGGCTTACCCGTGTGGTATATTTCGCTTCCCATTCCCCCGCCGACACCAAATGTCATCCTACAACCAGTGCAACCCATTGTCACTACTAGTCAACCACCTCCCGGTGTCACTACCCCTTCATCATCTATGAATCCCCCTCCTCTTATCAAGCCCACTGGGGGCAGAGGCCCACAACCATACACTGCTGTACCCCCTCCCAAGACATTTAACCCCCCCCCCCCCCCCCCCCCCGTGTTTCGTGCTCCCCCCAAATGCTCGTTGTGTGATGAGTTAGGCCATCTGACTCATCAATGCCCACAATTACCTACATTACAGGAACACATGCAAATGCTTGACGACGACCCCAACATCCCGGTTGTCGAACTAGATCCAACCCCTAAGCCTCGTGATAAATCATTGCGCACAAACCATCCTTGTGCAATATGCGGAATCTACGGCCATTATTCACATCACTGCCCCGATCTCCCAGATTACAGAGCAGCCTTGTACGAGATGAATAACGTCGACCTCGAGATATCCCCTCTTCTCATTGAGGAAATTCATCCCCCACCATCTTCCTTCTCAGAAGAAATTAACACCATTTACACGATTTCCACTGGATACCCCTCTGTCCGGTCGACCCCTTCCATTGATCCCTTTGACACACATGTTCAACCCTTTCAAATCGACGAGGAAACCACATGTCCACAACATGGGGGCAGGCCCAAAACCTTGCCTACTCATCATCATCGTGATTCTCGTCGGAGATACTGGGGGCATCCACACCACAAAGGGAATCCCCCATCATCATATCATCATTTTAGTATGCCACCACAGCCCACAGCCTCATGGTATAACACCCCGCCAGCAGTTGCTCAATGCCCTATTGATCTCTCTCTGAGACAACATCTGCACCACATTGACACCTCTGAGTTAGGGGGCATAATAGATTACCTCGACCCCCGGATAGGAGGCATAATCAATCATTTTGAACCTTCCCCATCATCTCTATCTCAACACCTCAATGAGCCCATCGTTCAATCCAACACATATGTGATCCACAATCACAAACCCCATGCACATAGCATGGGGGCAAGTCATTAACCCTGCTGACTTCTTCACATGCGTGATCTCATCCATTTTTTGAGGTCACATATCACTTGTATATTCTATTTGATTTGATACACCTAGTATTCTCCCCCCGCGGGTCATCATTTCTCCCCACCATTGCATCCTTGGCTTGGTGGGCTCACCTTTATTTGTATCCATTTTTTAAACCTAGTTATTTGCTTTGACCATTCCAGAGTCCTTATGACCTCCATTTTTCGCACCATTTGCATCGCCGGATTCAGTTTTCCGTGCTCGTGATGATGCTTGAGATCATTTCTTGCTCTCACCTCCAGATTTTTCGGGCATTTTTTCCCATGCCCCCTCGTCGTTTCGGTTTGCGTGCCACATCGGTCGCCGTCCATTTTTTATGAACCTTATATCGTCGGATTCAGTTTTCCGCGCTCGTGATGATGCTTGAGATCATTTCTCGCTCTCACACCCAGATTTTTTGGGCATTTTTTCCATGCCCCCCTCGTCGCCTCGGTTTGCGTGCCACATCGATCGTCGTCTATTTTTTACGAACCTTGTATTGTCGGATTCAGTTTTCTGCGCTCGTGATGATGCTTGAGATCATTTCTCGCTCTCACGCCCAGATTTGTCGGGCATTTTTTTCATGCCCCCTCGTCGCCTTGGTTTGTGTGCCACATCGGTTGTCGTCTGTTTTCGACAAGTCTTATATCGCAGGATTCAGTGTTCCACACTCGTGATGATGCTTGAGATCATTTCTCGCTCTCATGCCGAGATTTTTAGGGAATTTTTCCATGCCCCCTCGTCGCCTCAGTTTGCGTGCCAGATCGACCGTCGTCCGTTGTTGACATGCCTTATATCGCCGGATTCAGTTTTCCGTGCTCGTGATGATGCTTGAGATCTTTTCTCACTCTCACGCCCAAATTTTTTGGGCATTTTTTCCATGCCCCCTCGTCGCCTCGGTTTGCATGCCACATCGACCGTCGTTCGTTTTTGACATGCCTTATATCGCCGGATTCAGTTTTTCGCGCTCGTGATGATGCTTGAGATCATTTCTCGCTCTCACCTCCAGATTTTTCAGGCATTTTTTTAAAAATGCCACCCATCACCTCGATTTACGTGCCACAAATGGTCGTTACCCCTTGTTGACAATCTTTATGTCACCAGATCCAGTATTCCGCACACATGATGATGCTTGAGACCTTTTCTCGCTCCCATCAATCCCTTGTTGTTTGGTATAATTTTATCCCTTTTTCGGGCCGAGCAATCCCTTTTACGAAAAAGGCACTTAGGGAGTTTCTGTTAAGCTCTTTTCTGACTCCTAAAACAATGAAAAGATCACCGAGCAACCTTGCTTCCTTTCATGCTCGTTAAACGTATCTGAAAGGGCGTCTACCCGGTATAAGTTTACCCATTTTCCGGACCTTGTAGACTAATTACGAAAAAGGAATACTCTAGTCACACCGGCTAAAAGAGTTCTCCATTTGCATCATTTTACGCTTTTTCGGGCCTTGGAGACTAACTTACGAAAAAGAACACCAATGGAGTCCCCTTACCGCTTTCAAACTCTCTAAACATGAAAGCAACCATGAGCACGAACAGTCCCGGGCTCACAAAATCCACAGGACAATACCATTTCAGAGCACACTTTTATACCTTCTTGGAGCTCATTAAAACTACGAAGAAGGACCCAATGGTGCTTCTCGGTGCCACAACAGATCATGTCTCCTCATATGGCAGCCTCCCCATTTTGGTCGCCTTTGTTCAGAGCATTCTGCATTTTTTCACCCTGAGAATCCCTTGACACACCCATCAGCTCGTCACCTCAGTTTATAAATACCCTTCAATCCTTCAAAGTAATGATACCCACAACTACAAGTCAGTTCCCTACGCTGCCAGGTCAACCATGTCATCATGCTCTGAACAAAGGAAGTTTGAGTCTTCCCATATATGACCCCAGTTACTTCCCATCCCCACAAGTATGTCAGTCCTACCATCAGTACTACCACACTTCAGTTCTACACCTCGCGCTCCTATCAAGGAAACATCATTGCCTTGTTAGTTGTCGGTCTCCCTCTGTCGACGATAACCAAATTTATTCCAGAGGATAGACCTAGAGGTCCCTGTGTCTTGGACTCATCACCATTTATGATGAGTGCCTACGAATCATTTCGAGAAGAATCCTCAGTGCCTCTCCAAATGGTTGTTTCTCACATGCTCGACTTCAACACCTTGATCTCATCGTTGAGACTCGCACAGGGCATTTGGTCCGTTCAGTTATTAGTCGAAGACCCCGGATACCATCTGACTCCTCCACATTTGAGAGTCTACCTATGGATACAACCAGTTACACTTTTCCTATAGATATTCGGGTTGCGCAGGGTGACAGTATTTAGATGTACACCAGTTTTATACTCCCTCGAGTATACAGTTACATATACTTCCCAAAGATGTCTCACAGTCATTGAGTCCCTACAGATGCTGGACACCTTCAGTTTTAGCAGTTCATCAGTTATTCCAGTGTATCAGTTATTGAGATCAATCATGTTATGATCATGGGTACATCCCAAAATGATATCCCCTCTAGACCATTATGATGTACCAGCAAATTTTTTATGTATTTTCTCAGGTCCCCCTTCTTGGGACTAATTGTTATGTATATGTCTTGATACGAGCATGGGTATGCCCGCCTCGTCCATTATCGGAGATTATTCCTCATTCATATTGAGGCCATGTAATATTTGTTTATTTTTTGCAGCTTCCAAGGGCCGTGGATCCAGTCTCCAATCGGTCTCTTCTCCTCCCCAAAGCCCAGAAAAAAGACAAAAGAACTATGATGTCTATCGGCCATACGATGAGCTCCTGCCCTCACACATCAGGGGGCAATCTGTTAACACCCAAAAAGTGCTCACTAGCTCATTTCCTTATTCACATGACCCATTTGTCCACTTTTTCACCATTTGAGCCTCTAAAGCCAACAAAAGGTCACCAAAAGGCCTTAATACACCCCTTTTTCCACTCAAAATGAGTATTTTTCCTAAAAAAGCATAAAAAACCCTCAAAAGGGGTCCAAAATTCCCAAAATATTAAAAAGGGAATAAAAATATTCAAAATATTCAAAAAAGGAAAATGGAGGGAAAAGGTACCTAAACCATGTTGGTCAATACCATTGGTTTCCTCAAAACCACAATGGTATTCCCCACCACCAAAACCTATAAAAAGGTGGTAGGGGCTCCTCATTTTACATCCATCCATCTTCCTATCCTCATGCTTCCAAAATCTCCCTTGATTTTTTGGCCATTGTAGCTACCTTGGAGAAAGGACCCTTTGGAGTTTGGAGCTGATCACCCTTGGAGCTACTCAACAACCTTCATCACTTGGAAGTATTATTATTGCAAGCACTTGCTTGCCCCCCCATTTTCAATACAAATTTATTTTTTCTATTTCTTGTTCTTGTTTTTTAATTCAAAAGTTTATTATGATATGCACATGCTAGTTTAGTTTAGATTTAGATTTAGTTTATTGTTTTTGCTTAATATTGAAACTGCTGCTACTAGTTAGCAGGTGCCCATAGCACTAAGCTTGGTTGCAAAACCAAGCCAATAGAATCGAGGTGCAGGATGTCAAGATATGGAGAGGTAGTTGGGTTGGGTGCTATAATATCTTCTTGAGGGAAGATGAAGGGTTCTAGCGTTTCATGGGAAATCGATGATGGAGGATCGAGATGTCTTGAGGTATCTAACAGATGCGATGTGTTGTTGTCAACATTGTACTCTATCGGTTCGGTATCCTCTTCAATTACCATATGAAGAGTGGTCCCACAAGGGGTGAGGTTATCGTCTAATCGACTTTGGGTTGCATGCAAAGTATAAAGTGTGGTGACGAGAGGACACTGGAATGAATGGTGAGACATTAATTTGGATGAGCAACACGGTTGAGTGGCGTTAGTATGATTTAAGACAGTGGTCAGGATTTGTGGACGCTGTGGAAACTGTTGGTCGGGTATGGAGTCTTCCCACCGTGGGGAAGGAATGGTCGAGGTCACCATAGAACTCGTGCTGATAGGAGTCTCCTCTAGTGATGAGGGAGGTGAGGTATCTTCCAAGGGTTGGGTGAGGCAGATGGTTTCTAAGGCCTCTTGATAGCGAGGGAGGTCAGGGAAATGGTGTGTATAGTGCCCATACGAAGAACATATGGAACATGTGTGATTCATACTCAATGTTCTGGACTTAGATGTGGGCGAGGGTGATGTGCCCCCTTTTACTGTTGGTGGAGCATGTGTTATACTCACGGGTGTCATGAGAAAATTCCTTTGCTTCGAAAAAGTGGGACATAGGTTGGTTGCGCAGCCTTGTTTCCCACAAAGAGAACACAACAATGTGACCCTTTGATTGGGAGTATTGGTCATAACTAGGTATTTTAACTCCTAATGGTTGATGCCCCCTGATTTAGGCTTAGCGGTTTCCATTGAATTGGATGTCAGGTTGGTTAATACGATACCTTTCAACTTTGGTTGTTTGGTGCCCCTATTTTTTGTCTTTGTGACTCCCGGTTGCGATTTAGTCACAGATGTCATAGGTTGGGTTGTCGTAACTAATGGAGTTACAAGCCTCGAAGGCGTATAAGCCGAAACAGGGACAAAATCATAGTGAGCGAAGGCGTAGCTATCCCTTACTCCATCTCACCTCCCATTCATTTTGGACTCCATGAGGAAAAACCATTACTTGCTCAAATAGATATAGCTAGCCTTCATCTATGTGTGTTGACAAACATATTCTTGGATTTACATTTCACAGGCTTTATGATCCGTGTGTCTTAACAAACACATTCTTGGATTTTACATTTCTCATCAGATAGAACAATGGTACACATTCTGCAAAGTAATGGGGCAAGTGTGCATGGTTCGAGGACTAATGGGGAGCACCCGGTGAGTCTACACAATCCTATACTGTATTACAACATCGGGGGAAACCGACATGAGTAAATCCTAGGTTTAAGAATGCATCTCACACACTAAAGAGCCAAGGCATAGAACAACATGGAGCCATGGTTTACTCAGGGGTCACTGGGGGAAAGGGTCCTCAAGGTCACATGTCCAAGTCTAAGTTGGGAAAAGAGCCAATAACAGATGGGTTGGATGAGTGGAAGGAAGTGATAAGTGGGATCAAAGCAAGCTTCCTACAAATCGAATGGCCAAATCTATACCATCTGGGACAGGAACCAGTGTGCATATACAGGAGTCTCTACTGAAAAGGTGAACTGACCTCACCATAGGCCACAAGTATCACCAGAATAAAACATGATATCACCAAGTCAGCCATCATATGTCAAGTCCATGTACTAACATAAATAAACAACCCTCAAAGAAAAAGCATGAACAATAACCATAATAATGATATACCTGCCATACCATATACCTGTTGTTGTAAGTGGATCTGAAGGATGATCTCTGCTGTGTGTGGGAAAGTAGTAGTGAACCAGCTCTGAATTGTGTTTCTCTCATAAAAATATGGCTAAGTTATCCCTCTCAATGGGATCGTGCAAAGGTGATAAAGGAAGAGGGACTCTGTACAGCTGCTCAATAGTACATCTGGACCACCAAAATACATATTATCCCCTCTGTAATCTCTGCTCATCTCCACTCTGGTAAAAAAAAATATGGAGTATCGTCCCTAACCACATAATCTGCAGCATGGTAGATCCAACTAACATGGATGTGATAACATCTGGCTCCAACTAGGACAAGTGATTTATGGGAGAGAGTGCTTGAGAACCTCAGAATCTCTGGTCCACAACACCCCTCTCATCATCGTCAAAGTGCATGCACGTACATGCTATCTGCATCATCATCATGTGTATGTACCTATACCTGTAAAATGCAGATGCTATACCAATCTCTGCAGACCGCTCATCAGGATATGCAATATATATATAATCCAGCAGAAAAATAAGCAAAATGACAATGTTGAAATGGAAAATGACAGAAATGAAGTGTACTCTAAATAGCTCAACAATGACAGCACTGTAAGTTTTATTATGCCGAAAAAAGGTGTAAAAATATGAATGGCAAAGAAAAGAAGGCTAGGCTAACAACCAAAGAAAAAGAAAAGCGAGCCAAAGGTAAGAAAGATAAAAGACCAAGACAAAAAGGACAACGGGTCGTTAAGAAAAGTAAGACAATCAAGGTAAGAGACAACCGGCTGCTATTCCCGAGAGCTTATTTGCCACAAAAAAAAGGGACACGGATCACGTGATCAAGGGAAATATCCCTGGGTGGACCCAGGAACATATCCCCCTAAGTGATGACCACTAACCGGAGCAGAGAAGAGGTGCCCATCCTCAGTGGATAGATAGTACATGTGACGCTCACAGAGCTCTACCCTGAAGGGAAAGACTAAGAGACCCCTATGGTGACTAGCCATGTGATGATAAATCTGGTTTGGCAAGACGACCTGGTCTCCGGTGGTGAACGCTCTTCTGTTGACCGAAGGGGGGTCCACTCCTATATTGCAGAAAATAGACACATTAATGTTCCCCCTATCATCAAGATGGTGGTCCCTATGACCAATATGTGTGACAAATCTCGGCGAACCTCCATCTAAAGGGATAGAAACCTCACCAATCAACACCTCCCGAGTCACCTCTCTCGATGGGGCATGGGTAGCATGGGGACCAAAGGGCTCAAGATAAATAAAATCTTGTTGGATTTCGCCAATGGTACAGAAATCACGAGGTTGGGGAGACAACCTTCCAATGATCGGATCGACGGAAGAAGGGGAACGCGCGTGGGTGCCACATCCTTCTCCTGATGGGATAGGAATCTCGGTCGGGAGAAGGAAATTAGGAAAACCAGTCGTGCGAGGTGAGGGAGGTGGTGTGTCGATAGGTGCGGGCTCAAACTCACTGACGATGTCAATGGGAAAGGAAAACTCCTGAAAGGTGGTTTGGTTTGAAACTTTGTTCTCCAACTCGGGAAGGTCCTGGGAAGGGGATTCCTCCCACCAGTATCGCGGGGGAAGGCCTCTATCCTACTTGGAAAGGTTGTCATATACAGAGGACAGGATCTCGGTGAGGGTTCGGAAACTCCTATGGTCAGGGGGAGGGATCCATCTCACCTCCCAATCCTCTAAAGGATGCGGGATATCGTCAATAGGGTCTTCTGTATGGGGGTCTCTCCCTCCAGGAAGGGGCATTTAAGGAATGGTCACTCTAGTCTCGACTGGCGGAGAATGCCCCGCCTCTTCATCTATTTGGGTGGAACGGCTGCGCTCATCTAAATATAACT
Source organism: Larix kaempferi (assembly GCA_027924585.1). Taxonomy (NCBI): domain Eukaryota; kingdom Viridiplantae; phylum Streptophyta; class Pinopsida; order Pinales; family Pinaceae; genus Larix; species Larix kaempferi. The sequence continues at coordinate 5,500,542 of BSBM01000621.1, read as the reverse complement.
GATACAGCGTATCTGGGGGTTCAGAACAGTGAGGATAACCCCTGGATGTTCCCTCATATGTCTCAGGAGGATCACGCCCCTCAAAAGGCGAGTTCAACTCGCTCATAAGGACTTCATGGACAAGCTAGCGGATACACTCTTCATCAGAATCATCCTCAGATGAGTGCACTCCAGGGCTAGAGAGCCATCGGTCAAACTGGTGCCTAGCTCTGGACTGGTCATCAAAATCCTCCCGGTCATCACCAAAAGCCATGTAAATCTCGTCAGGGGTAGGCTCACACTCTCCGTAGGTCCTCCTGAGTCCCTCTTCCATGCCCTCAATGTGCCCTTCGTAAAATGGCTCCCGATAAACTCTCACCAACACTCTGTTAGGGTCGAGGATGGAGGCATAAGATAAGTCCATTTGGAGGTTCCCTCCTAACCCAATAGCCCACTTTCTCGACAGAAGCATGCCATAAACAGGGGGAAGGTCGATGACTACCACATCCATGAGTGTGGAGATATCTAGACATGACAAGAGGTCAACCTTCAAGTTCTTGATCAAACCGTAGGATGGAAATTGTCTAGAGTCAATCCCACATATGTTCCCATAATGGCGTGTCACCTCAAGGACCAGGGCCTTCATGATGCGCAGTGGCATGACATTCATGGAGGCTCTCGAGTCAAGCATGCAGTTGTGTAGCAACATGTCTTGGATACGAAGAGTAAGATAAAATGGTTGGTGCCCCCCATTCTTTCTCTCATGGATAGCAGTGTGAATGTTGGTCGGGGGGTCCTCCGCATCCTTCTCATTCTCGTAAGAAACATCAAGGCCATCAAGGACACTCGTGGAGGTAGTGGGTAAATCCCTCTGCACAGGAATACTGTCAAGGAAATCAACAATCTGATCACGGACTGAAGGGATCTTCACAAGCTCAGAAATAGGGACACTTTGCATAATCTGTGCTGACTCCTTTTCCAACTCAATCCCACTCCCAAAGACCTCGTCGGATGTGTGAAGTCTAATGTCAAGGTTAGGCTGAGTGGACTCACGCCTCTCCAGGAAAGGTGCCGGTCTCGGCTCATCCCTATGTCGTCAGTATATTCTAGTCCTCGCCGGGTCCTCACATACAGGGTGAACTGGAAGACACGAGGGGCCTTCATCACTCATGGTTTCTTCTTCTTCTTCCTCATCTTCGATGAGGATCCTCCAGAAGTCCAAGTCAAAGGCTATGCCATCAATAAAGTTGATATTTTCAAGGTGTTCCTCAGGTTCAGTGAACTGACACTCGGATGGAGGGTGCTCATCATCACATTTGTCACACTAGTTTATGTTCCTTGTGTCAGGAGCATCAGGTGCAGCAGGTGGCCTCTTATTCTCTTATGTGTTAGGCCTCTTGTTGGGGTTCTAGTATGGCTTGGGGCCATATGGATTCTTGTAACGGTCTGAGTCTCTGCTCTTTACAAGGTCTCTGGTTAACAGAGTGAGGGTTTTAATCATTTCTTGCATATTATCTACTGACTCAAACTCTGTTTGTTCTTTTGCAGGTTCTTTGGCCTTGCAGGACCGGGACTCTGTACGGGAAGAGGAGGGAGAGTAGTGGTCGAAGTAGTTTTTTTTACCCATGGAGGCTGTGTTAGCTTCTGCTTTTCATGCATTATCCTGTGCTATCTTTAGCGTGGTGGGCTCCTTGTCTTTCAGATCATACCCTAGCCATCCTTCAAAGGAATTGAGGTAATGTATAAGAACGATTGGGTCCTTCGGGCGTATTGTTTCAGGGATTTGTGCCACTGCTTTGTCAAATATTTGGTTGAATTCCTGAATGGTTTCATTCTCTTTCTTTTTAATTTTCTGCTAGTTGGCTAAGTAGGTACTTGCCATCCAGTTTGACCGACCAACAGTCGATGAGTTTGGACACAAAGTTGTCATAACCATCAATTGAACCGGCTCATAATCGATCAAACCACTTGCGAGCATCGCCCTCATGTGACATGAATAAACCTCTCATGAAGACATCCTCATCGGAGGCCCCATAGGCTTCCATGTGTTGCCACATGGACTCAATGTGGTCCTCAATGACTATTGCATTGCTCCCATTGAATTTAGGGATTTTCTCGAAGTATTTTTCAGGCATGTCATGGGGAGATCCCTGAATATGGATAAAATCAAATGGAGAGGCTCTCGCCCTATTTACAAAAACACATGGACCAGGGTTGGGGTTGGCCATCAGGTTGGTTAAGGGTGGAGTAGGAACGGTGGAGTTGGGTTGCACTATGTCGCTGGGTTAAGCAGCAGAGTTAACTGCTTGCTAAAGTGAGCTCAGGGAATGCTCCTTCAGAGTTCTTCTGACGTACGTGATAGGTGTATCGTGTATGGTGTCATAATGGTCTAAGCTTCTAAGGTTATATGGATGGGTTCGGCCTCCAGTGGAGCCATGGGGTGGAGTCGCCAGGTGAACATAGGACCTTGTTCACCAAAGGTAAAAATGTCGTGAGGGGGGTAGAATGAAGCAAAAATGAATGATGGCTATAATGAATTAAGCAAACAAAAATCAACCAACAAAATTAAGTCGGAATGCGATATGATGGAGAAAGAAAAAAGAAAGAGACTCAAACTCAAAGGACCAGGGGGTAAGCCTCTACCTCCCTGGTAACAGCGCCAAAAATGTTATCACACAAACACTAGTTTCCTCTAGATGTATCCCATCCGGGACGGTAAAGGAGGGCAACTGGGAAGGTGACACCTGCAAACACCAAGTCCACTGATCGGGAGAGCAGTTGTCACTCCGGACAGGGTGTTTGTCACTTTAAACAAGGCACGTAGCCTAGTCAAGGGGGAGACCTTATTCAACCAGCTATGGTTGAGACACAAAATCATACACTTACAAACCGCAAATAAACAAGAGTAGACAAAGAAGAAGTGTCTAGGGTGTCCTAGGACTCTTTTCCAACTGACAGACTGAAATTGGGTGATGGATATGGACACTAATTAGAGAAATTTCAGATCTGATTTGAAGATGAAAACATTAGAATTGAAGTAGTAGATGGCTGAAAATTAGAATTGAAGACTAGCCCCCAAACTCAAGTGTTGAGCAACCAACGAGTTCCTTGAGCGTTTGAGTAGCCAGATGACCAACTACGCCCTAGCAACCTGCCACAAACAAGATAAAATCAGTATATGTAGCAAGAAACTAAGTATATATTGCAAATGAATTACTAAAAATGAGGAGATTGAGAAGCTAGTAAGCAAAAACAACTCCCTTTGTTAATTTCCCAGAGTGAAAAGCAAGAGTGGAGTTGCTCGCTCCAAGTATTGCGCTCCCCTTTAGGTGGCCTCCTCACCTGCAATTCGCATTATCCAAGGATGGACAGAAACACCACTAAAACCACTCAACAATGCTATGGAAACTAGTTATCAGTCGAAGAAATTGTCATCCATACACAAAATCACAAGAAATCGAGAGAAATGTCTTTATAGAAATCAGTCTCAAGTGTATATTATGCCGAGAGTAGCTCCAAAATGAGAGAGCTGCACTTTAAATAGAGAAAAACTCATACAAAAACCCTTCCCACCAAGATGAAGGGTCGAGATTCAATCTCACCATCACCAAAACGAATGGCTAAGATCGAATGAGCTAGAGAGGGGGGGCGAGTTACCCTAGTGCACCCATGTGGAGAGTGAGGGACCAATGTCGGGTCCATACATCAAGTGGGGGGGTGTCTAAGGGGTGGATTTAGGTTGTTTTAGCCCCTTAGATCCCTTGTCCAAAGTTTCATTACATAATATTTATGAAATATGAAGTTTTGCTTGCTCAAAAACGCCCAAGTATGGGAAAATTCGCCCCATATGCATAGTTGGGCTGAATGGAGGGCCCCACACCAAATAATGTGTGTCCAAACTATGTAAAAATGCTAATAAGAGACCCTTTTACCTTTACACAACATTGCACTTACCCTGTCAAAGTTTAACTTAGCCATTTTTGTTTTTTCCTTTAATTATTTGCTGGTTCACATAGTTGAAGATGAAAATTGCCCTTTTGACCCACTTGTTTTGCTCGGATTGACGAGCCGTTTGTTCTAATGCGATCATAGGCCCCAAATGTACTTAGTATGGTCACTTGAGCGACCATGATCCATCATCTAGGCACAATTTTCCCAATTTCAAGCATTTTTAATTTAAGTATGGCCCTGCTAGCCATTAATAATTAAAATTCTCATCGATGCTTCACTATTTTCATGATCTGACACTTAGGGGCTTGTATGGGACCCCAATGCATACAAAATGACCAAAATCGAAGTTTTGGTTCCAACTTTTTCGGGGCCCATTTTTGGCCTAGTCAAGCTAGTTTGACTAAGTCAATTATGGTAAAAAATGGTAATGGATGAACTGTTATGTCTCTGCATGCACATGGGATGCCAAGGCTCCCTTATTTATGTTAGTACAAAAAATACGAGCATAAAATGACAAATACATGACGATCATAAAAAGACAATATCTCAAAAATGGGCCCAAGGTGAGGTGGGCCCACCACTTCCAACAAAGACTCTACTACTATGCACACTTATAGATTTGGTCATTGAGCTAGCTTTGCGTGAGGTGGACAACAAGGCTAAAGGATAAGGGGGATGACATAGACCAAGACTGAGTGACCCTTCGGATAAGCGGGGAAAACAGGACCCAACGACATAAGTACACCATGAGAAAACATAGGGAAGGGCGGTGCCTCACAAATGGGTATAGTGCAGGGAAACCACCACTAGACTCTAACATGCACCTTGCAACTCACATCTGTGCCTGCAACAGATTCCGTGAGGATATTTTCTAGAGCCGCCATGACTGGGTGTCCGACAAACCGTAACTTGAGACTCTAGGGGACACTTAGAATTAGCTGTCCCTTACTCCATCTCACCTCCCAGTCCTTTTGGACTCGGTTAGGAATAACCATTACTTGCTCAAATAGATATAGCTAGCCTTCGTCCGTGTGTGTTGACAAACACATTCTTGGATTTACATTTCACAAGATTTATGATCTGTGTGTGTTAATAAACACATCCTTGGATTTTACATTTCATACATTTCTCATCAGATAGAACAATGGTACACATACTGCAAAGTAATGGGGAAAGTGTGCATGGTTCAAGGACTAATGGGGAGCACCCGGTGAGTCTACACAATCCTATACTGCATTACAACATAACCGACAGGAGTAAATCTCAGGTTTGAGAATGCATCTCACACACTAAAGAGCTAAGGCACAAAACAACATGGAGCCATGGTATACTCAGGGGTCACTGGGGGAAAGGGTCCTCAAGGTCACCTTTCGATGTCTAAGTCGGGAAAATAGCCAATAACGGATGGGTTGGATGAGTGGAAGGAAGTGATAAGTGGGACCAAAGCCAGCTTCCTACAAATCGAATGGCCAAATCTATACTAAAGGGGACAGGAACCAGTGTGCATATACATGAGTCGATACTGAAAAAGGTCGACTGACCTCACCATAGGCAACAAATATCACTAGAATAAAACATGAGATCACCAAGTCAGCCATCATATGTCAAGTCCATGTACTAATGTAAATAAACAACCCTCAAAGCAAAACCATGAACAATAACCATAGAAATGATATACCTGCTATACCATATACCTGCTGCTGTAAGTGGATCTGAAGGCTGATCTCTGCAGTGTGCGGGTAAGTAGTAGTGAACCAGCTCTGAACTGTGTTTCTCTCATCAAAATATGGCTAAGTTATCCCTCTCAATGGGATCGTTCAAAGGTGAGAAAGGAAGAGGGACTCTGTACAGCTGCTCAGTAGTACATCTGGACCACCAAAATACATATTGTCCCCTCTATAATCTCTGCTCATCTCTGATCTGGTAAACAAAATTCCGGAGTACGGTCCCTGACCACATAATCTGCAACAGGGTAGCTCCAGCTAACATGGATGTGATAACACGACAGTAATTGCAGATCACCTTTGTCAATATCAAAGGTCATGAGGTGTGAGTCAGAAGGATCGAACGCACTTAGTGCATTGAGTAATGCTTTTCTCTGTGTTGGGAAAGATTGTAACACTTCTAACATGGACATGGATGCAGGGGATTGAGTCAAGTCATCCACAATATTGTAATTGTGGGCGGATTTCATGAGAGGGTTATTAGGGGTACGCCGAAGTGGAACTTTCGGAATCCGAGGGATTTGTTCGGTATTCGGGCGTGGTATCTATAGAGCCCCCCAGAGGTGATAGGAACGTCTTCAACTTGGGGGTGAAAGACCCATCATAACCTATAACTCATGTCTGAAGGTTTACATCAAATGTATAGATATTTTGGAAATAACCATCGTCGGGTGGGTGAGGTCATTGTTGCTGTGTAACTACCCCTTGATTTGCAAAGGGTTGTTGTAATATGGTGGTTTGCGGTTGGGGACAGAGAGTTTGTATCCTGAGGAGGATTCGTCACCTTCTTCTTTTTGGCTTCCACTAACTGTTGGCTGCCAGGTATAAGAGGAAAATGATGCGTGTAGTGACTATAATCGTCACAAATGGAGTAACAATAATTGGTCCTTATGGTGGGTTTATTCCCTTGTTTGGGGGGATTGTTAGTCCCTGCATTTTGGTTAACCGTATTATGGTTTTACTGGGGAGGGGGGTTTCCCCCTTGCCCCTGCTGTTGATTCTATTTGTTCTTACCTTTCTTCTTCCCCCGAGTTTGTGGATTTTGGGGGTTTGTGGTGTTCAATTGCTCGAATTGTTGAGCCTGTTGAACGTAAGAAGGTTGTATTAGGTTTACCCCAATGTGGGGCGCATGTTGCTGACCAGTTGGGCATGGGTAAGGATAATATGGGTTATACCTTGGGGATGGTATACATGCGGTTTGCATTACATAAGAGGTGGACGTCGGAACGGCTTGCACCATTGGCGATGTAGGAATCGTCGTCACTTGGCTAATGTTTGGGTAAGTAGGATGATATAGTCCATACTGTAATTAACCAACCAGTGGGGTTGGTACCAGTGTAGGGGATACCGACACAGTTGGCATGGATGGGTAATGTGGAACCATTTTGAATGGCCCCGACGTGGTAGGAGGAACCTTTCCTATATGGGAAATGGACCTAGTAAGGCCATCCGTCGAATGTGATGAGCCCAAAGGTGTAGGATCCAACGATCGATTATGAGGGGCATCAGGGAGGATAGTATAGAGGTAGACAGATTGTGCATATATGAGATCAAAATGTTGTTCTTTCATAATGGCCTCTTTCTCTCTTAGTGGCATGGAGGTGGCGACATCTTTAGCTATGGCGGGTTGGAGAGATTTGATAAACCAATCCAATAAAAAGGGTGGTTGTATTTCGATTTTGCACAATGTGCGATGCCTACGCCACTCATGGATGTGGTCCGCAATGTGGGTGGAAGTATTTTGCTGAAACTCTGTGAGAATTTAGAGACCTAATTCATGTCGAATCAAAAGCTGGAAGTAAGTGAGAAATGCAGTGGCCAATGTTGCAAATGTGGCATGGGTTGTGCTTGCTAAATTTACATACTATTTTGCTGTCATGTCGGTGAGAGTACGCTGGAAGAGGCGAAGTCTCACAGGATCATCCACTATGTTGTTAAATGAACACCATAAGTGGAAAGCCATGACATGATTTGCGAGATCATCCCCTTGCTTTCCCTTGAATTAGGGATATCGAAGGGAAGTTTATCTGGCATTACCAGCCATGTTGGATCATGAGCTATGGGATCATTGGTTAGTTTGGCCAAATCCAGGAGATTTAAACTAGCCATGAATGGTAGGGTAGGGGGTTTAGTCCTACCATTGTGTGTGGGATGTTATTTCCATAAGGGGGAGACCCAGGTGGTGTTGGAAACAACAGTTGACCTCCTATGAGAGAGGATGGGTCAAAGGGAACCGAGGGATCTCCAAGGGGAGAAGCCAGAGGGGTACCTCTTCCGATGAGGGAAAAAGTGGTGTAATTAATAGTTTATCCGAGAGGAGAAAATGCCGCTAGCAAGGCTTGCCCTTGACCATATGATCCTATCAATGTAGCTTGGAATGGCCTCTACTAGAGTACCTTCCGCGTGTATAATGGGGGGGAGGTGAAAAATCACCCCTTGAGAGAGGGGATAGGCCTTGCAGTCTACGAGACTGTCTCAGGATGTTGTTTTGTTCCTCAATGGTGAAGGCTTTGTGTTAAATGAGAGTGATAGTGAATAAAACACAATTGAACAAATGCAAAAATATGCCACAAATATGCCAACCACAACAGATGCAAAATGGTGCAATAAGTGAGTGATATGTGTAAAGTCGGTTTTAGTGCATGAGTTCCCGCTTGTAGGTTCTTTTTACTTACAAGTTAATGAACTTGTAGTTAAAAAGAAAATAAATGTAAATTCCCTAACAAGACCTAACGTCCTTCCTCTGAAATGTAACTAAGCCTCCCAAAAGCACAATTGATGGTGATAATGGCATCCACACACCAACTGACTAGTGGAGGTAACAAAGAGCTGGTTCTATCGACAATGGGGCCAATGTTTCAATCAAGAAGACTTGGAAACACCTCCCAAAGGAAATAGCTAGCTTCGGGAGTCAATTGCACTCACAATTGCTCCTTGGTGATATCCTAAGTTGGGCCACTAATATACCTTGCGTCAAGTGTGGATCAATGGTTCGGCCTACACGGCATAGTGTCGTCTCCCTACAACAAGCTATGTGGCTTGTAGGGGAGAGCAGGGAAACTATACATCGTCTTTCACCTCCTTGGTCACGACACACTTATGATCTAGATTTTCTTTTAACACTCGTTTATAGCAGGATTTGTAAGTACCCTATGAGAAAACAATGCTATGTTTCAAAATATTGCTAATGAAACTATATTGGTGGGAATTAATGGATGCCTAGCCCAATCAATCCTACCTAACTAAAATGTTGTTTTGTACCTCCTGTGGAGAATTTTAATTGGTTTAGACAATTAAAAAGTTGATTTTAAGGGGTTTGAATTTTCACTTATGGAGTGTAATAGAGGTATTTCACAATCCCTACATTTCTGATTCACGAATCTAACATGAAGTGTGAGGTGAAGATCATACTAGGATTGTGAGAGTCTTTAGGTCTCTTACTGTGTGTTAGTGGTGCAAACACATGTGATGAAAACAAACTCGATTATTGGAAAATTAAATAGAAGAGTATATCAAGTAATGCGTACTTTTAACTCTAAGAGATGCTCATGGTGCTTTGCAAATAAAAAAATGCAAACGAATAGATAAGTGTGCAATGGAGGTATTTCACACTTCTCACCCTTTTCTGATTCACCAAGCTCACAAGAAGTGCGAGGTGAAGAGCATACTTTGGGAGACAAGAGTCTTTAGGTCATTGCTTCTGTGCAAACAATGTATTCTACAGTAGCATTGATAGTAAAAACATGTCGATTGTGTATAAACAAAAAATGGCCTTGAATAGTAGTGACAACAATGAGGCCCATTGAAAGTCTCAAGGTTGGTTACCTAGGTAAGTTTCAAGAGAGATGAACTCTTTACTTCCTAATCTTGGTCTGAGTGAACTAATTACTAAAATAATTAAGTAATTATGTGAATTAACCTTAATTTAAGTTCACTAGTAAGTAGTAATTGGACTGCCAAACTAAACTATGCATATAAAAAGCAAATAAACTATGGCAGCGTGGCTAAACCACACTTTGTTGTGCGGACCGTGCGGGTAAATTCAAAACAGGTGCGTTGAACAATGCACGTGATACATTAACCAGCCACATGAATCACCCTTATGGGGTATCGCGGGTCTTGAATTGATTACCTGCGCTGACAGTGCGATTGACAGAGTTGTTTCCACGCTGGTAGCGCGAGCGAGAGGCCGAGATCCACACTACTATATAAAAATAAATTGGGGCCGACTTGGGGCCAAATTCTGGAAGCAGGAGGTGGACTACCTGATCTCCTGTAGGTGACAAATACCCATAATTAATTACTTAGCATAAAACAACCTAGTTTAATGAGAAATGAACAAAAATAAGCATGGTCGCCATTAGAATTGTTGTAAAAAAAATTGAACAAGTGCACTCTTCCACTTGGTAAGGGGCTAGGACTTGTAGGCTGCAGCAAGGAATCAGTCCTTGGAGCCCCTGTGGGTGGTTGGTTGGCATTCTTCCAAGTGATCCCGCAAGATATTGTTACTGTGGCTCACATAAAAACAAAAAAATATGGAAAAATACAAAATAAAAGAGATGGGGGGAGAATGCAAACTCCAATAACAATCCAAGATATGCTAAACCACTTTTGTATTGCCCAATGGTATAGCTGTACAACACCTAGGAGGTGTGGGATTCAAGGGAAGCCAACAATTCCCTTAGGGAGGCCTTTTTTGTCCAAACTATATTCTAAGTCAATGGTGGAACAACGGAGAGAAACTCTTGTGCCTTGAAGGAAGGTGTAAAGGGAGATTAGGAATGCTCACAATGATAGGAAGTGATTGGATATGAGGAAGCTCCAACTCAAATCCAGTAGCATAACCTTTCTCTTGATTTCTCTCTACCAAATGCATGCCAATAGCTTCCTTTTACAGGCCAAGAGGTGGCCAATAAACAACTAGATCCAAATGTGAACTCATCTTCTCCATGAATTAGTTCCAAGGTACACAAGGGGGGCTAGTTAATGCCACCAAGTGTGTGAGGAGCCGAATTCAAATCCTTGGAGAGGATTGAGCCTTTAGTGCAAGAAGTTAGTGGTACTGCCGTTTTTACAGTAGTGCGACTATCGAAGGAATAGCCGCACGGGTGTAGCGCGGTAATTATCCTGGTAACCTACGCTATAGCATGACTTTGTATTACCCGCGCTACCCCTTCTTTTGACCATTTTTTGGCACTTTTGAACTCATGTTGTCTTTCGGATTTGTTGAGGATTCCTTTGGTGAATTACATTCTTTATGTTGCTAACGCCTTACTAGAAGAATTGTCGAAATGTCGCATGTGTGCGAATTTTAGGTGTTAACAATGTTCACAACATCCAAGAGGCTAGAACAATGGGTGAGGTGGCAAGGACTTTCCCCAAAATCTATGTTGCACTAGAGGACCTCCAAGCATATCATCAATCAACAATGGTTGAGGTTGAAGGTAAATTTGCTAATCAATGTATTTATATTTTAATTGACCCAGGATCTACTCACAGTTATATCACTCCTAAAATTGTTGAGACTTATTCTTTTGAGAAAACAAAGTAGAGTAAGCCATGGTTGGTCCAACTAGCCACTAGAACCAAGAGGGTAATTAGCGAAGTGGTGGAGAAATGTCCATTAGAAATGGATGGACTTTTCACATGTGTGAATTTGAATATTTTTCCACTTGGTTTCTATGATTTCCTCATTAAAATGGATTGGTTGGAAGCACATAAATTTAAACTTGATTGCTACAACAAGAATTTTGAATGCCCGTATGAAGAAGGAATCCCAGGGATAGTAAATGACATTCCCAAGGTGGTTTCTAATAGGCAAATTTCAGCCTGGCAACTGAAGAAGTATTTTAGAAAATGTTATCAATTGTGTGCAGCCCATGTATTAGGTATAATGGAAAATGAAGTTCCCAAGTTGGAGGATTATCACGTGTTGCAAGAATTCAAGGATGTGTATCTAGATGAAGTGCTTGGACTTCCTCCAGAAAGAGATATTGATTTCAAAATTGATCTTGCACCAGTAGTTGTGCTAGTGTCCAAGACACCTTATAGAAAGAGTGCCCCATACTTTCTAGAGATGAAAATGCAATCGCAAGAGTTATTGGAAGGTAATACATTTGACCAAGTGTGTCTCCATTGAGAGCACTTATGTTATTTGTGAAAAAGAAAGATGGAACTCTTAGATTGTTGGAAGAAGTGTCTTACCTTATGAATGCAGATCTTTTCTCCTTTTACTGAAGCAAGTCCCGATCTTCAGATGTCAAGCTACAAAACTAGTCATTGAAGTGTGGAAACAAGTAAAAGATAAAAGCACATGGATGTGTATCAATCTAGATTAACAGTCAAAGAGGTCAATCCTAAACAATATTAACACAATAGAGCTCATGGAAAGAATCTGTATTAAATGCAATACTGAGAAATACAAAGAGAGAGGTGTTACAACCAATGCTTTGACGTCATAACCTCCTTCTAACAATCCTAGCCTCAAGATCAAATGCTTAGCCTCTAATTGATGAAGAGGATCTCTTAGCAAAATTCCACTAGCCTGTAGTTACTCTATCCTTCCTCCCTTAATAATGGAGAGGGGGTTCATATATATAGAGCTAAAGGGATAAGAGAGGTTGAATATTTAGGGGAGAGGCTTAAGGGATCATCCCACTAGGCAAGGGGATCGAGTGCCACCTTCCTAGGTATCTAGGGATAAGCCTCCATGACACCCAAGCTTCGAGAAGTTGCTCGAATCTTCCTTTTATCCATTTTAACCACTTGCGACGCACCTTTCATAAGGGCAATGTGTGTCAGAGGTAGATCAACGCACCTTGTATAAGGGCAGACTGCATCACTGACGCATGCTGCTAAGTTGGAGAACGCGTCATATTGATCCTGATGCACCTTGCTAGAAGGCAGGGCGTGTCGAGGTGACAACAAAAGGAAAAAGGCAAATGCAACAACCCTTCTTCTGATGTTTTAGCTCAGGAACTTTAGGGATCATGGCATAAGGATGGAACATAACTCATGGTGACGAGATTTTGGTGTAACGACATCAAAATATAATCTTTTTTGGTTGATGCAAGATTGCCAACAACCATGGATGCTCCTACATCAGAGTTTAACACAAAAATTCATGTTTTTGTTAAATAATGTTAATAATCTCATGAATCAATTAGACGATTGTTAGAAAGAAGACGAGAAGGAAGACAATCTCTTATAGTGAACACAAGAAAAATATGGATTAGAGGAACTACATGAATTAAATTAAATAAAAATAAATAGTAAACCAACCTCTAACTATTTTTATATTAAGTTGTGTGATCCTTAAGAGAGGGCAATATATTCTTATCTTCGAAACCATATGTAAAATCATTGAACCAACTAGCACCTACTTAATTGCCTAATCTTCCTTCCTTCCAGAGATGACTATGTGGTTATGATATTAATACCTTTTTCTTTCGTGCAAATTATTACCATGGGATCGAAGAAGAAGAAGCATAAATCTAATTATTAAATAAATAAATAAAACATTATTTTCATCCAATTCAAATTGTAATAGTAAGATGTATAGAACTAATTAACATCTCATTAATAATAATTTCTTTTATAATATTAAAAAAATCTTGAATATAAAGATACAAAAGAAAAATGGAAATTCTAATACATATTCAATATATGTTTAATAAATAAAAAGTAAAAACAAATGTATATTGATTATAATTTTAGACAATACAAAATAAATATTATATTTTAATAAATTTAATCAATAAAAAAATATTGTAATATGTTTATAACTAATTAACCTTCTATTAATATTAATAACAATTTTTTATTCATTTAAAATGATCTTAGATTAAATAAAAACTTAATATATACTGGTTATAACTTAAAAAAGTTAAAAGAACGCAAATACTAAATACTATATTATTTAATTTTCAATCCAAAATATGTATAAATAATAAAATCCATACATACAAACAAACAATAATGGAATGTACCACATTCCTATGCTTGAAATAGTATATAAAATCTTTGAGCTAAGGAACATCCACTTAAGTGTCTAATCTTCCTTCAAAAGATGACTAGCTATGATGCTATCTTCCAAACAGTATATAACATCATTGAGCTAAGGAACATCCATTCAAATATCCAATCTTCCTACAAAAGATAGCTATGTAGCTATGGTGCTATCTTCCAAATAGTGTGCAAAATCATTGAGCTAAGGAATATCTACTTTAGTGTTTAATATTCCTTCAAAAGATGACTAAGTGTTCAATCTTCCTTCAAAAGATGACTATGTGGCTCGGGTGACCTTTTCCTCTCATTTAAATTGTTAGCATAAGTTAAAAAGAAGAAAAGACATCCATCATCTCTAAGTGACCTCGGGTGACCTTTTCCTTCAAAAGATGACTATGTGGCTCGGGTGACCTTTTCCTCTAATCATTATATCTAAGAAATACATTATCTCCATCCAATCTAAATTGACATAATAGTTTTATACTACATAAATAAAACTAAATATTTTTTATAAATTTAATTAAATAAATTATTGTAAAATGTAAATTAACCTTTTAATTAATATTAATTTTTTATTCATTTAAAATAACTAAAAGAATACTATAATAAAAAAACTTAAAGCAAACATGTTATTATCGTACTTTTAACCGAGATAAAAAAAAATGCAAAGAATAAATATTACAATATTTTAGTTTCAATCCAAAGGTACGCAAACCCTAAAAATCCAGGGATACAAATATTAACATATCAAATTCATACTTTAAATGGATGTTTGTCAATTTTTTGTATGTGCCAAATTTTAACGATAAATATAATGTTTTTATTTTTTTTAATCAAAACATTTTTCTAGTGAAGCGCGCTGCTCAGTGAAACCCACGTGCGGAATGTGCAACGAAAATGTATTTTCACCACCTTTACAACTAATTCAACTAATTCCGTTCCATGCATCTTCCACGAAGCTTCGTCGAAGCTTGCGCAGCAACTTTAAAAAAGAAAAACAGGACAGGGGTACGGGTTATATACCTTTCCTGTGGCGTAAACAAGAAGATCGACCATTGGATTTCTCGTGATAAAGAGAATTGCTATATAAACCAAGTGAAAAAAATTCGAGAGGAAGCCAAGGGGAGAGCGGATGCTCATGAAAGACAGAAGGACGCCGAAACAAGATAAATTAACCCAGTATATCACTCACAGTCCTGGTGGAGAAGACATAAAGGGTTACAGTATTTCGGCGAGATTCGAACTATAATCGTAGTTCATAGATGCTTGCTTTTATTTTAAGCTCTTAAAGTAAAGGTCGACACAGGGAAATCGGCGGGTCCTCAAACCAATTACGCGCCACTTTATTCAGGTCGAACTCAGTTTTATGGGCTGGATAAAGTTTGATTTGGTGCGAGCAATATATATATATCCATGGGAAGAGGGGAATGTGAGATATTTTTGGTTGGGGTAATTCTGAAAACAGTCAGCAGACTTTAATGTGAGTAATACCGTGCTTTAATGCCCAGGTTTGCTGCGAAGACGACGATATTTATAGTTTAGTGTTAAAAGCTTAAAGGCACGCTGTAATTTGCATTGGAGGTGGTTTGTAGTTGTGTTATTGTGGCCGCTGTCATCTCTCCCGTCCCTGAAATGAGCTCCAGCGGTCCCGGAAACCCGAGGAAATCTCCTTCATGGGAGAAGTACGAGCGATTCGACAACAGCGAAGACGGAGACGAAATACAGAACGATGTTTTCAGTATCCCGCCCAAGAAAGCTCCACTAGAGAGCCTCAGAAAATGGAGGGTAAGTATGTATAACTTTGCATTTTTCTTTCTTTGAAGGTTGGATGGAATTTCTTTGAAGGTTTTGATTGAGTGAACTCTTTTAGAAGTTGAAACTTTAATGAGTAAGTTTAAGGGTTTAGGTCGAAGAACTAAGTGAAAAATAGAAGCAGAAACATGATTGGAGCAAAAAAGAGTAATTTAATTCTTTGAAAAATGTATTGAGACAGCATTCAATAATCAGTAATAGCTTCCCAAACAACACGGTTGCAGGTTGAAAACTCTCAAGGAGCTTGTACTTTTTTTTTGGTATTAATTGTCTTCCATTTATATGAAATATGTGATAATATGTACAAATATTTAATTACGGAAAAAATAGGCTGCTAAAGAAGGTTACGATTGGCACCAACAAGGAAATATTTTTAAGCCACATGGCACGAGAAGCTAAAACATAGATATCCAAAAACGAAGGCTGCAATCAAGGGAAAGGCTAAATTTTTAATAGCACAGCTAGGACCGGGTTTCACCATCTTATATTTGAAACGGGGAGATGGCTAACCCCAAGGAAGATTGGGAAGAAAGAACTTGCATCTTTTGTAGGAAAGGAGCTATTGAAATCGAATGGCACTTCATCATGGAATGTTCGGCATATGAGGATATCTATAATCAATTTGAAAACAATCTGAAGGTGGACAGTTTGAATGAGCTGTTTGAGGAAGCAAGGATTCTCCAAACTGCAAATTTCTTGATCAAGATTCATGACAAGAGAGATACAATAGAGAGAAATTTGAAAATGTGATTGCTTCTTGGAGCTCTAGGTCCCTTAGACTGCTTGGTCTCATCGACGTCATTAAAATTTCTTCAATTCAATTCAATTCATTAAGATAGCATTTTGGAAGACACATATAACAAAGCTTATAATCAAGATCATAAATATACTAGACCATCCAGTTGTAGGGAATCGGTATCAGTCCAAAAGCATGAGAATCATTATTGCCCATGGCTCTCTTAAAAAACGTTGTGTCCCAGATTTGGACCCGTGAATAATTATTTCTTGCCCATTTTTATCCTTCCACTACTCTTTCGATGGTTTCCCAACTTCAAGATTCCAACTGCTAGCTTGGGAAATTTGTCATTTAGTGGTCTGGGAGGGGGTTTGTGTGGCCATTTCTACCGAGTCCCACTGTGTTCCTTCATGGCCCAACCCGATCTGTGGCGAGGCCAGCCTGCAGTCATCTGTGATGGATCCCAGCTTGATGAGTAGTAAACATGTGTAGCAGCCAACACTTAAGTGCATACCTGAAATTACACAACCAAGGGCACGAGTTTAGATATCTGCTTATCAACTTTCTTTTCTACCCTTCAAATGACCATGTCCCAAAGTTCTTTTAGGAACACCTGAGACATGAAAGGAATTTAAATAACTAGGTTGGGCAAATCCAAAACTATACACAATTTATGAGAAAGGTCGGTATGCCATTTAGGTTTTTCCTATAGTCTTGTGTCCTTGATCATTGAATATTGTAGCTCAATGTTGCATAATCCATTGCTAAGAAATTCATTGTATTATCCATTGCCTTGGGATTTGTTGCCACCGGATATACAACTGGGGTTAATGTGGCAGAAATCTTCAAGCCAGTAAGTGTGTCCTTGGGGACAAGCTTCGAGTCAAGTATTGCCACTTGATTCTATACTCTTTCATTTAGGCAAAGTTCTATTGAAGCCAAGGGGGGTGGACCCTAAAGGTTACCAAGGCTGATTAAGCTAATTAGTTTTGGTGGAATGAGTAAGTTTTTTAGGAGTTTATAAAAATGAAATTGAAACAAGAGATTTGCAATGTATAAAATTAAAGCCTAACAACATAAATATTAAAAGTATTCCACAACCATTCAACACATGATAGAATTTAAACAAAAGATTGTAATGATAAAGCAAAGACCAGTTGCTGAAAATGGAGTCAAAATAAAGTGCTGTTGTAATGCTTGAAATAAAATGTTGTGCGAATGCTCTTGGTCAATTTTAAATTATTGTGGAGATGAGTGCATTATTAGGGAGGGGGATTCCCGATATACTGTGAGGTATTGGAAATATGTCCGAATTATGACAAAGGTGGCTCCGCACTTGGAAATGTGGGTTGGATTGCAGTCTCTGGGAGGTGTTCAACACTACACCAAACGAGGGTGCAGTCTAACGGTATCCTGAGGTCACTACCCAATGGTTCCCGCTTCCTTTGAAGAATTTGCTCACACAATGTCTAGAAATGAATACGCAGGATTTTCGTAAATGGGAGGTTAATTAAGAAAATCGAGACTAATTACTAGTCACTAAGTCCCTTTCTGGTATGATCAATCTGTTCAGTCGAGGCTGCAACGATCTAGAGCATACGGGGACGAAGCCTTGTTAATTTTAAGAGTTTTTGAACAAAGTTTTCTTGTTTATTAAAATCCCAAGAGTCTCTTTTTTGGCCAGTACTCGGGCAAGCCCTTATCCTGAAATCCGTACTTCGGGAAAGAAAGGGGGGTTAATTAAAAGTAAAAGACTGAAAAAATAAAAGGTTATCTAATTACTACACTACCAAGGTAGTGGGTTAGTATCCGATTACTTTTGGAAAAAATAAATCAAATTGTATTGGAAAAGTATACGGTCTGCAAAAAACAAGATAAAAAGTTCCTATGTCCTGAGTGAGTCAATGGCCCAATATTTGGATTCGACCACGATGTTAAGTTTTAATTAATCTTGGTTAATTTTAATTAAATTTAGAACTAAAGTAAAATTTGGAAAACTATAGAAATGCCAACATCCACAAAAAAAGAACCTACACCAATCCCCCCCGGGGGGATGAGAAGCAAGCTTTATGAGCTTGCTTCCAAAAATAATTTTATTATGAGATTACAATGCCAACTTGAAAGTAAAAGAACTCCACTTTCTCCTTATAAAGTTTGGAGAAAAGAGAATACAAAAATTGAGGCAAAAGTTTGGGAGGAAAGGTAAGGTTCGAGAAAGTCTTGGATTGTTCGATCTTGTCCAAATAAGTGCTCCAAAGACTCTTTTTTTGCTGTCATGTAACAAAAACCAGTAAACGAAATTAGTAGATTTAGCCATGCGCCAGATGAGATACAAGATTCAAAGTTCAAATTTTCAGACTTAGACAATTTTGTTTTTGTGTTGAAATGACCATGCCCCATGGGGTTTTTGTAATAAAGTGTGCTAGTAGGGGTTTTAAGTGGCTCGGTTCCCTAAGACTTGATTGTCAACTAAGGTATTCCAGGGAGTTTTTTCACTTGTCGATTATGCTTTGCCTTTAGCCGAGTAATAATCGATGAGTTTTTCTCTTGCTTCCTCCAAAGCTAGAATGCTCGATTTTGACAGTTAGGCCTTGGGGGTTATTAGAGTCCAACAGTTGAATATGAACCTACTAGACACTATGAGTTTGTTATATGGTCATTTCCTAGGTCCCTAGGTGGTTTAAAACGTTGTTTGAATTCTTTTTACTAGACGCGTTGGATTTTTAATTTTTATTATTAAAATTTTCAATTATTTTAATTGCAAAATTTCAATTTGTAATTAAGTGGTTTGAGGGTGGATTTTAATGATTGGAGGCTTAATTCCTAAGCCAAAAAACCCAGTTAAACCCCAAACCCACTTATCCTAAGTTTCAGACATTTATTTGGCCTCATAATTAAGATTTTCTCAAAAAATAAATAAATGAGAAATATTAATTAAAATATTCAGAAAATAATAAATTAGAGATAATTCAAATCTCTCAAAAAAAGGTAAAATTGAATAAAATAAAGGTCACAATGACATGGAAGAGAGCATTAATGATGATTCCAATCATCAACAACCACCTCCAGTCAACTATTGGAGCACTACTGATGACTCTCCATTGGGAATTGCGCCTTCTCCTTAAGCTCACGTCTTCCTTGGGTGAATTGGGTGAGTTGGCACCTAACTAGTGGATGGGTGATAAGAATTAGGAGAGTGGTGGGTGCCTTGCCTAGGTGGAGGCCACCTCACCACTCTCACCTTCCAAGACTCTCAATCAATGCACAAATCATGGGATTTGTCTTCAGTTAGTTGGTGGAATTCGATTTGCTTGGCTCTCTCTATGCCAATTCGAATTGCCTCTCTTAGGGTCTCTCTTTGTTGTATAATTATGGGGTCTTGCTTCCATATTTTAGATGGATGTTTATGCAAGAGCACTCTGCACAAATTTGTAATATTTTTTGTTTTCATATTGGAATAAAGATTAGACTTTGGAGGTCCATGAGTTTTCAACATATGTGGTGAATTCATCTCTTATTGAGGTGATATCTTTCTAAACCCATCTCTTAATTTGCAAGTGTTTTGATCAATTGCTAGGTTAGGAAGGTTATCATTCTAACACGCAAGAGTAGCCATTTGTAGTCTTCAACTTGGTTATTTATGCAAAGTCTATCAAGATCTAAATGAACAGGAAGTAGTCAGTATACCATTGTTGATCTAATCTTGATTTTCCTAGCATACTAGTAATATTGATCTCACGTGTGCTTTGAGTTGTTTATGTATTGGTTAGGTGTTGCCAAAGTGAAGAAGGGTGTGAGCTCAACTGCATCTATCCCATGCTTCATCATCAAGAGTTTTTACTTTAACACTTTTGTGATTACAGGATCTACAAGTGCTTGAAATCTCATCCAAAGAAGAAGCCAAAGAGAGACCTTCTTATCATCTCATCAGAAAACAAACTACTTCAAACTTTTTGGTAACTAAAAGAGGATCACAATCTCTAAGGTTTTTATCTTCTATCTTGATCTTAGCTTCTCATTAAAAGAGTGCATCATTTTCAATTTTATAATTAATCTGCACTTCTTTGGCTAAGTATATCAAAGCTTTCTAGCTTTGATCTACTTCTTGGGTCTAGATCTACCATTTTTAAAGCTTAAATATTGAGGATCTAGGATCTAGCTTCATCTTTTCCAAAATTGTAGATCCACTTTTCTTTATTTTCATTTTGCTTGTTTTTTCCATTTTTTCTCTTTTTTGACTTATAGATCTCATAGATCCATTTCTTTTTGTTTATAGTTGATTTTACCATAAGAAGATTGCCAAAAAATACTTCAAAAAAGTGCCCAAAATCCTTAGATTTTTTACCAAAAATTTACCTTAAAAAAAGTGCATTGGAAAGTGTCCAAACCTTGCCTCGTTTTGCGTGCCATTCGCTGACCATCATTTTTATTGTTTTTTCAGCATTCTGGGTTTTCCCAAATAGTCCCAAAAAATCTTAGAGAAGTCATTTTTTGCCCTAGTTTTGCCATGAAAAAGTGCACAATTTTCGTCTCGAAAAGCGTGCCCATTTTCAGCCATTTAGCCCACTGTTTTCTGCTATTTTTCCTTAATTTACAGTTCTGGAAATTAGCTTAAAACAGTAAAAAAAATTTCAATTTTTTTTTTCCAAATTTTGTTCAATTTTTTCTCGTTTTGTGTGCCATTTCCAGCGTTTTTAGCTTGTTGATTTTTGCTGGTTTTGGTTAATTTATAGTTCTGGAAATTAGCCTAAAAGCAGTAAAAAAGTTCCAAATTTTTTTCCAAGTGTTACCTTGAAAAACGTGCCTAGTTTGCCTTGAAAAGTGTGCATTCTCCAACTTTTTAAAGTGCTGATTTTTGGCTTTAAAATTACTGTTTTTGGTCTTTTTTTAATTTTTTGGCATTCCTCTTATCGATCCATTCATCCTTCTACTTTTTTGACCTTTTTTTCTTGAGTTTGACTTTGGTTGACCATTTTTGGTCTTATCCATTTTTCATTTGATTTTTGCCTCCTCTTCTTCTGCTTCTTCAAATCTCTAGATCATAAGTCAATTTGGTTTTGTCTAACACTTTAATTAGCCTTTGTTGAGAGCTCTTATCCACAGGTGAACAAGAGAACGAACAACAAGTGAAGATCCTGTTGTCCGCCAGATTGCACACCAGCAGTAGAAATCTTTCGAAAGCTGTCTCCCTCACTGGAAGTGGGGAGAGGTGTGGCCTTGGGGGCAAGCAATGAGCCAGGTACTGTCACTTGAATCCTAGCTCCTCCGTTTAGGCTAACTCCTAACGAAGCCAAGGGGGGTAGTCCCTACAAAAGGGGGGTAGTCCCTACAAAGAGTTTTACTAAGGCTCTTATGTTTTATAATGTTTTAAGTATGGATGATGCGAATGGGTGTTGTTTAGGAGTTATTATGTGATGAGACCAAATTAAAAGATATGACAACACAAGATAATGATGCAATCCACGTTGCTAAATAAGATAACAAGATTAACAGTATGTTTCAAGACTTATAATCAGATAAAAGCATTCACAATATGAAATAAACACAAGGACAAATGGTCTTGATTGAGAAATAAACCTTGAAGTAACCAATGCCTTATGGAGTCAAATAAAAACAAAGATTGTGATGCTGAATGTGTGGGTCTTGAAAAAATGTTGTTCGTGAAATCGTTATGAAAATTATCTTGGTAAATTGTAAATTTTAATGGTCTTGATTATTAAAGCTAGGAACAAGGATATCAAAAGAGTAGAACCTTAACCAGGAAAAAATACTGGCAACCTCTTAGATGATAGGTCGGGAGCACCCAGATTGCAGAGAGGATAAGTGTATAATGGCTTGACCACCCTCGAGTCTGCCAGTGGATTCCCGGCACCACCTGTTTCAGGAAGCAACCTCAGTGATTTGATGCTGGTTTTGGTTTTGGGTAAAGTTTTAATTATGTTATCACTTGTAAGTTTAGTAAGTCCTTCACCTTTCTGAGTACTAGCCCAACCTTTGCAGGTTGGCAGAGCATACGGGTGTTGGATAATCAACCAAAAATAAATTAATTATGAGGGATGTGAGTTGAAATGTTTTATTAATTTAGAGCACCGTTCAACTCTCCGATAGAGAGCGTTCTTGACTTAGTCTTAAGACCAAAGTTCAAGAAAATTTTCTAATCTAAAAATGCCTAATGCAAGGGGAAAATGCAAGTCTACGATGCTCTCCGACAGAGAGTGCTCTTGACTTGGATTTGGCCAAGTTCAAGAGGCTTTGTTTATTTTAAAGAAAAAGTGCAGTAGTTGAGTTGTAACTTGAAGAAATAAAATGAAAATTAAAGTGACTGGAAAAAATGATAACCACAAGATAATATGATGCCTCTACAAATAACAGAAAGCAAAATCTAGTGTTCTACCAAAAAGATTTACTCTAAGGTGGTATCAACCTCCGAACAAGGTCAACCTCTAAGAACTGGTAGCACTTGAGAACTTTCCAGCTAGCTGAAACTTCGACCAAGGCAACTAACGGGGAAAGAGGAATAACCACAAAGTTATGTGGATTTCATCCCAAGGATACTACCTCTGGTCAAAACTTGGAAGAGAAAATATTGACGAAATGAAATAAAAGACTACTCTAAAGCATGAAATAAAAGCTCCAAGCTAATCAGTCACAACACTCTTCCCCAAATGGGGAAGAAACCCAAAAAATGGAGGACCCCTCCACTCGAACTTTTTATTAAACTTATACAATTGCCTTTGGGAATTTAACCCTTGAAAGGTCTTTTCGGAGAAACTTAAGATAAACAGATGATTGCAAATAAAACCTGGAAGCCTTTGAAGGCTAGTACAAAAAGGAGATTGTGTTTTGGTTTATTGCTTGGTTTGGATCTTCTCCTTGAGTTTGCTTGCACTTCTTCGAATGTGCTTCACAAGTTTTATCTCCTCTTTCAAGAGACCTACACAAGCTTGAAAAATACTCAACAAGCACCCATTAAACGTCAAAAATCAAATGAGATTGGAATCTACCAAGCCTGAACTTGAAAATTAAAGCCTAAAACATAAAAAGTGTGAGATTTTTGTTTGAAAATATTTGTATGGGAAAACGGACCAGCGAACAACAAATGCCTAGAAGATACTAGAAATGAGATTTAAATCATAAATTTTTTTTAAGTATTTTCCGTGAAAAAACTTCTATCTTTTGAATGGAAACAAGAGTTTAAATAATGCAAGCTATACTAATGTGAAAGGTGAGATCAAAAGTGCTCTAATGCTAACTTTCCCAATGCATGTGATAGTGAATGAGAGAATTAAGATTTAAAACTTGAAACTTTGATAAACTAGTGCAATATTTAAATCTCGGGAAGAGATCAAACTAAGGCAAAGCACAAGATTTAGATCATGAAAATAACTCTAATACTAACCACTTACTCCTTTGAAAAAATTTAACTAACAATTACCAACAATTTAAAAGTTTGTTTTTTGTGATTTTGTATGCTTTTAAGGTAACTTCGAAAGTGGATGAGAGGGCTGCCAAGTGAATTGGTATGTGTCTACAAACATGTGGATGGGACATCAGCTTAGGAGGATGAAGGGAAGCCAAACCAATGACAGCGGTAAGTGGCTGCAAACAGGTAGAAGGGACAACAGCTTTAGGATGGACAAGTGAGGGATAAATGAGAAGGAAAGCGAATAGGAAAAGTGAAGGTGGAAAGTGGGCAGCCAACAGAATGGACGGTATGGAGAGCTTGAAGAGATAATCCCAAGGGAACAAGAAGTTTGTTTTGAAAGTAGTTGATGGTGAAGCAAGAAATTCTTGTTTGCTAATGCTTAACAAGCTGAGAAACCTTTGGCCAAAAGTGGAGTGAAGGAGAACCTGCAAAAGCCCACAAAACCTTGAGAAATACCTGCAAATCACATATGATCAAGCGAATAGAGAAGATATACATGCATGTGCTAGATTGTTGGCCTTCTAAGCATATAAATCCAAACTAAAGAATCCTAAGCATATGAAAAAATGACACAATATCACCTCAGAAATGTGATGAAGCATGGCCACCAAGAGCCCCCACGAAATTGACCTCCAAAGTCACAACTTTATTAAATGTAAATCCAAATACAATTGCTTAGAGTTTCTCTGCATAAAAGACTATGAGAGAATGGCCAAAATGCTATCTCTTTATAGCAAAGTAGACATACCTAAACCCTAATTCGAATTGGCATCTATGAGAGCCAATGGCACTAGTCACAAATTCGAACTCCAATCTCCAACCACTCAAATCCCATGTCAAAGCAAACTTGGAGCGAATCTCCACCAATAAATTTGAGTTTGTATTAAATGGAGAGTGGGGAGGTGGCCTCCACCTAGGCAAGGCGCACCCCCACTCCTCTTTGGAAGTATCACCACCAAACAATTGAAGGACAAGTGTAAAACTCGAGCTCCAAATAGGATATGTGTGAGCTTGATGGGAGATATGCATGATCAATCAAGGGATAGTGCATGAGCCAATGTAGGGATCACGCCTTGTTGTAAAGAGAGCCAAGTCCATTTGATTGCACAATAAGGGGAGGGCGCCTACCATAGGTTTAAATGCAACCCAACCACCCATTAAACACTTGCCACATCACCTAATTCGCAGAGTGCATGAAGAAGGGCGAATTCACTTGGAGAGATTGACTTGTGCTGACTGTACAGTTGACTGGATGATGACCGAGATGATTGGAATCTTCATTAATGACTGATGCCATCTCATTTAGCCTTTTACTTTATTCTATTTGGATTATTTTGGAGAGATTTGGATTATCTCCAAAATAATCATTTTTATTATTTTAATTAATAATTTCTTTGTAAATGGTTTTAGAGAAAATATTAATTATGAGGCCTAAATGACATCCGAAACCTGGGTTTAGCTGGTCCACAGGTCATGTGTGATTTTTGGCTTATGAAACGAGCCATCAATCACTGAATTCGGACCCCGGACGACTGACATATTACAAATTGATATTTGTCTATTTAAACTATAGAGAAATTGATTAAATTTAAAAAATAATTAAAAACCCAAATTCGACGGACCCGGTAAAATTTTTTCGAAATTTTTTCTGAGGGTTTTATGGACCTAGGACATGACCGACACTTATTCTAACAGTGTCTAGTAGGCTTATATACATCAGTTGGACTCTAATAACCGCCCATGGCTAAAATTTTCAAAATCGGGCATTCCAGCTTTGGAGGAAGCGGGAGAAAACCTCATCGATTATAGCTCGGCTACAGGCAGAGTATAATTGACAAGAGAAAAAACTCCCTGGAATACCTTAGTTGCTTAATCAAGTCATGGGGAACCGAGACACTCAGATCCTACTAGCACACTTTATTACAAACCCCATGGGGCCATGGTCATGTCAACTGAAAAACAAAACTGGCTAGCCAAAATTGGCTAGTCACAAATGTTGAATCATCTGATACACTGGAGTACAAACATTCATCATGTTTGTCAAATGGTGGCTCTTTAGATAAACCAACTATGGTACAAATAAGTTGGTAACAGAGCCTAAAGGCTAGCAAACGAAACCAAAGCAAGCAAACCACCTTTTTGACAAGTGAAAAAATCCAAAATATTGTAAAAATTGAATAAAAGCAAGTGGGATAACAGCTACCACACTTCCACTTCCCCCATTTGGGGGAAGCCTGTATCGCCCATTGTCTGATTTTCGTACTTTTCATTTGCTTTATACTTGCACAATAAACTGTTAGAGTAAGATACATTAGTTTTCATGCTTTGATAAATGCTAGATTAGTCAAAGTCATTTTGCTAGTCTTGTTTCCATACTTGTCAACTTTTTGATATAAACTATTGAAAATCATAAATCTCTTGAATCTCACCATAAGGCGGATCAAGAGTGCTCTCTGTCGGAGTGTTTTCTACAAAGGTTCTATTTTTTCACACATTCCCCTAAAATTGGAATTTATCATTTCTATACTGCATATGCTCTACCCTTTCTTGGGATACACAGAAATAGTAGAGACTATTTAATTTTTCACATTTAATCCAATTTCAACCATAATAAAAATTCATACCCCATAACCAACAAAAATCCGGCGTTGATTGCAAATACTCGAAAGGGGCCAAATTCTGCTTGGGATGCTGGATCACTGTACTTAGAACTTGGGGGGCACCGTTAGACTACATCCTTGTTGGTGTAGTGTTGAACACGCTTTCAGGGCTTTGGCAGCCAACATGTCTCCGTATGGAACCACTTCGAGTATTTTCTGGACATATCTCTTGTACCTCGCGTATATCTTGGAGATTTCCTCAGCCATAATAATCAAGATCATCATAAAATTTACAATAAAATTTACAAAGAGCACTTGCAAAACGATCTCAAGCACGAACTCTTGTATTTTGCATCCCAAGCACTCGGACATTGACTCCATAAGGCACTGGTCCTTCATATAATTTATTTGATTAATATCTATCTGGAAGTATTTGTCTTGTCTTATAATTCTTATATTATACTGTGGATGCTTCATACTTGAGTCA
Source organism: Larix kaempferi (assembly GCA_027924585.1). NCBI lineage: Eukaryota > Viridiplantae > Streptophyta > Pinopsida > Pinales > Pinaceae > Larix > Larix kaempferi. Next base: position 5,473,820 of record BSBM01000621.1, on the reverse strand, counting down.
TATTATCATTGATTGTGTATCTTAATTATTTTTGCAAGTACATGCTTTGACTATTTAAATTGTTATTGTAAAACTGATAAAAACTCCTAAAGCAACAACCGTCCGCATCACATCACCTTAAACTTTAAAATCAAGAGCCTTAGAAACTCTTTTGTAGGGTCTACCCCCCTTGGCTTCGTTAGGAGTTAGCCTAAACGGAGGAGTCGGGATCAGGTGACAGCACCTGACTCTTTGCTTGCCCCCAAGGACACACCTTTCCCACTTGGGAAACAACTTTCGAAAGATTTCTGTTGCTGGTGTGCACACACGACGGGCAACACTGGGGAACCTGCAACTAAAGCATTCCCACACAAAGACCCATCAAATCTAGAAATGCATAAGCTTAGAAATCAAGAGAATATGAGCATAAAGAAATAAAGCATATAAATCTTAGATCTCTAATGATATGACAAATAAAAGATTAACTAAACAAGCAAGCTTAGCAATCTTCCCTACAAAATTGATACCAATCCTTCAGTAAGCTAGATCCTGATGAAGAAAATTGCACAAAAATGGTTCAAATACATGTTACCTCATGCCACGAGATCATTCCATCCACTCACAAATAGCATCACATAGGTATGACCTCCAAAGTCTCTTTATTCATCAACTAAAAAGATAGAATACTATTACAATGCAAGCGTTTGCTCCAAACTCTAACTAGAGCAGAAGGAGAGAGCATCCTTCAATTTATAACAAAAATGAGAGAGGAGGGCGCATTTGTTCATGAAGAGGAAGGGTGCACCATGGGAGAGAATCAAACCATAACTTGTTTCCCTGATGGAGGGAATTGAAAAGGTGTCAGCCAACACTAACCTTGGAGAAAATATCTCCTTCCAAATCAGCCTCCTTAAAATTAGCTACACGCTTCTTTATGGGGAAATGTGCCCTCTTTTATGGGGAAGTGCGCCCTCTTTTATGGGAGAAAGTTTTCCTTTATTAAAGCTGCCCCAAAATTCTCAATATCCTCCAAAAATTCCTCAATCAACTCCGATCTCAATTTATACCAGATCCCACTGATTTAGGAGTTGACTTTTTTTTCTCATATTTCCAATTTTCTTATTTTGTACTCACTTTTTGACCTTTTTGAGTTAAAAGTAAATTAAGTGAAAATAAATCACTCAAACACTTAGGAAAGTGGGTCTAAGAGTAAAGTGGGTGCTTTGAGTGTGAAAACGAGCACCCCTATGGAAAAATTGGCCCCTAGACCACATTTTTATTACATTTTAAATTTTTTTTCCACCAAACCATTAAAAAATGGCTTGATTTTATGGGAAAATTTTATTTTTCCTAAACATAAAAAAAACACCTTAAGGACCTAGCACATGTCCATATGACTTTATTCTAGTGTATAGCATGTTCATATACATTGACCCATGGACTTTAATAACCTCCTAAGGCGTAACCACCACGCCAGGTATTCCAGCTTTGGAGGAGCAAGAGAAAAACTCAAATATTATGCCCTGCTAAACAACAAAACAAAACATAATTAATAAGTGAAAAAACTCCTTGGAATCTCTGACTTGATTGATAAGTCCTAGGAAGCCAAGTCCTTTACATAAAAATACCATGCTAGCACACTTTATTACAAACCCTGCGGGGCATGAACATGTGAAGAAAAAATTAAAAAAAAGGGGCCCTGAAAAAGGCTTGATGGACTTCTGAACATGGATAAAGAACATGTAACATGTTCAGACTTTGCCCACCCACTTGAAAGTCCAACTAAGTACAATTTAGCTGGTAACAGAATGCAAGGTGCTCTGAAGCAAAAATAGGTCTGGAAAATAGTATGCCTGCAGAATGTGGCATAACAGGACTATGTAAGTATTGTGGCTAATTTTGACTAAAAGTTGGTGTCCAGATAGTTTGCAAGTACACTGCAGAGGAAAACTATATTATTCTGAGCTTCTATACTCTCAAGAGTCAACATTCAAAACGGGCTGAACCTGTCCAAATAAAAAATTCAGCCTTGTGTAGAATTCTTTGTTTGAATTGCTATTCAACTTAGAACAAGCTATTTATTTTTTAGTTTTACTAGGTGAACTCCAGTTGCTGGGTTTTGAATTGCCTTCCTTAAGTTTGCAGGAACCTACAAAAGTATTTTTTCAGGTGCCCAACTTGAAAGAAGATGCTTATAGCAATGAACAGTGAACACCAATGCATATCTTGCAGCTTTGTTTTACTTTTAGTTATTTGCGGCTAAGCCTTATGAATCTTTGCTATCCTTTTTACCCATGATTCCTTATGATTCCTCTTTTCTGATAATCCCTTGTCTTCCTTTTCCAGTTCTATGGGAGCTATTAGTTTTGTACCTGATCAACTCAAGAGCCTGCCCTTTTCTTTGCTCGGTTCTTATCCATTGGGATTTAATGAGCTGCTTAGTGAGCTGAATAGACACTGTCTGCATCTTTTGTCTAGCCAAGTGAGCATTCTCTATCAAGGAAGATTTTTTACTTTGTTAAATTAGAAAAGACAAGAAAACACATACACTACCTTTTTCACAAGTAAAAAATATTCATAACCAAAACATTCAATGGGACAGATTTCCAAGACATAATTCCTGCTAGGATCTAAACTTTGGTGTGTGGTATTGACAAGTGAGGACATATCCAAGATGTTTGAGAAACAAGTTATTATTGAATTTGTCTTCTGCATTGTTAAGCAGCAGCTATATATCAGGTTTTATATCATCCTGGCTTATATACTTATGTAACTTTATAAATGTAAATAGCACTTAAATAAAAATGATATAAATTGAACTGCATATTAAATAGCCATTGCAGAATGTGATTGGATGGTCACTAGGAGAATTATAAAACTTGAATATCTTGGCAGTAACTTATTGAAATATTTAACGTGTTTAGACTTTCTTTGTTTTCCTCAACTCCATATTTTTCTAATCAATGTTTCACCATACACATATGCAGCATGCAACATTGGCTCTGAATGCATCTCGCCGGTTTAGGTATACTTTAGATCTGAAAAGGGCAGATGAAAGAGAACAGATTATAAGAAAGCTTAGAGCCAGTGCTCAGGCTGTAAGGGTAAGTCATCTGTAATTGTGGCTTTTGTTGTTCATTTATATAAAAGAGGTATGCCATTTTATGCATACAACATTCCTAAAACCTTGCATACAGCGTTCCTAAATTCTTTTTTTTTTTCATTCTTTCAGGCACTCTATCTCTTCAAGCAAGGTGTTCTAAAGCTAAAGAAAGAAGAGGGTATGAGGATTTTCCTTGTTCTGGTTTATAACAGTTTAATCCTTCATTTGCAGGCCTTAACTAAAGTTCAGAATTTTATCAGATGACATTGGTGAGAAATCGTTGAAGAATCAGGATAATTATGGATGATATCTCTCTGGCCAAAATGATCGATATGTCGTCATGTGTCTATGCATGGTTTTGGAGGAATGCCCTGCATTTGTTTAATAGAAACATGATTATAAATCCATATATCCCACATGGATTATGTGTTTTCAATTGACTAAAATGGACACGACTTGTGTTGTCAAAAGAAGAAATTGCAGCCCACTTTTGAGCTTGCATGTAGTATTCAAATAATATCATGATGGCTTAATCTTTTTCATTTTACCCTGAAATAGAACTTCAGGGAATTTGGTAGACCCCTGACATTTTATGAAATATAATGCAGGTTTGCCATATCATTTTTTTTTTTGCTTTAATATCAGGGGTTTTGGGGTCTTCGTTCTAGATTACTGACATTCATGGTTGTATTTTTTGGTTAAGCCTGAATAAACACTGTAGAGTGTTTTCTATATACTATTTTCCCCCAATCATAATGCATTATATGTTACCAGGATACATTTGGAATGAATAATAATTACATTTAAAGATCCTGTGTCTAGACTAAGTCTTGTGTTTGATGCCATTCAACAAGATTTTTTTCTTGTCATGGTTTCAACATATTTTGTGCTTCGTCTGTAATTTTGTAAATTCCATACAAATTTCTCTATAGAAGAAAATATGGTTAGCAATTTTTATGTTCTCTTAATTATATGTGCATACTAAATGTTCTTGAATATATTTCCAGTTTGTGATTAAATCACATTGACTAATTATTTGAAACTCATGAAATATTGTCATTATTAGAAGCTCCCCCAGAAGGATTTGGGAATTGGATCAATAACGCTTGCAAATTTGGTTAGAGAACATGATATTGTTGCTCTAAAGCAGAAGGGAGGGGTAAGTTGAGAAAGAGATTTTGATTTTGATTTTGTTTGTACATCTCAGTTATGTTGGTTTTAGCTTTTATCCTTTTAAGTTCCCGCTGAGGTAGTTATTGCAGTGAGAACCTGAAATCCTCACAGGTAAATCAAGTAGCCATTCTATTACATACTGATCTTGGGAAGGGTATTAAGGAAGATCCAGAAGAAATTCAACGTCGAAGGAATGCATATGGAGAGAACTCATATCCACAGAAGGCTGCACAGAATTTCTTTGTAATGTTTTCTTTTGCATTCTTCAATAGACAAAAGTGTATATCTGCTATACAAAGTATTTATGATCATGTCTGAACTTGCCCACAGTTATTTTATTTTTTATATCTAAACTTCTATCCTTTTTTAGGATTTTTTGTGGGAAGCATGCCGGGACACAACACTCATCATTTTGATGATTTGTGCAGCCTTATCACTTGTTATGGGCATAAAAACTCAAGTAAGTTATACTCTCAGATTACCAGATATGCCAAGTATTGGATTAAGTGTCGCATATTTTGGCAAATATTTGATTAAAATGGCCATTTAAAGGACACCCCATTTACTGCTGATTGCTCTTTGTTTCTTCTGTGGCTTGAATTCTGCAACCTATTGCATGATACATCAGATTATGAACTGTATACCACTTTGATTTTTTTAAGAATGTTTGAAGAATGATTTGTCTTGCTATGTTAACTTAAGGTTTTTATTTATTGCTTTTCTTTTTTCAGTTCAATTGTCACAAAAACTAGCACCCTAAATGCAAAGTGCAACTATGGAAATATTGCTACTGTCACCTTAGCAATTACCTCCCTTCTCTTTAGTGACTTGGGTGAATCACTTGGGGGGGTTCCATAAAAGCAACTAAGCATCAAGAGATTGATGATAAGGCAAATTTACATAGGTTGTGTTGTCCGCCGAGATGCACACCAGCAGTAGAAATCTTTCGAAAGTTGTTTCTTCACTACAAGTGGGGAAAGTGTGGCCTTGGGGGCAAGCAATGAGCCAGGTACTGTCACCTGAATCCCAGCTCCTCCGTTTAGGCTAACTCCTAACGAAGCCAAGGGGGTAGTCCCTACAAAGAGTTTACTATGGCTCAATGTGTTTTAATGTTTTTTAATGTATGGTGATGCGGATGTGTCGTTTTAGGAGTTTTTTAAATGATGAAAAGATCACAACTTTGTAATTAAAAAATAAACACAAGATAAATGAGCAATCCACGTTGCAATGCAAGATACGAGATAACTTGATGTACAACCACTTGAAGAAATTTAAGTACAATTCACTCACATATGGAAAATTAACAAGTACTCCCAGATAGATAATAAGCAAATTAAAATATGATGTCAAGGACCAGTGCCTTATGGAGTCAAAAAATTGTCTGAGTGCTTGGGTTGCTTGATACAAGAGTTTGAAAGATATGTTCGTGAGATCGTTTTGCAATTTATCTTGGTTTATTTGAAAGTTTTAATGATCTTGATTATTAGGCTGGCAAGAAACAAGGATAAAACGTCCAACTGGAAGAAATACTTTTAGTGGTTATTCACGGTGATCTGACGGACCGTCCAGTTATCAAGAGGGTAGGTGTCCAATGTTTAAACCACCCTCGAAGTCTGAACAACGACACTCCGGCTCCACCTCCCAGAATAGCACTTTAAGTATTTATCGAAAAGCAACGCCGGTTTGTTGGTTGCAGGGGTAAAGATTTTATTATGTTATAGAAATTTATCAAATCCAACACCTTTCTGAGTACTAGCCCAACCTTTTCAGGTTGGCAGAGCATACGGGTGTCGGATAGCAACCAAGGTAAATTATTAATGGGGGTGTGAGTTGAAATGTTTTAGGATTATTGAAGCACATAGTTCAGCTCTTCGACAGAGACTTTGTCTTATGACAAGGTTCAAGAGACTTATTTAATCTACATGCCTAATGCAGAGAAAAATGCAATTTTACTATGCTCTCCGACAGAGAGTGTTTTTGACTTGGGTTATTGCAAATTGAAGAGGCTTTGTTCTTTATTAGAATAGAAGTAGCTTACGTAAAGAAAAAGCGCACTTTCTGAAGTAAAACAAGGAATGAAAGAAAATAGCAAGTGCACACTTTCTAAGGCTAAAGCTAACAACTAATTAAGAAATAAACAACAAGGTGGGATCAACCTCCGAACAAGTTGACCACTAGAACCGCTAGTCTCGAAAACCTTCCAGCTAGTTGGATGTCCGCAAGGATGCTAACAAGGAAAGAGAAGTAGCCACAAAACTATGTGGCACTTGGGATGAAATCCCAAGGTTACTATCTCAAGTCAAGACTTGGAAGAGAGTTAATCTAAGTGTTACCAACTGAGTTGCACTACAGTTGGACTTCAGTGAGCCGCCAGTATTGCACATTTACTTGTGCCTTTTTCAGTGTTCAGAAGTTCTCGGTTTGGCCTATTCAGGGCCCCTTTTTTTATGTTTTGTAGTACATGACCGTGCCCCACGGAGTTTGTAATAAGCGTGCTAACATGGTGGTCTTTAAGTGACTCGGCTCCCCAGGACTCAGCAACCAAAGAAGGTATTCCAAGGAGTTTTTTCCCTTGTCGATTATGCTTTTCCTTTAGCCGAGTATAATCGATGAGGTTTTCTCCTGCACCTCCAATGCTGGAATGCCCAAAGTGGTGGTTAGGCCTTAGGGGGTTATTAGAGCCCATTTTGTAACGTTTATAAACATGTTAGACGCTATGTTTTTATCGTTTTGTCATGTACTAGGTCCCCCTGAAGTTTCAGTCAATTCCGACAAAAAATATTTTTTCGCATTTTTTCGCATTTTTAAGCCATTTTTTTAATGGTTTAATTAAAAAATTTCAAAAGGTGATAAAAGTTTGATCCGGAGTCGGATTTTGGCACAAGGATGCTCGTTTTCAAGCTCAGAGCATCCTCTTTACCCCGGTGCCCAGTTTTCCTATGTTTCGGGTGATCAAAGCCCCTCGTGGAGCAATTTTTCCTATCAGAGCTATAAAGTGGCACTTTAATGCTAAAAGAGCATAAAAATGCACCATTACCAAAGATTAAAATATTCAAAAAGTCGAATTGGTCACATGCCAAAATGACATGGCATGACATCACTTAAGGAAAGGAGAATATGTCAAAGTGATAAACATTTAATTTTTCGTCAAAATTAAAGTTTGAAGCATTCAAATACCCAATTGTACGTATTTCCTCACATGGGCATCAAGTGACTTGGTATTATTTATGTGGTGGGCGATTGATCTTAAACCTTATATTATAATTCGAGGTGGGCAGCTTTATGGAAAGGTCAAAGCATATTTTAAAAATAAAATTTGAAGTGTGGGCGAGTATCTCATATCTCAATCTACGTAGAACCATCTTCACGTGGGGCCATCTTCATCCACTTGGCCGTGAGCGTTTCTGTTGAAGGGGAAGTCAAGTATGTGGTGGTCTCCTACTTCCACTAAGGTGGCATAACACAAGTAATAAGTTTCTAATTAAACCACCAACGATTGTCTAACGTAAGCATGAGCCATCTCTTGAGTCTGCCTTCTACATTCGTGTGGGCCAGCTCTCTCCATGGCTGCATCCTAGATTTTGGATAAGTTTCCAGCTAATCTCCAATCGAGCTCACCTTCCAACGCAGCAGGGAAACATCATGTGATTCGCCATCTCTCTTCACGGGGGGCCATTTCCTAACTGCCATGTTCAATTTTGGTTGTGGATATATGCAAATTGGTGGGCGGCTTACCTCTTATGAGGTGGTACAAAGCTTGGACAGGTTTCTAATTTAATCAACCAATCACAGCCATCACTCAAAAGAATAATCGTGGAAACATCATCACTTGCCACTCGCTCTCATCCTCTCATGTGTGAGCTGCTTCAACAGGGCAGTTTCCATTTTTGGTTGTTTTTCTTTGATGATGAGGCACAACACCATTGGATGAGAGCTTTCCTTGCTCTACAATCTAGCTCCTTAGGGTTTTGCGCCCTAGTTTGTGCATGGTGTGCTATATATTGAGAAGCTTGGCTCCATTGTAAGGATCTAAAGGTGGAACCTCTGCTCTGATATTGTTGTATTATTTCTGTAATCTTGAGAATAAAGTTAAGGCTTTGGAGGCTATGTTGTGGACTTGTGTTAAATGTGTGGATGTCTAATGCTTAAATCCCATGGAGGTAATCTGTGTCTCTTCATAAGATTTGTTTATTGTTCAAATTCATGCTGACCTTTGAAGGAAATTTACTATTTTAGTAGGGTAAAGAGTAGAATCTATATTTTATTCTTTATTATCAATTGTATGAAGCATATCTTAAACATTGTTCATATCTTGTTTGAATGTCCATGTTTCAGTTTATTTTTTATATGATTTATATCGGTGTCTTTTAATCTGCTTGTGCAAGGTGTGTTGTGAAGTTTCTTGTAGGTAATCAGATCTCATTGAGAAGGCATACATGCTAGTTTTCCAATCTTTGAAGTTATAAAAAGAAGCGGAGTCCCTTGCGTGTTCACTTGCATATGATCTCCATTCGCTCAGTCTTTCTCACTCAAAACCGGTTATATCACCTTCGTTCAAATCCTCATTCATTCTATCTTGGTTACTGTTTCTATATTGTTCTAGATCTAAAAATTTTGAAATCATAAGAAGTGGATCTAGTATCCTTTACTAATGCTTTCATTTTATCAAAGTCCAAATCTTAAAGGTTCATTAGTGAAGAAGTGCTTATAAAAGATTTATCTAGCATTGTTAGGCTTGTAATTTGGCTTGCAAACTCGAAAGAGAGTAGCCAAAGATCCAAGTAAGGCAAGCTCCCTAGCTTGTCTTACTAGTTACATTTTGTCTCGTTTCATTGCACCTTTTAGACTCATTTTTCAGACTTAGTTTGCATTTCGAAGAAGGGTAATTTCTTAGTTGTTTTTAGGCATTTTACAAACTTTTTAGCTTGCTGGTTTTTGGCTTCTGCATATCAGAATTTTTGTTTTAAGATCATATAAAAACTCAAAAAGTTGTCGAAAGCACCCTTTTTACATACTAGTTGCACTATATTTCATTCTGCAATTTTCTAGCATTGTTAGAACAGTCTTAAAGTGTTCTGATTGTCATTTTCTAACCAACATAGTTCGCTGATCTGTTTTGATTTCATAACAGGTCGGAGTAAGAAAATTAAATAAAACTTGCATTTGGAGCTTCCAAAACCACCCAGAGAGAACCGATTTCAAGCATCATCTTTATTTCTCTCAAACATTGTAAACTGACTTGTTCCCTAACGATAAAGGGCATGCAGTATTTCTCTTAAGTTTCCAAGTTGTAATAAAAAAATAAAAAGAGCACAGCAGGCAATTCCAGCGCCTGACCTCAATCCCCCCACGGGGGATTCACACCTTTTTTTTATTTTTTCGTTTTAGATTAGTTTTCATTCGAGCAGTAGTAATTAAACAACTCACTCAAGCACACAACGTCCTCCGAGGACCTGCTTATCTTTTTTTTATATGCTTTTGTGTTTTATTCAATTATTATTCTGTTCTTAAAATTTAATCATAAAATTAACTCCCCTTGTTATATGCTTGGGGTTTAGTGTAGATTAATCATCCACTCACACATTTTAATAAAACGAACAATGCCCCAAACCCAGAGTATGCTCTTCACTACTGCAGCTTAGTCGGAACAGTTGGCTCAATCAGAAACGGGTGCAAGGTACTTAGTGTTAATAGGACAATCCATTAGAATCCAATCCTAAGAACTCGGGAGGTTGCATGGACTGAATCCACAGAGTTAGCAGGTTCTTAAGCGGGTTCATCCTCTCCTGGTTGGACACTTGGTAAGGTTTCTAGAGCACTCAATTCAAAGTTTAGGTTTCTTTTGGGCCAAACCAAGAATGAACCCACTCCTTAATCCACTCATTTAATAATCATAAAATTTACCAACTGAGACATTGCAATACTTTCACTGAGACTACACAAGCAACCCTACACAGTAGCAATTGCAAGCATTTTTACATTCTCGGCACTGGTCTTTAATTTTCCATGTTTTAAGTTTCAATCATAAATGTCATGAATGCTTATATATCTTGTGTTGGGTTAATCAATTGATTTAATTTGCAAGCAGTGCTTAGTTGTTAATTTTTTCATCTCATTATCTCATAACTCCTAGAATAGACTTTTTATCTTTGTTGTAGATTAAAAGCCTTAGATTATTTTTCATAGGGACCACCCCCCTTGGCTTCGCTAGGAGTAATCCTAGACGGAGGAGTTGAGTAATCAGGTGACAACACTTGACTCTCACTTGCCCCCGACGACACACTGAGCAGCTTGAAGGTTTCCTGCCGTGTCCCCCCCAGGTGTGTATTAGGCGGAAACACTAAGTACAGAAAATAAACTCTAATCTAGAAAACTTGAAGCAAAACTAACTACAGCATGCATGAAACAATCTTCCCCAGATGGGGAAGAAAAAACAAAGTGTGGGAGGCCTTATCCCACCTAGCCTTTTTATTAATCAATTACAGGTGCCTTTGGGAATGAAACCCTTGAAAGGACTTTGAGAAAAATAACTTGGAAAATACTTGAAACAATCTCTTAAGAGCTATTACAAAGGATAAATAATGGTTTCTTAGCTTGGATCGTCCTTTTGGTTTCTTGATCACTTCTGGATTTAGGGCTTTTTTCTACTAATTGCTTCAAAATTTTCTCAAAGTTTCTCTTTCTCAAAGAGAGACCTATCACAATGGAGCACTCAAATACCCATTAGCATTAGCCAAAACAAAATAAATTTGAAACTAACAAAGCTAGAAAGGACAAGTAAGAGATCTAAAACTATATGCAAGTTTCAACGAAAAGGAAACTAGTCTTAGGATGAAAAATGCAAAATTTATCTTTTTATGAGGTCTATTGATGCAAACGAAACTACTAAGAATGAGACTAGATCCTACAAGTGCAAAATGCAAAGCATGATCAACAATGCTTAACTATCAACTTTTAAATAAAATGCACTAACCACTAACCAAAACCTCACTTATTTGTTTTGTTATTTTTGTAGGGCTTTTAAAGGGTGGACGAATGGAAGGAGGGGGGAAAGAGAGATGAGACGAGAGGATGGAGGAGGGATCTAAAGGAAAAAACGAAAGCAAAGAGAGGAGAAGACGAGGCTAGGAAGAAAGTGAAGAAGACAAAAACGAGAGCAAGAAAGAAGGGTTTCTAGGGCAAAAACGAAAGGATGAAGAGGTAGGAAAGAAGGCAAAACGAAAGGGTGGAGGAGATCTAGGGCTACTAGGATGAATCTATGGAAGAAATAGGCCTAGCAAGTCAAAGAAACAAGGACTCAAAGAGCAAAGATAGAAAGCTAGAAGAGATAAGCTTAGGGTAACCAAGATGATTATTTGAAACTTTCTGTTGATGGATGAGGCAAGCAAGTTTTGTTTCTTGAATTTCTCAATGTAGAAGTCTTCTTCGGTAACCTGCAAGATGAATGTAATGACCAACCAAGAGCTCTTGCACTTGAGAATACCTGAAAGCACAAATCTTAAGAGAAAAGTGTAGATCAAATGGTGTTGTGCTAGATTGTTAGCCTTCTAAACATGTGATCAAATACTTAAAAATCAAAAGAAATGAACTAAAAATGATATCACCTCAAACAAGATGAATATGGCTTACAAATAACTCCCACATGGACCTCCAAAGTCTTCTGCTTTATTCACATTCAAAATATTACAAATTCCTCCAGAGTGTACTTGCACAAAAATACATGAGGAATGAGGAGAAAAACCCTCATTATATAACAAAAGGCAAGAGCCAGCCTACCCTAATTCGAATTGGCATAGAATGGAGCCAATAGCACCTAACACAAATCAAATTCCCAATTATATCCATGTATAAGATCCAATCAACACTTAGGTTGGAGCTAATCTCACCAAACAACTCGAGTTTGAAGTCCATGTGGATGGGGAGGTGGCCTCCACCTAGGCAAGGCGCCCCCCATCCCCTTCTTGGAAGTATCACCAACAAATAGATATATGCCAAGTGTAATTCGTGAGCCCCACAAGGAGAATGCGTGAGCACAAGAGAGATGGCGTGAATCCTCCATAAGTTAATGCTTGAGTAGGATGTAGGAGTGCTTGTTGAGTTGTATAAGGAGCCAAGCCACTTGATTGCACATATTTAGGAGGGCGCTTATCATATGATTTAATGCCATCCAACCAACCCATTAATCACTTGACACATCACAAATTCGAGTTCTTGGTGAAGGAGGGCGAATTCTTTTGAAGGAGATCTCTTGTAGTGACTGGATAGTTGACTGAATGATGACTGAGATGATAGGAATCTTCATTAATGCCTAGTGCCATGTCAATTAGGCTTTTATTTTAATCCATTTGGATTATTTTGGAGAGATTTGGATTATCTCTAAATATTCATTTTTTATTATTTTAATTAATAATTTCTTTGTAACTAACTTTCTTGAGAAATTATTAATTATGAGGCTAAATTGACATCCGAAACTTAGGATAAATTGGTCCTGGGATCATGAATGATTTTTGGCTTAAGGTTGGAGCCTTCAATCACTGAATTCGGATCCCGACTGTCTGACATATTACAAATTGAAATTTTTCCATTTAAACTATGGAAAAATTTATTAAAAATTAAAAAATAGTTAAAAACCCAAAACCAGAGGACCTAGTAAAATTTTTTCGAAATTTTTTCTGAGGGTCCTAGTGACCTATGACATGACCAAAACCTATTCCAATAGTGTCTAGTAGGCTTATACACATCAGTTGGACTCTAATAACCCCCCATGGCTAAATTTTTCAAAATTGGGCATTCTAGCTTTGGAGGAAGCGGGAGAAAACCTCATAGATTATAGCTCGGCTATAGGCAAAGTATATTTGACAAGGGAAAAAACTCCCTGGAATACCTTAGTTGCTTAACCAAGTCATGGGGAACCGAGCCACTCAGAATCCTACTAGCACACTTTATTACAAGCCCTGTGGAGCCATGGTCATGTCGACTGAAAAACAAAACTCACTAGCCAAAATTGGCTAGGCACAAATGATGGATCATCTGATAAACTGGAGTACAAACATTCATCATGTTTGTCAAATGGCGGCTTTTCAGATAATCCAACTATAGTACAAAAAAGTTGGTAACAGGTTGCAAAGTTAATTATGGATGGATTATGGTTGTGGGTTAGAATAGATTATTAAGATCTGAAATCTAAAGAGATATCTAAGTTTCCAGAATAAAAAAAGAACCACAATGCTAACCATAATTCAATTAAAACATCTAACCATAATTTAATAAAACATTTAAAGCATCTATGAAATAAGATACAACCAATAAGCTCATGTGAAAAGTGATTTGACAATGATAATCCACTTGTTACAAAAGAATTAGATCAAAAGATGTTGAATGAATCTTAATGTTAAATGAAAAAATGAAGTGTCCTTCATTAAATCATTGATGATCTAGATGACATTGCTATCGTAGCATATGATGAATAGATTTTAATAACTAACAATACATGTTTAAATCATAAAGAAGATTATGAAATTGCTAAGCGAACCAATTTAAAGCTTGAAGGAAAATTGTAAATCATTTTTGAAAATGAATCTCATTAAAATAGAACATAAGAAAGCATAAACTCTTGTTCTATTGCTGCTTTTTCCAACAAAAAAAAGTCACTCATTCATTCTAGCAATTAACCAAGAATTTTAGAGTTGTTTATTAACCCAAAAGATATATTTGCAAGTAAGATTGTGTGGTTAAATCAAGATAAATTTTCCAGCCACTTAAAGAGTAATGATTGGTGCAATTAGTGTTAAAGTTAGTGCAGCTGCGAGACCCATTCTCAGAGAGGATGGTACCCTAATAAGTTAACTAGGGTTCCTGGTCAAGTTAACCGGGCAGCGTAAAGAGTAAGTCCCTAAAAGGTACCCTAGGGCCCCCAGCTGTCTCTTGGGGTTCTTGGTCGGGGACCGATGCCACGACAAAGTCCTTAGCATGTGGCTAGGGCCCCTACTTGTCTCTAGGGTATTCTGGTTTGGGACCAGACAGTTTCTTGGTCACAAGGACCAAGCAGGTACTGTAGGTTGAGACAGAGACATCCTGGTCCGGAACTAGGAAGATTATTGGTCATGAAGACCAAGTAGTTCTTGCAGCGACATACATGGTCAGTCAACCAGGTGGATCTTGGTCAGTGGACCATGATGATGATGTGTGATGCCCTTCTCTCCTAGGTATTTGAGATGGTTGAGCTAGATGGTCTTCTCAAGGGACTGGCCACCCCTTTGATGGAGCCACTAGCAATTGACCTAAGGAGTAATCTAGAGGACCACAGGATCACATCATCCAGTGTGGACCTTCCTTATACAGTGATGATGAACTTTCAGGTTGTGTGGAGCATTTGTGCATTTGAGAGAGATATGATTGGTTGTATCCCACCTTGGTTGCTCATCCCTGGTCTTTACATCCTTGTGTTTGATTGAGACCTGATCTGCTGCTTGGAGTCCAATCTGATTGATGAGGGTTTTGATCTGCTTGTTGTGACATGGTTGAGGGTTTGATCTACCTGTTGTGATACCAAATCTGCCTGCTGAAGCTGTTTGTTGAGGTCCGATCTATTTTTGTAGGTCTGATCTGCTGCTGTGATATTCGATCTGCCTTTCATTTTGCTTGTTGGGGAGACCGTGACCCTTAGACTCAGCTGTGAGCCCTAAATATTCCTGCTGGTTATTCTTAGTGGATGCCGTGAGGCCTTAGGGTATGATTTACCCTACTGTGTGCTTATATGTGGAGATCGTGAGTCTCTTGGGTCTTGATCTGCTTATTGACATCCTATTTGAGAGGGCCACAGTTTGAATGGACAGATTGAATTGAGCCTTAAGTCATCTGTTGTTGCTGAACTTTGTTTTTACCCAGATCTACATGCTAAGACTTATTTTTTGGTTCAGTTCGTTTATGCTGAGTTTTATTTGTATACAGATCTATTTGTGACTGTCTTAGACCACATGTGGACAGATCTGGTGTGTTACTTGTGTTCACTTCTCTTGTGCTGAAACTTTGATTGAGATTTTTATCTATTGTGACTTTGTTGACCTTTGTTGTGTTGAAGACTGTAACTGTGTTTTTGACTGTCATTGACTATCACTACTGTTGCCTTAAACCTCTCATCTCTCTCTCTCTGGTTTGTACTTACCCTCTAGCAGGGTCAACTTGTTCCAAGTGTTTGACTGGCCTTTGTAAGGAACAATCTTTTCTGAAAGTAAATTCTTCTGAGTATAAAACAAGAAGGGTCCCACACTCCAGGTAAGTACCCTAACTTGCTCTTCTTATTTAGACTTGTTATTGTTAGTCTTATACTCCTGATTACATGTTACTAAAGATTACTTTAACATGGGTGTTGTTAGGAAATTACTCTTATAGTTGGGGAAAAAGACTACCAATGTACTCGGGGGTTATCAAGCAGACATATAAGGGATTGCCAACATAGTTTATAAGCAAAATAGGATTAAAAGTAAGAGAATGTATACCTTATTTATGAAGGTCGGTCCAAGCTTTCTCTCTTCGTTCTTCTATGCGAACAACCTACAACACAAACACAATACCTTTCTCAAACATATTTGAACACAAATAAAATATTGATATTAATAAAGTAATGTAACATCAACATGTAATCAAATAATAATAGATATAGGCAAATTTATATTGGAAAGGAACGAGTGTCTCAAAACTTTATTGACAAATGCAGAAAGTATACAAAGCTTATACTTGTTCCTGCACCGGCATCTTCGTAACCACAACCCTGGGCTCCTGCTCCTCTCTCTTAGCTATGAATTTCTCCAACATAACTTTCTCCAATGATCATAAGGTCCCTTTCTCAAGCCCTTCCCCTCGTATTTTTAGCAAGGTAAGGAAGGTAGGTTTGAAAGGTGGTTGAATGGGGAAGTTGGGGTAGTTTGGGTACCTGCCTCAACTAATCCCAATTCGTGTTTCTAATGATTTTTTAGCTTTTTCTTAAGACACCCGTGACTTTGGTATAGGACAACTCGCGAGTGTCTTCACTTGCATCTAGCAAGTGCATCATTTTTATTGACACCCGCGGGTTGTCAGTAGAGGAACCCGCAGCTGACCCGTCGGTTGGCAAGTATAAGGGTCACGGTTATGTCTAAAAATAGGCAGAGAAAGATACTTCTGAGTAAAGGATTGCAAGGTTAAGCTCTAGGTCATCTAGGGTCAAGGTAAGCTCTTCCATCCATAGTGTTCTTTTGTGTGACTGACAAGGTAATTTGGTCATGGACGGAGAAGTGCAAATTTGACCGATAACAGATGCCCCCTAATGTGTGAGGTTAGAGGGAAGCGATGGCCGAAATACATTACAATCCAAGCAGAGGAGGAGCAAGGAGGCCGCAGGATGAGGTCACAAACAGTACCTGAAACATAAACAAGGTCATCTAGCAGTTTACAATCTTGACATCAAGAGATGTTTAGAATGGTAGAACATAATCTCCAATACATAACTTAAAGATGTATATAGCATGGCCATTGAAATACAAGCATGGATCCATGTCAAACAGGAGATCATAGCCATAACAACAAACTGGATCTATGTCTCATCAAGAGCCAAAAATGGGTGTGGCTCAGTCTTGCGCAACTTGGGCAATAACAAAATGTGACGATGCTATTATAGGCCCAAGGTATTCATCCAAACCGTCAAGGTACGAATCCTAACCATGCGAATAAATGAGCTGAGGTCGAACATGGAGGATACCGTTTGATTATCGGTCAATGATGTAAACCGTTAACAAACGCGAGGGCACCCACCATTAATGAAAATGGGGCCCAAGATACCTAGTACATTCCAACAAGTTTGAATAAAGGGTCTTGAAATCGAACACTTGAAGAATCCATCGAATAGGAGACATTGATGTATTTCCACTACTCAATAGTGAGGGAAATTGCCACTGATGACTGCAATCCCCAAGGTACTACCGATAACTCTAAACTTCATTCCTAGAGCAAGATGAGCTGAAGTCGATAGGAAGAAGACTTTTGGAAGGGAGGCCTTAAGGCATCCTCCATCATCCAACACGAGATACAATCAATAGGTTGATTTGATTTGGAGTAGGACTAAGTACATGATGAAACAAACTGACACCAAGGGATGGCCGACACATGAGGTCAAGGTAGCTGCAGAATGACCGACACAAGGGGTGTCCTTGAACAGTGAGCACGACACAAGAATGACTTAGGCAGCTTTTAAGACAAAGGGACCATGATATAAATCTGTAATGTAGGAGACATTAATAGATTCTCCATATGACTGGAAGAGTAACCAATTGAAGGAGTAAGAACTCTGAGATGAGGTTCATCCTAAGGCCAAAACTAAAACCCAACTTGTTTGAAAGACCCAAAAAGGTGTTGTGCTCAAGGACATAAGTGACATGCTGCCTTTATACTGAAAAGATACTGGACATTCTTCCCTTCCCTTTTCGCTTTTTATTAAAGAATGTATTTTTTTGATTTTAACGAGCATGAAAAGGTGGAAAAGAAAGCTCAATAATGTCCTTGTTAGTTTTAATGAGTCTTGTTGTCCGCCAAGATGCACACCAGCAGCAGAAATCTTTCGAAAGATGTTTCCTCACTAAAGTGGGAAAGATGTGGCCTTGGGGGCAAGCAATGAGCCATGTACTGTCACCTGAATCCCAGCTCCTCCGTTTAGGCAAACTTCTAATGAAGCCAAGGGGGGTTGTCCGTAACAAAGAGTTGTCTAAGGCTCTGTGTTTAAATGTTTTTTAAAGGTGATATGATGTGGATGGGTGTTGTTTTAGGAGTTTTTGATGATCACAGATTTATAATAATTGAGATTTAAATAACACAAAGATATACTTGCAATGATATTTGAAGGAAAAGCACCATTGATTGACAAATTAATAACTCAGATATAAAGCATCCACAATGATATAATTGAAGCAAGTGATACATGCACTTTAAATAGAATATTCAAAATGAAACAGCAGAATGACCAGTGCCTTATGGAGTCAAAATAATGTGCTTGGGATGTTGAGATACAAGTGTTCAGTGTTGCTTGATACAAGTCTTGGTTTGGTGCTTGAGATCGTTTTGCAAGTGTTCTTTGTAAATTTTATTATAAATTTTGATGTGATCTTGATTATTATGGCTAAAGGGAATTTCCAACCGATACGCAAGGTACTGGAAATATGTCCGGGAATACTCTAAATCGCTCTGTTCGAAGACATGACGGACCACCCGGTTTTCTAGCGAGGCGTTCAATAACTAACCAGCCACTAGAATTTGAACATGGCTACGCAGCGCCCCCACTTGGAATTTGCCCACTTTCGAGTATTGTATCGATCAACGCCGGATTCGTTGGTTATGGGGGTGGTGAATTTGATTATGGTTGAAGTTGGAATTAATGTGAATAATTTAAAAAGCTCAATACCGTTTTTGAGTAACCCAACCTTTCTCAAGGAGGGGCAGAGCATACATGGTAAGGAAAATGGTTAATTCCAATTTTTATGGGAGAATATGAGTTGAGTGTTTTACTTAGAGCACAAAGAAACAAACCTCTCCGACAGAGAGTGCTCTTGATCCACCTTATGGTGAGATTCAAGAGACTTATCTAAACTAGTATGAGAAATGCAATACAACAAGATGCTCTCCGATAGAGAGTGCTCATGACTTGTCTTATGACTAGTTCAAGAGACTTTGTGTTCTTTTTAAGATTGAGTAATTTATAGAAAATATACACAACAATTAAATCAAATAATGGAAGACTAATATAGCAATTAGTATTCTAAGAAAGCAAAAGAGATCTAAACTAACAACTAGTATTCTAGGATGCAAAAGAGATCTAAACTAACAACTAGTGTTCTACTTGCGAAATTGAAAGACTAATCTATTTTGCAAAAATGAAATCTAAGCTAAAGATGAAGCAAACAAAAGAACAAGACACTACAAATTTCCCCAATTGGGGAAGTTGGGTTGTGGGAGCTTAAAAATCCCACTAGGTCTTTTTATTAATGAAATTACAATTTTTTTTGGGATTTCAATCTTTGAAGAGAACTTGAAAAGATAAAATGGAAGAAGCCTTAATGGCTTTTACAAAAAGGAGAGTGGTCTTTTAGATCTTCTTCGTTTAAATCTTCCTCTTGGTTGGATCTCTTGGTTTATTGCTCTTGGTTTATTGATCTTGGTTTCTTCTTCAAGTTTCTGGCTTTTTGATCTTTTATTCTTCTTCTCCAAGTACCTAAAACAAGACAAAGGCTCAAGAACTCATTATTTGTTAACAAAAACAAGGTAAATCTAAGATCTCGTATTACTTTAAAATGAATTAAACTAAGAATGAGATCTATATGCCAAATTTAAAAGGAAACTAGATGCAAGACTAACAAAAAATGAGCTAAGATCTAAGTATGAGATCTAAATGCAAGACTAGTAATGAACTAAGTTAAGATGCAAATTTAAACAAAGAAGGGAGCAAACAAGGAATGAAGAAGAAGAGAAGGGCAAAGGGAGAAACGAAAGGGGAAGAATGAAAGAAGGTAAAGTAAAACGAAGAGAAGAAGAAAGGCAAAACGAGAGCAAGAGATCTAGAAGAAGGAGATGATGATAAAAATGAAAGCAAGAAGCTTAGGAGAGCTTAGGAGAAAAGAAGGTAAGGAAACAAAGTGAAGAGGAGGCTAGCGGAAGACGAGAGTAAAAGGGTTGAAGGAGGAGGACAAGAGCAAGGAGAGGATGAAAAACGAAAGGAGGAAGAGGAGCTAGAAAGGTAGGACGAAAGGGGCTTGATGAGATAAAAAACGAAAGTAAGGAGAAGGAAAATAAAGGAAGGTAAGATGAATGGAAGGAAGGAAGAAGTGGGCCAAACAAGGCAAGGAAGAAGAAGTCTAAGGATAGAGCTTTAGGAAAATAGGACTTCTTGTAGAGTAACTAGTAACAAGGGTTTAAAATTTGATTTTTAAAGATGGATCTTGGAGCAAGCTTCTCAAGCCCAATTTGAAGCACAGATTTTGATCTTTGGAGAGCCCTAAAATGCACAATTTTGTTAGAAAAATATTGGTGAAGAGGAGAAAGAGGCAACCGAGCTCAAGCTCCACTTCAGTTTTGATAGATTTGCACAATACACAACTCACAAACAACACTTGATCAAGTCTAGCATAATTAATTAAATGAGACAAGAAGAGCATCAGTATTACCGACTACAGTTTGCACTCCTAAATCACATGAAACCAAGCATCAATGAGCAAATTATAACCACAAATGCTCACCCTATGGACTTAAGAAAGACTTCTAAGCTAGAAACAAGATCAAATCATTAAAATATGAGCAATATAAAAGAACAATATCACCTTAACTCATGTGAAGCATTCCTCATGAACAATTTGAGCACACCATGTAGACCTCCAAAGTCACTTTTATGCCAATATAGCAAATGCTAAGAGCGATTACAAAAATGACAGAGTAATGTTGCACAAAAATTCCATCCTAAGAGAGCCCAAAAGGACTCTTTATACAAAAACTAAGCATCAATACCCTAAATCAAACTTGGCCATAGAGAGAGCCAAATAGCAATCAAGATCAAATCGAATTCCAATCTATCAAGACTTGGAGTGCATGATCCAATAGACAACTCGAGTGTGTGGTAGATGTGAGTGGGGAGGTGGCCTCCACCTAGGCAAGGCATCCCCCACTCCTCCATAATTCTTATCACCCATCCAATGCCCATCCTCCAAGTCACAAACTCGTGTGCATGCAAGGAAGGCGTCAATCTCATCAAGGAGCAAGCTTGGAGCTTGATGGAGTGGTAACTATGAGTTGATTGAAGTCAAGACTTGTGATGTGGCCATAATCCAAGGAAGGCGCCCACCTATCAATAAATACACAATCACCAATCCACTAATTGCTTGCCATCTCACCAATTCGTGATTTTGCATGAGGAGGGCGAATTTCTTGAAGGAGATTGACTTGTGGTGACTGTATACTCAACTAAAAGTGATTGGAGTTGATTGGAATCCTCTTAAATGCTGATTGCCATGTCATTTAGCTTGTTTATTTAATCCAATTGGATTATTTTGGAGAGATTTGGATTATCTCCAAATTATTATTTTTTGATTATTTTTAATTAATATTTCTCTTTTATTGATTTTTTGAGAAAATATTAATTAAGTGGCTAAATGACTTTCCGAAACTTAGGATAAGTGGGTTTGGGGTTCAACTGAGATTATTAGCTTAGGAATTAAGCCTCCAATCACTTAAATCCACCCCCAAACCACTTAGTTATTACAAATTGAAATTTTCCAATTAAATACTTGGAAAATTTAATAATAAAATAATAAAAAATAAAAACTGTCCAATGTGTCCGGCAAAAGTTTTTCGGACAATGTTTTAAATGGACAAGGGACCTAGGAAATGACCATCTAACACACACATAGTGTCTGGTAGGTTTATATACATCAGTTGGACTCTAATAATCCCCCAAGGGCCAAACTCTCAAAATCGGGGATTCCAGCTTTGGAGGAAGCGGGAGAAAACCTCGTCGATTATTGCTCGGCTATAGGCAGAGCATAATTGACAAGGGCAAAAAAATCCCTGGAATACTTTAGTTGATAGTTAAGTCTTGGGGAACCGAGCCACTCAAAACCCTACTAGCACGCTTATTACAAGGACCCCATGGGGGCATGGTCATTTCAATAGAAAAACAAGAGTGGGCTAGCCAAAACTGGCTAGTCATCATAAATTGAACCCCTGATACTCTGGAAGTGAACATTTATCATGTTCACACACTAGCGGCTCAATGGAGGTTCAACTATTGTACAAAATAGTTGGTAACAAGTCCAAGAAAGAAAACTCAATAGTCCTTCTTCATTTTTGAAAACAAGCTCGAAGAGGGGATAGAAGAATGCTTGGTATAAGTCCAGCCATGTGTAATTTAACGAGTCCATGGGAGGGAAACTCAAGACCTTCTTCATGTTTTAACGAGTTTGAAGAAGAGATAGACTAGTACTCAATAACATTGATCCATGGATTTGTTATCATGCAACTTGTAGTTGTCCCCAAAAGGTATCCCATCCGGGATGGTAGAGGAGACGAACAACTAAAGAGGTGACCCAAGCCACGGTTCCCAATGCAAGCTAAGTGTCATGATAACCGAGGCACTCCACTTTAGATCAAGATAAATCAAAATCAAGGGGGGGAGACCCTAGCCAATCAATGAAGACTAGCTAACCCAAAGGTTCTTAGGGAAATGCATAATTTGAGTTACGGAAACCATGAGTGAGTTAGATCTATGAAAGTTAAGTGGACCCAAGGGTTGATGTGTGGTTGAAGAGGCTTACGGGGGTGACAAATGTTTCAACCAATGAATGACTAAGGCCACTTATGAAGTTTAGATAGATCTAAAGAGATCTACTACCATGAGAATTACACAAGTGGGGCCCACTCCTTAAAATATGGAAAATGGTTCAAATGGGGCTCACAAGGTCAAGTTAATGATGAAAATGGTACTAAGGGGTATGCAATGGATGGATCTATGATTTCAAGACGAAAGAGGCATTACCCACATATGGGATCTAGCAAAAGACCACTAGCCCAAGGAGTGTGATTTACCCAAGGGAGACTAGTGCCTTAAATTGAGGGGGCAAATGGAGTCCAAATTTCACCAAATTATAGATCGGGATAGTTAAGGTGATAAGCAAGATGGGTCTAGATTATCAAGTCCAAATGCATGCTAGATCTCCATAGATTTGAGATTGAAAATGCATCACCAAGTGACCCAAGTGGGGCTCAACCCTCAAAATGAGGAATGGTGCCCACAAGGTGAAAATCAACAAGGTGAAGCACTAGGGGTAGGTTATCAAGGTTGATCTATCCAAATCAAGTGGAATCTCACCTATCCACGTCAAGGAACTCGCCAAACTAGCTCCCTCAAGAAATGCGAATTTCCCTAAGGAAGGCTAGGTGCCTTGGGAAGTGTGCCAAATGGAGACCAATCACCACCAAACTATAGATTTGAATTGCCGTGGATGCTATAGAGGTGGGTTCTTAATTTTATACATGTTATCACATATATAGTAGCCGGGCTACCATACATTATTTTTCTGATTCCAGTACACTATTCAGTCAGTTCCCTTACATTGAGATGCTGAGATGAGCATCTATATTGGATCACTATCAGATTTTGGACAACAGTTGTATTCCCCATGCCATGACCGAGTCTCAGGACACTCAGAGAGATGACCGATATGGCCATTATACCATTTGTATAAAGCATTCAGTAGTGCCCATGGTTACAGCAACAGTTTCAGAGGACAAATGATGGTTCAGATGATGAGCATTCAGGTATATGACTCGGCAGGTATATCATAGTGTTGGGGTTATATTGATTTTATACTTATCCTTATAGCATGTCTTAGCACTTAGTGTCATGATCTGGCGATCATATAGATATGTGGACTTGGTTGATCTTATTATATATATTATTGTCCCTACTCAGACTTAGAAGTTCACTATTCATACTCATTGGTTTTACCCTCCTTAGGGAGAATAGAGGTGATCATTCCACCATACCTTGGCTTGCTAGTGTTGGCTCCATTATTCATTGTCTTCATCCATCCATTGCCTACCTTTTAGTTTATCACCCTGACTTACTACTTGACTAGTGACATGGAGGACCTTTTCCCCACTGTAGCGTCTGTATTGGATGAGCTTCCCTGTTTAATGTGTCTCGGCTCTGAGTTGGCGACAAAACTTACTTATGGTGAGTTGGAGTTCCTTGTGAATTCCCCCTAGTCACTAAAGATGTGTTGGCTAAACCTGAAACTTTTAGTGCTGCCATGAATACAAAATCTGGAAAAAATGAAATGCTATATCTTGTATGAAAAGCCCGTTCATGCAATGTGTTTCTAAATACACATGAATGAAAGGCATGCCAAATGAAAGTGGCCATGAAAATAAATGTTATATCTTTTGTGAAATAGATACCTAGGTAAATAAGCTTTCTGTGACACACCTAGAAGTGTTCAGGTAAACAAGTACCTTAAAAACACACCTGCAGCAGAAAGCCTCAAATAATTGTAAATCTATGCAATGTGTTTATAAACACACATAGATCAAAGGCTACGGAAACTTCAGGCCCAAAAAGCAATGGAACTTAAATGCTATATCTAAATAATTGCTGGCCTCATTTGTATTATGGATTGTGCGCATCTGTTAAAGGTGAATAAACCTTCTTTGAACAACTCATCCATTTGTGAGACACCGCCATTCCCTGTGTTGTTGCTCATTCAGTATATACTATGGTGTGTATTCCCTTTCCCTGTTCTAAAGTGTCATAATGTTAAGTCAATCAAGTCATCCCTTAGCCTAGCCAGTTATTTTAGCCTTCACCCTTCACTAGCAAATTGATCACAGCTATGATGTGATTATGGTCCTGAAAGTCTAGTTTGAGTAATAATAATAATTAATGACATTATATATTTGGATTTAGATCTCCGGTAAATGATTACTTTGTGTTATAATTGCTATTTGAATAAGTTGTAGAGCATGCATTAACCTTTGACACTTTGCAGCAGCTTCTGATGACAGTCTGAGTTATATTTGGTCATATTGACTTGGTCAAACCTAGTTTGACCAAGGTCAATCACAGGACATGAGATGGTTGGACCTTGTGATGATACAAATAGATGATATATGGTCCATGTACATGTACATGATGGTTCTATGCAGCAGATACAGGGTTATGATGATGATTTATGGTTTTCAGCATTATTTGATCATTTACAGATTATTATTATTTCACCTGTTCCGGTATATTGGATATATTATATGATCATGTAGAGATTCATATGGTGTATGAGTACACATCTTGGATAGATTTGGACCTTCTAAGTCCAATGAGACAGTCTGTTTTCAGTTCTGGGCACTTATAGTGATGGTTGAGCCTCAGTAGGCTATGCCTGTGCAGTTTTGGTTTGTCGGAGACCTTGTCAGAGCAGAGATGATTTTTATCTGGTTGACCTAGGGCGCTGTGCTTGGAGGGGGTGGTCCAGCCACTTGTTTTTACCATATTACCCCCCTCCCGGACACACTGGTGCCCTCACCTTGACAGCGCAGGCACTCCAGGAGGCAGTTTGGGGCAATTTCACGCTTCCCAAGGCATTTCAGGATTGGTAGAAATGGCTATTAAGGAATTCGATTTGGGCTACTGAGGCAATGTATTGGCATGGGATGATCAGTGATGATGGGTTGATGTCTTCCACATCTTCTCCAGCAGTTTCAGCTTCATCGGGACCCACATCCATCACTTATGGCATTTTCTGATGATTTTTGAGGCCTCTTAAGGCCCACGATTTGTCCATAGAGGCACGATTTGGTATATTGATGACTATTTTATTATTATTGTGCTATGGGGATTGACCAAGGGTGGCTAAAATTACTCCTTGGACCCACCATGAGCTTCTTATTATATTTTGTCATCATGATTTGGTGGGATTCCCCTCTCTTAGGGTGATTTTGTCCACTTATGGTTATATTTTATTAGTGATCCATGTATCTTATTGTTGAGCTCATCTCAACCATTGATTAGACATTTTGATCTTTTAATCTTAGCCACTCATTCAAAAAGTGGTTAGGGTTTTGGTGCCTCTCCTTCCTATTTAAAGGAGAGAGCTTCTCATTGTAACGGGGTCTTTGGCTCTTGGATTCTTGATATAGAAAAATTCTCTTGTGGAAATTCTTGTGGTCTCCTTTGCATCTGATGTTCTTAGATGGTGATTGGAAAGTCTATTGCATCCTAGCATTTGGGTATTTGTGGTAAGATCTATATATGTTGGAAATCTTTGTCTTGTCTACCTACAGGAGGGCAACTTCAACTAGGGCGATTTTGCAAGGCTTCTTCAAATCGATCTTCTTGGCATTCGCTTGTATCAGGGGGTTATCATTAGTATCATTGTGATCTATGCTATCTTTCTGTTATTTCTCTTGTGGCATTAGTCTTATCTCTTGTCTACAGTAAATCTGATATTGTTGATGTTTACTGTGCAGGAGAGAGGGCGCATTGGCTTCCTTGGGCAAATTGCACTTCATGAGATCTACTTCAAATTGCTTCAAATTGATCGGGTTTCAATAGATCATCATCATCAAGGAATCTACAAGGTTACCCAGGTAAGATCCATAGGTTTGTTCTTCTTTTCTTGATTCCAATCCATTGGCACAACACATAATTGAAAACCCTAATTAATCAAAACCCCCATTTTTATATTTTTCAGATCTACTAAGATCTAGTGGCTTTTTGGGTAAGA
Source organism: Larix kaempferi (assembly GCA_027924585.1). Lineage (NCBI taxonomy): Eukaryota > Viridiplantae > Streptophyta > Pinopsida > Pinales > Pinaceae > Larix > Larix kaempferi. Next base: position 5,447,279 of record BSBM01000621.1, on the reverse strand, counting down.
CATTTAAAACCCGCCTCTATAGTATCCACGGCATCCCGGATCTATAGTTTGGTGAGGATTGGCCTCCATTTGACCCTCTTCCCAAGGCACTTAGCCTCTCCAAGCAAGGGCGCACTTCTTGGTTTGGGTGAGTTAACCTAGATCTAGTACATGGGTAGTTGAGATTTCACTTGATATACAATCTACATATCCAATAACCTACCCCCAAATTGTCACTTTTCTGATTTCTACCTTGTGGGCCCTATTCCACATTTTAAGGGATTTAATCCCCATGTTGGACCACATGGTATCATAAAACTCAGATCTAGTAAGATCTAACCATTGGATTGCCTTGAAATTGTAGATCCACATTCTCACTTGATTAACCTACTTGGATCTAAAATTTGGATGTCATTGGACTTGTCTTGATCCCATTTGTCCCACATTTTACCCTCCTTGGGCAAAGTCGCACTTCCTTGGGAGATTGAGTTGGTCCACTTCGTGGACATGGGTACATGAGATTTTGATGGATTTGGAACAAGCATAATTCAAAACCTAGGTCTAGTGGGTCACTTTGTGAAGTCTTGCCTTGGGGATATCATTCCTTGTTTTAAGGGATTGTGGTCCACTTAGGTCAAACCATGAATTATTAGATTTAGACACATCTATTCATCAAACCATTAATAGCCCACTTGTCTTATGCCATAGGAGTCATCAACCATAAGTTAATCTCTTCTTGACTCCATTTATCCCAATTCCCAAGGCACTGACCTCTCTCCAAGTCAATTCGACTTTCCTAGATTGTTGGATTAACTTGTGGTTTGATCCTTGTTTGGTGGACTAAGCCCTTTGATGTTATCATGTCTCATGATCAAGCTTGTCACTTGTACTAGTTAGCCCCAATTCAACCCCTAAACTACCCTGCATTCGACACGGTTCCCAAGGCAGTGGATTTTCTCAAATTGAACTAGTACTTTAATCCTGGATCTCATTTCAAATATTATAAGTCACTCTCACATCAACAATGAACCAAATCTATACTCATTGAATCCCTCACTTATCTTGTGACTTCATCCTTAGGTCTAGGATAAACCATACACCTCACTTCACTTAGTATTAACTTGATTGGTGTCTTGGTTTGATCTCTCCTGTCGGGAGTAGATCGGGTCTCCCCCTTTGTTGTATGGGCTAGATAACATAAAGCGAAGGTTGCCTCGACTAGTGTGACAACCATCTATTGGAGGTCGAGGTGATCGTGGTTGCACCTTTTGAGTTGCCCTTCCCTATTGCCATCCATTAATGGATACATCCACAGGGTTAACTACAGTTTAGGTGATAACAATACCCAAAGCCAAGCTAGATCCAAGTAGATCTAAGAAAAAGTAAAACGAGGGTTTTATGACCAATGAAGAAGAATGGATGGATCTAGGTACATACCTTGTAGAACATACCTCAAATGCTTGTGGCCACTTTGCAAATTGATAGCATTCCCCTATGTGTATATTCAAGAGTGAGATCTAGTGCTCCAAGCCAAAACGTCCTCCTCCAACGATAGCCAAATCACCCCCCTCCTACAAGACAAGATCAAGTTAGAAACAAGACAAGTAAAAGAATTATGAAGATGATGAAGAGATGTAAGAAAAAGCATCAACTATGTCACAAAGATACAATAATGATATTCCCTGTCACAAAGATCAACCCAAGAGAAGATATGTAGGCCCCCCCCAACAATAGCCTCATTCAAATCGTCCTCATCCTCACCAATTCGGCCTTCCTGCAGAAAAATGACTAGTAGCCCCAAGATCCACAATGATACATAGAGAAAATATTGTATATTCAAATTGCAAAAGAATCTATCAAGACAAGAGAAGTAGATCCACAAAGAAGTATTATATTCCAATCTTCAAGAGCTCCAAAGGTGCTTTTACAATAGGTGGTCTCCTCCTTTTATAGGATAATAAAGACCAAAACCCCAAACCACAAAACCGCTTTTTAAAACAAGTGGTTGAGATCAAAAGATATAACAATCTAATCAACGATTAAGATGAGCCAATACAATATATCACATGGAACACTAAAGTGAGTGATGACGTCATAGCTAGAAAAGACTCAAGGAGGGTGACGTCATACATAGGGGTGGCTAAAAATACATGTGCCACATCATTAAGACCAAGACTAGCCACTACAAGCTCATGGTGGGGCTAGGAGGCATTAATTTCCTTCACTAGCATGTCCCCATGGCACAATAATATAAAATATAAATCTATGACATGTCCAAGTAACACAAATGATCAAATCCTGTCCCCAAAATCTGAGAGAGACAAGTAGTAAAAGCCCTCCTATAACCACTGTGGACCCCACTGACTGATGCCAACTAATCTGGAAGAAGGGGGGTTCGCCATGGATGACCTCTGAGAAGACCAAGTTCCAAAACCTCGCCTCAATTGGTCAAATCAAATTCCTCAGTGGCCCTTTTATTCCATTTTTTTATCCTCCTGAAAACCCTGAAAGTGCCCCACTGAGTGTACCAAGATGTCTGGTAGAGGGGTATAATGGTAAAAACAAATGGCTGGACCAGCCCCTTCCTACATAGCGCCCTAGGCAAGGACTGGCCTCCAATGCCTCTGCTGGATAGGCTGGATCAACATGGCCAAACTGGTCAATAGGTGGATAACTGCAACTATCATCATGAGAAGTGCCCGGAACCGAAAGATAAGTGTCTCAATGGAATTAGAAGACCCAAATCCACTAGAGATGAGTACTCATACACCTCATGATAACCTGTGGGGTAATCAGCATGGTCCACCATACCCGAACAGTGTAAAATATGATGATTTGGAAATAATAATAAAACTGATCAACTGCATCAATCATCATCTGAAGCATATGTCCAACATATGGAATCATCAATAACTGTATGTGGGACCATAGATCATCATCCATAAGCATAAGTGGTCCATTTCATCACGGATTCCAAGAATGACCATGGTCAAAATGCAACCAAATAATAGATTATAACAATAGACTAAGACATGTTCCTTTAATCACATTCACAGCTTAACTTAAAGTACAAACATCATTCAGTGGTAGTTAATACATATATATTTCAATGTTATTTATAATTTACTTGCACAAAAGATTTAAAGACATACTCACCCAATATACATGGCCTAATTGCTAGCAAAGGATGAAGGCTAAGGGCAAAGCTAGGCAAAAGGGACGATTTGACCAAACTCAACTAAGTGACATTTTGGATGGGGAAAGGGGGAGCTACACTCTGTGCTGGACAAAATAACAAAGGGAAGGGTTGTGCCTCACAAATGGATAAGTTGTTTAGAGAGTGCTTATTCAACTTAGGCACCATGTCTACATCAAGTTGATCCAGGTTCATTAGGATCATTCATTTCATTTCCATGGCCTTTTTGACCTATATGACCCCTTTGGGATTTCACATGCGCTAAAAAGCACAACTAATCGCAGCTTGCATTCAGGGCATATTTACATTTACAAGGTCAACAATTTTTAGATATAGCATTTGTTTAACCATTGCTTTTTTGGACCTTTTCTATACCCTTCATGGGGTATTTTAGCAGTTCATTGCTTTAACCTTTATTCACGTGTGTTGATAAGCACATTCTAGAATTTTAAGTTTACAAGCTTTATAATAATTTCCAATATAAGTAGTGCATGTGCTTTTAGTTTTAGCCAATAACAACTCAAGCGACTAGAGAGAGTTCTGCACAATGCCAAACATCAGGACAATCGATCGGAATGATTTAGGCATACAATCCAACTCACCAAAGGCAAGTTTTGTCACCAACTCAGAGCCAAGACACAAAACAAACATGGATGCGGTCCAACACAGAGGTAGAAATGGGGAAGTCCTCCATATCAAAAAGTCAAGAGGCAAGTCAGGGTGAAAGCCAAATAAGGAAGGTCATGGATGGATGGAGTCAAGTAAATGTGGTGCCTAAGTTAGCAGACAAAGATGTCAAGAAAGACCATGTTTATGCTCACATGAGGGTAATGAAACCAATGGGTATTGTCAGAAAACCTTAGTGTGCAAGTAATACATCCAATTTTGTATTTATAACATCATTCAAGATATTTCATTCCATTATTTAAATAGTACTACCACATCATGAATCATGTACCAAGTCAATGCTATGAAGATGACTAAAACAACAGGATAATAATCCAATGCTAATAATCACAAGTGCATAGGTCACATCATATCATAATAATCATCCATAAACAACTGAAACACTGCTGCAATAGTACAACTGGGCACTGAACTGGAACTGTATGGAACAGAAGGTCACATCGGTCATCAAATCTAAGCTCTCAAGGCTCAGCCTTGGCACAAGGTCTACTCAATGTCTGATACATATACTGCTCTGATCTGTAAGTGATCTCAAATAAATATGCTCATGATAGCTGATCTCTGTTAAAAGCAAAGCTATGAAAAGTGCAGATATCTACTTAGCAAGAATAGTAGCCCAGCTACTATGTTGTGATAATAGGATTTTAATATCAAGCCTGGATCTGTTCATGCTCGCAGGTGTTTTCAATTTTAAGGAGTCCGAAAAACTTAAACAATAACTCCATACACCTACTCGTGGATTTTAATATCGAGCTCGAGTTGTTATGTGCTCGCCGGTGTTTTCATATTTAAAGAGTCTGAAAAACTTAAACAAGAACTCTATATACCCTCTCGTGGATTTCACATCGAGCCCGTGTTGGTGAATGCTCGTTGGTGTTTTCATATTTCGAGAGTCTGAAAACCCTAAAGAAGACTCCTAAAGGTCCTTTTTCGTAAAGTTAGTCTCCTCACCCGAAAAAGTGTAAAACAATGAGAGAAGAACTCTTCTAGCCACGTATGACTAGAGTATACCTTTTTCGTAAATAATCCACTAAGGTCCGGGAAAGGGGTAAACTTAAACCTAAGTGGATGACTGTTCAAGTCCTTTAACGAGTCTGAACAAGACAAGTGTACTCGACAATCTTGTTATATTTAAAGAGTCTAACAAGAGCGTGAAAGAACTCTATAGGTACTAGGGAACTTAAGTTCCTTGATCTGTCAAATGACGAAAAGCTGTAGATATAATGAAGGACTATTGGATTAGTAGAAAATGACATATAAACATGATAAGAAGAAATTTCAATATGCCAAAAATTTACAGAAAGTAATGCACTTAAACTGACATGCCACAAAGAAAATCAAACATTTGTATGATCCTTGTCGTGAAAAAGTAGTGAGAAATGTCGCTTAGAACTTCACCTAATAAAAAAGAACTTAAAAAGGACATTAGTGATTAAATGAAGTTAAAAATATTTTTGAAACTATAGGAAATTGAAAAAAGTGGGTAAAAATTAAAAGTAATTTTTATAAATAGTTCCAAAATGTCCACATAACTCACAAAGTCATTTTGTTGGAGCAAAAAGGCAAAAGAACCCTCTTACTTCAACCGCTCGTAGCTCTCAAACTGGGTCACCAAATCGACTTCCGCCAATTGCAAGTAAGTCATCTCTCTCTTATCTATCAATTCATTCCATTATTTTTAAATTTTAGTGGTGTTTTTTGATTTTTATGAACGTTTTAAAATTAGGGCCTCGCACCTGTAGGTTAACCCATGCTAAACTCGCGGCTACGTGAAATATGTGCGGGTTTAGTAGAGGCTAACCCGTGGGTACGCTCTTCTGTTGTAGAGGTGAAGTCGCGGGTCCTGTAAGTAAAATGAAAAAAAAACAAAAAACTAAGAGATGAATGGTGTGAATGATGTAGGGATGGTGCTAACATGGAGGGAAAGAGAGCATGAATCCATGGATAGAGATGCCATGGGAGATTCGCTTACCTTAAACGTGTTACGAATATGCGGTTTGCTCAAGTTTTTTTGAACAACGAGTATACATGCACAAACGCATTTGCTTCAGATGCTCGTTGGCTACTGGGATCCCGATCAGGGGATGTTCGATCTCCAAGGGGACATGTTAGAACTTACCATCGACAATATATAATTTATCACTGGTTTATTCCGTAGGAGTGAGGGGGTTAACCTCAAAGGAACATTCCGAAGGGTAGGTGCACTTTCAATCCAAGATTACATCAACGCTTATTGTTTGCTAGGTACCGAAAAGAGCGGTAGCCAAGTCCCAATTGGCCCTATTGCAAGCTTCCCGTTGAAAGTGATACTAAGTACACTTAACAGAATTGGGGGGAGTGTCGCACAACACTTGGCCTCTCGAAACTACATGCAAATCGGGGTTGAATGCTTGCGTGGTGTAGTGTTTGACTGGTGTTCGGGTCTCTTGGTGAATATGAAACACCAATTGACAGAATGCAAAACCGGGAAGAAGAAAAACTTTGGCTATGGAAGCATATTATGTACTTTCTTCTTCAAGAGGGTCCTTGCTCTGAGCCTGGGGATGGTTCTACCTGTCTTGAACCCTCGCGAGCCGTTGATGACTCGGTGGGGAGATATCTTCTTGCGCCAGGGTGGTGGCGAGGCTACACTTTCTTATGCTGACGAAGATTATCTCGGATGGTGGAGCCGTCAAGTGCCGGCTCTAGAACAGTTCCCGTACGCAGGTGTGCATTTCTGAGGAGATCCAGAGCTCGCTCTTCCTCCAGGATTAGCCTGGGAAGAGATGGGTAAGATGTGCTTATGCTTTTGAAAATTATTTCATTTTTATGCTTTTATGTATATATAATTTTTATGATGAGTAGAGTACTAATAGTGTGATTTATGCAGATGTGGGGCCTGTGCGACTTGCCGGACATCCTTGTGTGTTTGTCAGACTGACTGAGCCAGGTGCTTATGATGCGATGCTGGTGAACCTCGAGGGGAAGATGGGTCGATTGACTCATGATATCCCAACGTACAAGATCGAGCGAATGCCGCTTGTAATGTTAGAGGATGTTGTAGGCGTGCCCCCAGCATGGATCGGGCTACTTAGAAATACAAGGCAATATTTGTAGCATGAGGATTCTTGCAAAAGGAAGGAATTGATTATGAGGAGATTTTTTCTCTTGTGGCCAGATATACTTCAATTAGAACCATTCTTGCCTTGGCAGCCAAGATGAAATGGAAGCATTAGATGGATGTAAAGAGGGCGTTCCTGAATGGGAAGATAGAAGAAGAAGTATATATCGAGCAGCCAAAAGGATTTGAAACAGAAGATAGAAAGTCACATGTATACAGACTGAAGAAAGCATTGTACGGGTGGAAGCAAGCACCTAGAGCATGGTATGGAAGAATTGATAGCTTCCTGATGAGTTTGGGCTTTACCAAGAGTAAAGTTGATTCTAGTCTTTATTATAAGATTATGGATGATGAACCTATGTACTACTATTGTATGTAGATGATTTGTTCCTAACAGGAGAAGACAAGCCCATCACCGAATGTAAGAGAAGGCTTGCAACAGAATTTGAGATAAAAGACCTTGGTATGATGCATTACTTTCTGGGTCTTGAAGTATGGTAGTTTCCAGATGAGATTTTCCTGAGTGAAGGAAAACACATAGTTGAGATCCTAAAGAGATTTGGGATGTTGGATTGTAAGGGCATGACTACTCCGATGGTGACAAACTTGAAGCTCCCGAATGATGCTTCATTAGAGATAGTGGATGTCACCATTTATAGACAGATTATTAGGTCATTGATGTACTTGACCAATACTTTACCAGATATATGTTTTGTGGTGAACACATTGAGTCAGTATATGGTGGAGCCTAGGAGTGTTCACCTGATTGCAACAAAACATGTGATGAGGTACCTAAAGGGTACATTGGACTATGGACTCAGATATGCTTCAGATAATGAGTTCAGGTTGTACGGGTACACAGACTCAGATTGGGATGGAAGTGCCGAAGGCATGAGAAGCACTTCAGGATGTTGCTTTAGTTTGGGATCGGGTATGATCTCATGGCTCAGTAGAAAGCAGCCCTGTGTTGTACTCAGTACAACAAAATCTGAATATGTAGCAGCTTGTTTAGCTTATAGCGAAGCAGTGTGGCTTCGCAAGATGTTGGCAGGATTGTTCAATGCAAAGATTGATGCTATGGAGATACTCTGTGAAAACCAGAGTTGCATCAAGATGACAAAGAATCATGTGTTCCATGATAGATCGAAGCACATCGAGATCAAGTTCCACTATATTTGGGATATGGTGCAGAAGGGAGCTGTAAAGCTCAAGTATGTTCCTACAGAGGAACAACTTGCTAATGTGCTGACTAAGCCTCTATCTCGCGTAAAGTTGGAATAATTTCGAGACAAGCTTGGTGTGGTTCAGAGGGACCTCTCTTGATAGAGAGACTGATAGTGTTCCAGTTCTTCGGAACGGATGCCTGTCCTGGGGACATAAGATCAGTACTGGATGACTGATAGAGTTCCTATCCAAAAGGATAGATGCCTGTCCTGGGGCAAAAGATCGGTACTGGCTGACTGATAGAGTTCCTATCCGAAAGGATAAATGCCTATTCTGTGGACAGAAGATCAGTATTGGTTGACTAATAGAGTTCCTATCTGAAAGGATAGATGCCTGTCCTGGGGACAAAAGATCAGTACTGGCTGACTGATAGAGTTCCTATCCGAAAGGATAGATGCCTGTCCTGGGGACAAAAGATCAGTACTGGCTTACTGGTAGAGTTCCTATCCGAAAGGATAGATGCCTATCCTAGGGACAAAAGATCATACTAGCTGACTGATAGAGTTCCTATCTGTAAGGATAGATGCCTGTCTTGGGGACAGAAGATCAGTACTGGATGAATGATAGAGTTCCTATCCGAAGGGATAGATGCATGTCCTGGGGACAGAAGATCAGTATTGGTTGACTGATAGAGTTCCTATTTGAAAGGATAGATGCTTGTCCTGGGGACAGAAGATCAGTACTGGCTGACTGATAGAGTTCCTATCCGTAAGGATAGATGCCTGTCCTAGGGACAAAATATCAGTACTGGCTGATTGATAGGGTTCCAACTGATGATGTTGTTGATGAGGATGTTTCAGTAGAGGATGTTCCAGTTGATGATGTTGCTGACAGCAGAAGATGTTCCAGCTGATGATGTTTTTGATCCAGCAGAAGAGGTTCCAGCAGAGGATGTTGCTGACGATGATTCAGAGGATGCTGCGGATGATGATATTCTAGCAGATGATGACGACGATGCTGATGATGACATTCCAGCAGATTTTGATGATGCTACTCCAACAGATGATACCCCAGACAGATGATGATCCAAAATCTTCCTACGACATATAGAGTTTCACAATTCAGTTGTGCAGATGTTTTTGTTACCCACAGAATACCTTCCTAGTTAAGAGGGAGTGTTAAAATAATGTAACTGCGGAAGATATTCTATTAGATACTTGTCTATTGTATTCCTCCTTCAGGAGATGCCATTGATGTAATTAATAATGTAAGAGTCATTGAACGAGTCAATGTAAACCCTAGGTATTGTGTCGGCCTAGAAGAACCCATAAGAGATTATTATATTATGTATTTGACAAGTCGACCTAGTCAGTTAGGAGAAGTCAACCCTGTTGGGGAAAAAGTCAACCCTGTTGGGGAAAAAGTCACCCCAACAGAAGAATATAAATAGAGGAGGTCTCTCTCATTTGTAATCACTCATTCACTCACACAAGTTCGCATAGGAGAGAGATAGAAGTTCACACAAGTGGAGGAGTAGCTGATTTTGTCTTGGGGTTTACTTTTGTACTTTGTGATTTCTATATTGAGGAAGATTTTGCGAGGGTTTTCTCCCTTGTGGTTTCCCCGAGAGAAATATTGTGTTCATTGTGTTCTTAATGTGCTTGTATTTCTTTCAGTGATAGATTGTTTATTGTTATATGCTAAACAAGTAAAAACTAACAGTAAGTCAGGGTGGAAACCAAAAGTGGGAAAGATAACGGATGGATGGGGAACGTGAAGGTGGTGCCTAAGCTAGCAAGCCATAAAGGTGGGAATGATCATGTCCACACTCCTAGGAGGGTAAAACCAATGAGTATAAAACGAGAGCTTCTAATTCTGCGTAATAAGACCATTTAGATAATCAATAAGAACCACATCCATATCATGTATATATATATTGCCAGATTATGAACACTAGATACCAAGTCTAGCTACTAAAATGACCAAAAGAGCAAGATAAATAAAACCAATGCACATCATATACCTGCTGGGCCATATACCTGTCCCTGCTACTTGGAACATCAATAACAACTGAAACACTGTTGCTGAAGCTCTGGGCACTGCACTGCATCTGTATGGGATAAAAGGTCACCTCGGTCATCAAATCTGAGGTCATGAGGCTCAGTCCTGGCATAAGGTTCACTGCACGTTTGATTTGGACTGCTCTAATATGTGAGTGATTAAAAATACTGCTCATCATAGGCTGATCTCATGTAAAGGCCTGGCTCAGAAAAATGCAATGAACTGCTCTGCAATCATGGTAGCCCGGCTACTAAGGATGTGATAACACTACTGTTTAGTTGCATTAAGATCTAGTTGTTTTACAAGTTTTAGCTTTCTTTCCTAGATCTATTCACTAGTTTGCATACAAAAAAGTCAATTTTATTGCAAAATCTTAAGGCTTGAGTAGGAAGCTAGTCATTTGGATTCAAAGATTATCTTGCAAGTTTAAAAGGTGCATCTCATTGGCTGCCTCACACGCAAGCCAAGATCCCAAGGAAAGCTTGCTTTCCTTGGTTATTTTGTGTTGATTTATCATAGGCTAACTTAGTCGTTTTTTTAGTAATTTTTTGTAGTGACCCAAACTCACTTTCTAAGTGTTTTTGGGCACTTTTTACTAATATTTGTTCGTTGTTTTGCAACATTTTGTGAATAGGCAGTGTTATCACATATATAGTAGTCGGGCTACCATATGTTTTATTTCAGATTCCAATACATTTTTCAGCCAGTTCCCTTACATTGAGATGCTGAGATGAGCATCTATGTTGGATCACTATCATGATTATGGACAACAGTATATATTCCCATGCCATGACTGAGTCTCAGGAAACTCAGGTTTGATGACCGATGTAGCCATTTAGCCATTTATAGAGCAGTATGTATTGCCCAGAGTTGCAGCAGCAGGTTCTCAATGGACAGATGATGGTTTCGATTGTTTATGCACAAGTATATGACCCAACAGGTATTATCATGTGTTATGGTTATTATTGCTTTTATACTCATTCGTGTGGCATGTCTTAGCACTTAGTGTCATGATCTGGCGATCATATAGATATGTGGACCTGGTTGTATTATCTATATATATTTATGTTCTTGCTCAGGCTTAGAAGTTCTTGGTTATACTCGTTGGTTTTACCCTCCTTAGGGAGAATAGAAGTGATCTTTCCCACCATACTTTGGCTTGCTAGTGTTGGTCTCATTATTCATTATCTCCACCCATCCACTACCTTCCATTTATTTGTTATTACCTTGACTTTCTACTTGATTAGTGACATGGGCGACCTTCCGCCACTATAGCCTCTTTGTTGGATGAGCTTCCTTGTTATATTGTGTCTTGGCTTTGAGTTGCCTAAGTTGTTTTGGCTAAACCTGAAACAGATAGTGCTACCATCAGTACAGTGTATATGGAAACGAAATGTATATCTCTATGAAAGCCCATTCATGGAAGCGTGTTTCTGAACACACATGAATGAAAGGCAAGCCTAATGAAATTGGCTTTGAAAGTTAAATGTGAAATGTAAATCCATGGAATCGTGTTTCTGAACACACATGGACCATAAAGCCTCATAAATTAAATTCCAAGAATGTGTTTTTCAACACACACGGACAAAGGCTATGTAAATTTGAAAGGCCCAAAAAGCAATGGATTAATAAATGCTATATCTAATGATTGCTGGCCTCACTTGTATTGATCTATTCCTCACTAGCTTGTGAGTTATCATGTGAGATGGAGTAAGGGACAGCTCGCACTATGTCCCCTATTGTCCTGAGTTACAGTTTGTCGGGCACCTAGTCATGGCGGCTCTAGAAAAGATCCTCACAGAGCTGTATCAGCTTGGATGTGAGTTGTAGGCATCTGTCAAGGTTGAATAAGCACTTCTGAAACAACTTACCCATTTGTGAGACGCTGCCATCCCTTGTGTTACTGCTTGTCTAGCATATGCTAGAGTGTGTATCCTCTTTCCATTTCCAAAGTGTTACAATGTCAAGTCAGTAGTCATCCCTTAGCCTAGCCTTGTAAGTTTTAGCCTTCACCCATCACTAGCAAATTGATCACAGCTATAAAGTGAGTATGGTCTTGAAAGTCTAATCTGAGTCATAATAATAATATTGAAAAACATTTTATATTTGGTTTTAGATCGACAGAGAATTGATTACTGTATGTTATAATTGCTATTTGAATGATTTATAGAGCATGTCTTAGCTTCTAACACTTGCAGCGGTTTGATTTTAGCCTGGGTCATTTTATGGGTCATGTTGACTTGGTCAAACCTAGTTTGACTAAGGTCAACTATAGGACATGAGGTGGATAGACCTTGGATGACGCAGAGGGATGATATATGGTCTATTATAGGTCACCAGTTGGTTCCATGCATTGGTTACAGGTTTATGATGATGATCTGGCATTTCAGCATATTCGATCATTTACATATTATTATTATTTTTATCTGTCCGGGTATATTTGAGATGTTATATGATCGTGCAGAGATCCATATGGTGTATGAGTACACACCCTTAGTAGATTTGGGCTCTCTGAGTTCAATGAGATAGTTGGTTTTCAGTTCCGGGCAGTTACATGTGAGTATTTTCCTCAGTTTATCAGTCTGGTGCATATTTGCCATATTTAAATGGCCTGTCAGAGTAGTGTGATGATGTGATTTGTTTTCCTATGGCGCTATAGAGGGGACATGCAGTGTACCCACTTGTTTTTACTACATTGCTGTGTTCCCGGACACATTGGTGAAGTCAGATTTGGACCCAGGTGACCAGGCATAGAGTTATAGGCATTTTGATTCTTTCCATAGGATTTACAGGGGATAAAAAATGGTTAAAACGGCTACTGAAGAAATCGATTTGGGTTACTAAGGCAAGGAAATGGCATGGGAATTGTTTTGATGATGTGTTGGATGTCTCCCTCACACTCCAGAGCAGTTACATCAGTTGGTGGGGCCCTTCCACATTTCTCCGGCACATTTTGAGGTTTCTGGAGCCTTTGGAGGCTCACGACTTTCCCAGAGGAGCACGATTTGGTACTAGGTTGAGTCATATGCTATGCTTGTGCCATGGGGATTGACTAGGGAGGTTGGATATCACCCCCTAGACCCACCATGTGCTTTATTTCATGTTATTTGGTCATGTTGAGTGGGACCCCCTCTCCTAGGGCGATTTTGTCCATGTTATGTTATATTTTTGAGTTGATCCATGTACTTTATTATTGAGCTCATCTCAACCATTGATTAGAACATTTTGATATTTTAATCTTAGCCATCCATTCAAAAGGTGGTTAGGGTTTTGGTATCTCTCCATCCTATTTAAAGGAGAGAGCTTCTCATTGTAAAGGGACTTTTGGCTCTGGAATTTTGGAATAAAATATTTTCTCACAGATACTTGTCTTTTGGATTTGGCTGTCAATGGTGTTGATTGAAACTGTTCTTCCTCTGCACTGAGGGTTTGGTGATTAGTTTGCATATCTATTTCTCTACGTTTTTATCTACAGGTAGAGGAGGGCGCACATGTGGAGCTGGGCAATTCGTGGGTGCAAGATAAAACAACAAATTCTCATTTGATCTTTGCGGGAACAATCCTCAACATCTTGGCAAACATCTCCATCATTCAGGTACGCTTGTGAGGTAAGATTTCTATTTCTCAAAACTACCCATCTGTCATTTGTATTTAAAACCCTAAGTAAATTTTTTCTGAAAAATCCTTGGCTCAATAGACTTGATTTACTGGAAAACCATATCTGGGTTTTTGGTATCCGACATATATCTAGGTGGGTTCTCCAAAACGTCATACTTGGAGGACTCCTTAGGCCCAAACCCCAAGGCACTGGCTTCCTCAAACCCTCACGACTTTCCCTGGCTGTCTGGTTTGCCTGTTTGTTGGTTCTGTTATCACCTAAACTGTAGTTACCCCTGTGGATGTATCCATTAATGGATGGCAGTAGGAAAGGGCAACTTAAAAGGTGCAACCACGATCACCTCGACTTCCAATAGATGGTTGTCACGCCAATCGAGGAAACCTTCACTTTATGTTATTTAGCCCAGACAACAAAGGGGGAGACCCAGATCTACTCCCGACAGGAGAGATCACACCAAAACACCAAATCAAAGTTAAGTATAAGTGAAATATTGTAAGGTGTATGGTGTACCCTAGATCTAAGGATAAAGTCACAAGATGAATAAAGGGTTTAATGAATATAGCTTTGGTTCATTGTTGATGTGAGAGTGACTTATAGTATTTGAAATGAGATCCAGGATTAAAGTGCTAGTCAATTGTGAGAAAATCCATTGCCTTGGGAACCGTGTCCAATGCAGGGTAGTTTAAAGGTTGAATTGGGGCTAACCAGTACCAGAGATAAGCTTGATTGTAAGATATGACAATGTCCAGGTATTCAAGCAACCCAAACAAGGGTCAAAACACAAGTTAACTCAACAATTTAGGAAAGTCGAATGAGCTTGGATAAAGATCAGTGCCTTGGGAGTTGGGATAAATGGAGTCAAAGTGGAGTTAACTTGTAGATCATGATCCCTATAACATAAGACAAGTAGGCTACTAAAGGTTTGATGGATGGATCTATCTAGATCTAATAATTCATGATTTGACCTAAGTGGACCACAATCCCTTAAAACAAGGAATTCTATCCCCAAGGCAAGATTTCACAAAATGACCTACTAGGCCTAGGTTTCAAGGTATGTGTGTTCCAAATCCATCAAAATCTCAACTACCCATGTCCTACAAGTGGACAAACACAATCTCCCCAAGAAGTGCGACTTTGCCCAAGGAGGGTTAAAAGTGTGATAACTGGATCAAGACAAGTCCAATGGCATCCAAAATTTAGATCCAAGTAGTTTAAGCAAGTGACAATGTGGATCTAGAATATCAAGGCAATCCAAGGGGTAGATCTTACTAGATCTAAGTTTTAAGATACCAAGTGGTCCAAAATGGGGTTTTAATCCCTTAAAATGTGGAATAGGGCCCACAAGGTAGAAATCACAAAAGTGATAGTCTAGGGGTAGTGTTATCACACCATAGTAGCAGGGCTACTATTCTTGTACAGCAGATATCTGCACATTCCAGAGCTTACATTATTCCAGAGCATGGCTATATATTATGGATCACTCATGATCAGAGCAGTATATTATTCAGATTTGTATATGACCTTGTGTCAAGGCTGAGCCTTGAGAGTTCAGATTGGATGACTGATGTGACCACTTATCCCATTACAGTTTCAGTTCAGTGCCTAGAGATGTACTTCAGCAGTGTTTCAGATGATGCATGATGATTGCTATTATGATGATGTTGTATGATCTAGGGATATGTTCTCACTGACAGTGGATTATTAGCTTGTTGATTTAGTCATGATTATAGCATGTGCTTGGTATATTATTCCTGATGTGGCAAACTATTTAAAATGAACTGTAAACCTTAAAATGGACAATTGCTTGCGCTTTTAGGTCATCTAACAAAACTTACTGGTATTTCACCTTACATAGACATGGTCTTTCCCGACACCTGTTGTCTGCTAGTGTAGGCTCCATATCCACTTGTCTCCATCCATACATGACCTTCCTGTTTGACTTTAAACCCTGACTTGTCTCATTTGACTTCCTGGTACTGAGGACTTCCCTATTTTTCTACCTCTGTGTTTGGACCGCATCCTTGTTTATTCAGTGTCTCGGCTCTGAGTTGGTGACAGAACTTGCCTTTGGTAAGTTGGATTGTAGGCCTAAATCATTCTGGTCGGTTGTCCCGATGTTTGGCATTGGCTCGAACTCCCCCTAGTCACTTGAGATGTTGTTGGCTAAAACTGAAAGCTCATGTTCTACCTGTGGAAACTAAATGAATTCGCCCATGGAAACAAAAAAAGGGGCAAGAGCAATGAAAAGCTAAAAATACTCCTCGAAGAGTATAAGAAAGGTCCAAAAAGCAATAGTTCTTAAAAGCTATATCTAAACAATTGCTGACCTTGTGAAAATATGAAAAACATGCCCTGGATGCAAGCTGCAACTAGTTGTGCTTCTCAGCACATCTGAAATCCGAAGGGTTATGTAGGCCAAAAAAAGGCCATGGAAATAAATTGAATGATCCTAATGAACTTGGATCAACTTGATGTAGACATGATGCCTAAGTTGAATAAGCACTCTCTAAACAACTTATCCATCTGTGAGGCACAGCCATCCCCCGTGTTCTTTTGTCCAACACAGAGTTTGTAGCTTCCCCCTCTCCCAGTCCAAAGTATTTTTGAGTTGAGTTAGACAAGTCACACCCTTGGCCCAACCTTGCTACTAGCCTTCATCCTTCACTAGCAGTTTGACCATGTCCAATGGGTGAGTTTGTCATTTGAACTATGGTGCAAGTAATTTTATATAACAACGGAATATGTTAAAATAATTAATGCCACTGAATGGAATTTGTACTTTGAGCTTAGCTATGGAATGATTAAAGAAGCATTGTCTTAGTCTATTGATGTGATTTATCCTTGATTATATATATTCTTGGGATCCGTGATGATGTGGACCATGTATGGATGATTATTGATGATGAGTTATGGTCCCACATGTTTGATGATGATATCATATGATGGACATATGATACAGATGATGTTTGATCCAGTTCAGCAGGTTATTATCATTACAGATCAGCAGATTATACATTGTCCATATATGGTGGACCCTACAGCTGGCCCATTAGGGCAACCCAGGGTGTATGAGTACTCATTCCTAGTGGATTTGGGTCCTCTGGATCCATTGAGACACCTATCTTTCAGTTCCGGGCACTTCTGACAGTGATTGATGCAGTTTTACACTTGTTGACCAGATTTGGGGCTGATTTCCCAGCCTGAGCAGCAGGGGCCCCGAGAGGCCGGTTCACCTAGGGCGCTGATGATGGAGGGGGTGTTCCAGCCACTTGTTATTACCATTTATCCCCCCTCCCGGAGAGCCTGGTGGGCTCAGATTGACAGCGCTAGCACCCTAGGAGGCAGTTTTGGCACTTTCACAGTTCCCGAGGCAGTTAAAAAATGGGATAAAGTGGTCACTGAGGAAATCGATTTGGGCAATTGAGGCAAGGTTTTGGCATTTGGTTTTCACAGAGGTCTTCCAGGGTGATCTCACTATCTTCCAGTCAGTTTTCACCATGTGGGTATCTCCAGATTGATCACAGGAGGACATTTACTGCTCGATTGTCATGGATTCTGAGGACAATTTTGGTCATTATCATTATATTGGACATATTTTATTATTTTATTGTGCCTTGGGGTGAGCTAGCAAGGATTTATACCTCCTAGCCCCACCATGTGCTTATTTTATCTTGTCCTAGTCATCATGAGGTGGATTATTGTACTTTATACCCCTCTTGTGGGATGACGTCACCCTCATTGTACCATTTAGTGAGGGCGCTATTGTTATGTTGAGTGATCCATGTGATATTATGTTATGGATTCATCCTAGCCATTGATTGTATGATGAGATCTTATAATCTCAACCACTCATTTGATGTAGTATTGTAGAGTGGTATAGGGTTTTGGTCTTTATTATCCTATATAAGGAGGAGACCCCCCATTGTAAAGCTCACCTTTGGAGCTCTGGAATATTGGAATAGAAGATTTTTTGTGGAGCACATCTCTCTTGGCTTGTGGATTCTCTTGCATATTGAATATAAAGTATCTCTTCTATGTATCATTGTGGATCTATGTGTTTTTGCTAACCTTTTGACAGGAAAGTCGAATTGGAGAGAGGAGGGCGACTTTTGGAGGGTTATTGTTGGAGGGATCCACATATTCTCTCTTGGGTTGATCTTGTGACAGGGAGTATCATTATTGTATCTTCGTGACATAGTTGATGCTTTCTATTACATCTTTCTACCATTTTCATAATCATCTTGCTTGACTTGTTTCTTTGATCTTGTCTTGTAGGAGGAGGACGATTTGGCTATCTTGGAGAAGGGAGATTTGGTTGGAGCACTTGGATCTCACTCTTGAATATAAACATAGGAGAATGCTATCAACTTGCAAGGTGGCCATAAGCAAATTGAGGGAAGATCTACAAGGTATGTGCCTCTTTCATCCATTCTATCTCCATTGGTCATAAAACCCTAATTAAATCAAAACCCCAATTTTTGGTATTTCTTAGATCTACTTAGATCTAGCCCTCATTTTGAAAAGATATTGAAAACCCACCTCTATAGCATCCACCCCTAGTTGGATCTATAGTTTGGTGGTGATTGGCTAAGAATTGATCCATTTTCTAAGATAAAAAGCTCTCCTTGACCTAAAGCGCACTTCCTTGAGAGAGGCTTGTTGGGCTAGATCTAGCACATGGGTAGGTGAGATCTCACATGATTTGGCATCTAGACACTTGATAACCTAAACCCATGTCCTTACTTTGGTGAAAACTACCTTGTGGACATCTCTCCATGTTTTGAGGGGTTGAAACCCCCTTTTGATTTCATTGGTAACTAAAAACTTAGATCTACTAAGATCTACCCATTGGATTCACTTGAAACTTTGAAGGAACATAGATCGGGGTACTAACATCCCGGATCTACATTTTGGTGGCCATTGGACTTGGTTTGGTCCACCAAACCCACTTTTTGCCCCTCCTTGAGAAAGTCGCACCCCCTTGAAATTTTGAGTTGGACCACTTCTAGGAAGTGGGTGTTGGAGATTTTTGTGGATTTGGATCGCCCATGCCTTGAAACCTAGGTCTAGACTGTCCTTTTGTCTCGATCTACCTTGGGGATTGCATTCCTTGTTTTGAGGAATTGTGGTCCACTTTTGGTCATCACCTAAAAACCTAGATCTAGCAAGATCCAACCATTGGATCTCATCCAAACCACTTGACTTGGCTTCTAGGTGTCCCGATCTACACTTTGACATTCTTCTTGACCCCATTAGCCCATCCAACAAGGCACTAGTCTTTCTCCAAGCAAGGCGCACTTCTTGGGATTAGTGTCAAACCCTAGATCTAGCACATGGGTAATCCTAGAACCAACTCTAACTTGTAGATCTAACCTAGATCTAGCCTATAGTACCATTTTCACACTTAACTTCACCTTGTGGGCCTTTCTAGAACCATTTCACATTTCCCAAGGCAACAAGACCCACTTGTGTAAACACATGGTACTATACTTAATAATCATACCCCATCAAGTGGCCTAAACCATACATAGATTGAAACATTAACTATCCATGATACCACCTTCAACCATACCTCAAACATTAGGTCCACTTAGCCTTGCATTGGTTTCCGTAACTTATCATTTATTCACCCTTTGAAACCTTTGCTTGGGTCCAATCAATTGTGATTGGGGTATTAGGGTCTCCCCCTTGGTCTGGTTATACCCTGACTTAAAGCGAAGAGTGCCTCGGTTGACGTGACTCCCACATTGCATTGGGAACCGTGGCATCTCTTAGGTCACCTCTTTAGTTGCCTAACTCCTCTACCGTCCTGGATGGGATACCTTTAGGGGCAACTACAAGTTGTGTGATAACAGGTAGGTTATTGGATATGTAGATTGCAAATCAAGTGGGATCTCAACTACCCATGTACTAGATCTAGGTTAACTCACCCAAACCAAGGAGTGCGACCTCACTTGGAGAGGTTAAGTTGCCTTGGGAAGGGGGTCAAATGGAGGCCAATCCTCACCAAACTATAGATCCGGGATGCCGTGGATGCTATAGAGGTGGGTTTTAAAAATCTTACCCAAGAAGCCACTAGATCTTAGTAGATCTGAAAAAATGTAAAAATGGGGGTTTTGATTAATTAGGGTTTGAAGTATTTTAGACAAGTGTATAGATCATGGAAAGAAATTACCTTGAGATCATACTTGAGTGATGTGAATGAGATGCCTTGTTGTTGAGGAAGACTCCTGCAGAGATCAAATGAGAGATTGTTGATTTTGCTTGCCGAAATGATGCCCTAGCCTACAAGTGCGACCTCCTCTACTTGTCAATCCAAGGAAAGCGATTTCAATCAGAAAGGCCAAGTATGGAGGAAATACAAGCGAAGTGCAATAGTAACATGAAATAGAAGGTCCTGGGACAGTAATACTCCCTGTTACCGACGAAGAAACCCAAAGAAGAAGTAGGGAGGGTCCTCCCCCACCAATACGTCCTCCTTAGATGAATTCGGCCTCCACCTGTAGATGCAAAAATGGTACAAAAATATGGCAAGACAATATCTCCAATAACTCAGTGCAAAGGAAGAATCAACGAACGAACACCAAAGACATTCACCACAACACTGGAGATAGATGCAATAATAATTTTCTATTCTAATAATCCAGAGCCACAAG
The DNA here is from genome assembly GCA_027924585.1 of Larix kaempferi. NCBI lineage: Eukaryota > Viridiplantae > Streptophyta > Pinopsida > Pinales > Pinaceae > Larix > Larix kaempferi. The sequence continues at coordinate 5,426,817 of BSBM01000621.1, read as the reverse complement.
TCCCCTTTACAATGAGAGGCTCCCTCCTTTAAATAGATAGGAGAGGCACCAAAATCCTAACCACTTTTTGAATGAGTGGCTAAGATTAAAAGATACAAATGTCTAATCAATGGTTGAGATGAGCTCAACAATAAAATACATGGATCACTAATAAAATATAACATAAGTGGACAAAATCGCCCTAGGAGAGGGGAATCCCACCATATCATGATGACAAAATATAATAAGAAGCTTATGGTGGGCCAAGGGGTAATTTTAGCCACCCTTGGTCAATCCCCATAGCACAATAATAATAAAATAGTCATCAATATACCAAATTGTGCCTCACAAATCGTGGGCCTTAAGAGGCCTCATAAATCATTAGAAAGTGCCATAAGTGATGGATGCGTGCCCCGATGAAGTTGAAACTGCTGGAGGAGGTGTGGAAGACATCAACCCATCATCACTGATCATCCCATGCCAAGACATTGTCTTAGTAGCCCAAATCGAATTTCTCAATAGCCATTTCTACCAATCCTGAAATGCCTCGGGAAGCGTGAAACTGCCCCAAAATGCCTCCTGTAGTGCCTGCGCTGTCAAGGTGAGGGCACCAGTGTGTCTAGGAGGGGGGTAATATGGTAAAAACAAGTGGCCGGACCACCCCCTCCAAGTACAGAGCCCTAGGTCAACCAAATAAAAATCCTCTCTGCTTTGACAGGGTCTCCGACAGACCAAAACTGCACTAGGTTAGCCTACTGAGGTTCAATCATCACTGTAAGTCCCCGGAACTGAAAACAGACTATCTCATTGGACTCAGAAGGTCCAAATCCATCCAAAATGTGTACTCATACACCATATGAGTCTCTGCATGATCATATAATATATCCAATATACCGGAACAGGTGAAATAATAATAATCTGTAAATGATCAAATAATGCTGTAAACCATGAATCACCATCATAAACCTGTATCTGATGCATAGAATCATCATGTACATGTACATAGACCATATATCATCTATCCATATCATCACAAGGTCCAACCATCTCATGTCCTATGGTTGACCTTGGTCAAACTAGGTTTGACCAAGTCAACATGACCAAATATAACTCAGACCATCATCAGAAGCTGCTGTAAAGTGTCAAAGGTTAATGCATGCTCTACAACTTATTCAAATAACAATTATAACACAAAGTAAGCATTACTGGCGATCTAGATCCAAATATATAATGTCGTTAATTATTATTATTACTCAAACTAGACTTTCAGGACCATACTCACATCATAGCTGTGATCAATTTGCTAGTGAAGGGTGAAGGCTAAAATAACTGGTTAGGCTAAGGGATGACTTGATTGACTTAACATTGTGACACTTTAGAACAGGGAAAGGGAATACACACCATAGTATATACTGAATGAGCAACAACACAGGGAATGGCGGTGTCTCACAAATGGATGAGTTGTTCAAAGAGGGTTTATTCACCTTTAACATATGCGCACAATCCATAATACAAATAAGGCCAGCAACTGTTTTGATATAGCATTTAAGTTCCATTGCTTTTTGGGCCTGAAGTTTCCATAGCCTTTGATCTATGTGTGTTTATAAACACATTGCATAGATTTACATTTATTTAGGCTTTTTGTTGCAGGTGTGTTTTTAAGGCACTTGTTTACCTGAGCACTTCTAGGTGTGTCACAGACAGTTTGTTTACCTAGGTATTTTACATTTCCAAAAGATACAACATTTTATTTTCATGGCCATTTTCATTTGGCATGCCTTTCATTCATGTGTGTTGAAAAACACATTGCATGAACAGGCTTTTCTTACAATATATAGCATTTCATTTTCCAGACTTTGTATATATGGCAGCACTAAAAGTTTCAGGTTTAGCCAACACAACTTTAGTGACTAGGGGGAATTTACAAGGGACTCCAGCTCACCATAGGTAAGTTTTGTCACCAACTCAGAGCTGAGACACAATAAACAGGGAAGCTCATCCAATACAGAGGCTACAGTGGGGGAAAAGTCCTCCATGCCACTATTCAAGTAGTAAGTCAGGGTGATAAACTAAAAGGTAGGTAATGGATGGATGAAGACAATGAATAATGGAGCCAACACTAGCAAGCCAAGGTATGGTGGAATGATCACCTCTATTCTCCCTAAGGAGGGTAAAACCAATGAGTATGAATAGTTAACTTCTAATTAAAAGGTAGGTAATGGATGGATGAAGACAATGAATAATGGAGCCAACACTAGCAAGCCAAGGTATGGTGGAATGATCACCTCTATTCTCCCTAAGGAGGGTAAAACCAATGAGTATGAATAGTGAACTTTTAAGTCTGAGTAGGGACAATAGGATATATATAATAAGATCAACCAGGTCCACATATCTATATGATCGCCAGATCATGACGCTAAGTGCTAAGACATGCTATAAGAATAAATATAAAAGCAATATAATCACAACACTATGATATACCTGCTGAGTCATATACCTGAATGCTCATCATCTGAACCATCATCTGTCCTCTGAAACTGCTGCTGAAACTCTGGGCACTACTGACTGCTCTGTACAAATGGTATAATGGCTACATCGGTTATCTCTCTGAGTGTCCTGAGACTCAGTCATGGCATGAGGAATAAAACTGCTGTCCAAATCTGATAGTGATCCAAATAGATGCTCATCTCAGCATCTCAATGCAAGGGAACTAGTTGATTAGTGTATTGGAATCAGAAAAATAATGTATGGTAGCTCGGCTACTATATATGTGATAACATCTGGCTCTGGTTGGGGCAAGTGCTCTGCTGAAAAGAGCGCTTGAGAACCTCAAAATCTATGGTCCTCGAACTCTACTACTCGAATCCTCGATCCAACACTCTACCATTTTGCTTTCAGCTCTTTATTTTATTTTGCACCTATTTCTGCATTCACAAACATAAAAAATACCTCATGCACCATGTATGGGAAAAATATAAAATCAAACTGAAAATAAAATCTATTCTATGACAGACATATAAATGCATGAAATATAAATGCATAAAGTAAATCTAAACTACTAACATAATTTGCAAAATTTGAAATTTATTGTGTAGGAAAAAGAAAAATGACAGGTACTCAGTTAAACTAGGAGCTTCGAAAGGAGCTTAGAAAAGACAAACAAAAAGGTGCCAGACTCAATGGCTGAAAAGACTAACTACTGCCCAAGTAGGCTTATTCAGTTCCTACCTACTCTAATCTAACCAGTCATCACAAATGTTAGGTAAAATCATAAATCTAGTGCAACCATTCATCAAATAGGTTAATGATTCTTATTTGATTTTTGATAATAGAACAAGTCAAGATTGGGCTAATGATTAACAAATTTAAGGGCACGGTCTTCTTGATTTGTTCATAAATTGAAGAATGGTTTGAATGATGCAATATGAAAATATGCCAAGGAGAAGACTGACTGATGCAAACATCCTCCATCAAAGAACTGATAGGATCATAAAATTTATGCAAGTTAAACTCAGAGATGGATAGAGGAAGGACACAAGACATGTGATTCGATTCATTTTCACACAGATTAACTTGTTCATTTACTTCTCTTACATATTCAATTTGATTCTCCTTGGGACTGATGATCAAAAAACCAAGTGGGGATAAATTAAAGCTTAAAAGATAGAAAATCAAAGTCAGACCCACTTGATGCTCAAAAATGGAGAAAAGATGGAATTGATCCTTAAACATCTTTTCTAGCCACCAAGAAGGATTGTTAACTTGACAACAAGCATTATGGTTCCAAAGTGACTGAAAAGGGAAATGAAGTGCTTTTTCTCCAAACATGTAATCATGCTTATACTTCCTATTAAAAATTTCCAAGGCAAAAGATTGACTAGAGCACCAACCCAAAGATGATTGAAAGAGTTCGGAAAGGAGGGTGGATTGCAAATATGAAAATTCTCTCAAATGGATAAACAAGTTTGACCTTGGATTTTGATAATAGAAAACATTCTTTATTCTAGGAATAATTTCAAGCTTTTGATCAAATTTAATATTTACAACCTGAGGACAAGATTCTAATTCTAGGAAATTGATGAACCTATCTTGACTAAGGATGGAAAAATTTAAAGACTCATTATAAGAGGTGGAACAGAGATTAGAGCATCTAGTGTGATTCACTATTTCAACTTTATCTTGAGATTGAACTTCTATTGATTCATCATTAAATTCGTACGAGGATAAATGATCATTTTCATTCAATTTTTCAGGGATAAAATTAATAGGCTCATCTAAAACATCCTGATTATTTGCACAATGATCATGTGAAAGCACTACTAAATGATCTTGGTTAATGTCTCCAGTTTCTTCTTCTTCAGTAAGTTGATAAGGAATTGAATAATCACTAAAGACAGAATGACTAATGAGTCTCTCTGAGGGAGGAACTTCAGTAGACTTGTTAACTAAAAGCTCATCCTTAGAAATTCCCTCAGGATCAGGACTAGGGCTACCTAAAAAAGCAATTTGAAAACTTATGGTTTGTACAATGATTAAAGATTTGACTTTCGATTGACTCAAAAGTAGAAGACTTATTATCAGAAGAAATTGGGTAGGAAAGGTCATCTCCGGATGTTGACAAATCACTTGATATTTGATTGTTAAATGATTCCACAATAGGATCGGAAAGGGGAAGGTTTTGATCTTGGATTTGATTTGAAAGATACATATCATCGAATTCACTTCCCCATTCTTCTAGGAATTTATTTTCAAACATGTCATAACCAGAAATGCTATTGGTTTCAAATTCGAAAGCCAGAGTCCAGCTCTTTCTTTGAAAGATGAAGCCAATAGTCTCATACACACATCCTCATGGGTTATGGATAACTCTTTAATAATTTCCCTAAAAAGTTCAAGGTGTCTTTTAGCAGAGATTTCATAACTTCCATCGAAAATAGGCAACCTTGCACATGCTTGATGAGGAATATGATGAGGATATCCAACAATTTTTGAAAAGTCAAAAACTTTTAAACGACCAAAAGTTCTAGGTCGCTCAGAGGCAACCATGGATAAGTTTTTTTTTATTTTTTATTTTTTATATATATATTTTTTAATATTTTAATATTTATTTTTAAATTCAAGGGCCTGAAAACAAAATGATGCACCCCATGGGTCTAGATAATGATAGGATCTATCTTAATTCTAGTATTGTAAGGATTCAAATGAGCTTGCTCCTCAGCGGAGTCACGATTTGGAGTCGCCAGGTAGTCTTTAAATTCTTGTACCAAGATATATGTCGTTTAGAATGCAGGAGAGAGTGAGTAATGACTACTATATTGAACCAAGGTAAGCGTCTGCCCTCCCCAGCAACGGCGCCAAAATGTTATCACCTAAACTGTAGTTACCCCTGTGGATGTATCCATTAATGGATGGCAATAGGGAAGGGCAACTCAAAAAGTGCAACCACGATCACCTCGACCTCCAATAGATGGTTGTCACGCCAATCGAGGCAACCTTCGCTTTATGTTATCTAGCCCAGACAACAAAGGGGGAGACCCGATCTACTCCCGATAGGAGAGATCAAACCAAGACACCAAATCAAGTTAATACTAAGTGAAGTTAGGTGTATGGTTTATCCTTGACCTAAGGATGAAGTCACAATATAAGTAAGGGGTTCAATGAGTATAGCTTTGGTTCATTATTGATGTGAGAGTGACTTATAGTATTTGAAATAGGATCCAGGATTAAGTACTAGTTCAATGTGAGAAAACTCCACTGCCTTAGGAATCGTGTCCAATGCAGGGTAGTTTAGGGGTTGAATTGTGGTCCACTTAGGTCCAACCTTGAATCTTTAGATCTAGACTTACTCCTCCATCAAACCTTTAATTGCCCACTTCTCTCATGCAATAGGAGTCATCAACCGCAAGTTAACTTCACTTTGACTCCATTATCCCAATTCCCAAGGCACTGATCTCTCTTCAAGTCAATTCGACTTTTCTTAGATTGTTGGATTAACTTGTGGTTTGATCCTTGTTTGGTGGACTAAATCCTTTGATGTCATCATATATCATGATCAAGCTTGTCACTTGTACTAGTTAGCCCCAATTCAACCCCTAAACTACCCTGCATTGGACACGGTTCCCAAGGCAGTGGAGTTTTCTCACATTGAACTAGTACTTAATCTTGGATCCTATTTCAAATACTATAAGTCACTCTCACATCAATAATGAACCAAAGCTATACTCATTGAACCCCTTACTTATATTGTGACTTCATCCTTAGGTCTAGGATAAACCATACACCTAACTTCACTTAGTATTAATTTGATTTGGTGTCTTGGTTTGATCTCTCCTATCGGGAGTAGATCGAGTATCCCCCTTTGTTGTTTGGGCCAGATAACATAAAACGAAGGTTGCCTCGACTGGTGTGACAACCATCTATTGGAGGTCGAGGTGATCGTGGTTGCACCTTTTGAGTTGCCCTTCCCTATTGCCATCCATTAATGGATACATCCATAGGGGTAACTACAGTTTAGGTGATAACAGGTTCATTTTCCCGAGCTTATTGGTTTTAACACTGTCAGATCTATCTCACAAGCTGTGCTAGAAAGCCCCCAACCTCAAATTAAGCCTTTGGGACACTTTCCCTGTTTTAAGGGTCACGTTTCCCAAGGCAGCTGAATTTGATCATTTTAAACTAGCACCTGAATCCTGGAATCACATTTAATTATCAAGTCACTGTGTTATTAATCTTTATCATCTCACACCTTTCCTAAGCCTCCACAGTGGTCTTATTTCCTTAATTCTAGGGTTCCATACCTGTCACCCTACGTACTTCATCTTATCTGATTTGATCTCTCCTGTCGGGAGTAGATCTGGGTCTCCCCCTTGTTATCTTGGCTTTGAGAACTCAAGTGAAGATTGCCTCGATTGGCGTGACAACCAATCCCTTGGAGATCGAGGCTCTCTTGGTTCACCACTTTGGTTGCCTGTCCCCTCTACCATCCTTATGGATCCATCATTTAGGGGCAACGACAAGATTGGTGATAACAGGTAGGAGGAAACTCTGGCATTTTTTGGTAGATTGAGCCAATTGGAGCACCCAAGAACCATACCTCTTCATTCAGATACTTTTCTATCATTTTTGTAAGCCTTTGAGTCAATTTTCAATGATTGTGGCACTTCTATTTGCATTGTAAATAAAAATTAAACGAGAGCAAGTGGGTTACCCAGCGCCCACACCCCATCAATGTTATCGGAACCAGACCAAAACCGGTAAAACAGGCTGGTTCGACTAGTTCACAGGCCCAACCGGTCCAGTTAGGTGCCTGAACCAGAAAAATCGGAAAAATGATTTGGATCGGTTGTGAACCGGTCGGAACCGACCAAAACTGGCCGAATCGGCCATAACTGGCCGGTTTTGACTGGTTTCGTACGGAACCGGCTGGTCCATACTCTTCTCCTTCTTTGGGCTCTAATGGCCATTTAGAGCCTCTTTATTGATGCAGTTTGGTTCAAAATTCCAGAGATGTATTGCACTCGGTGCTATTTCGGTAATTTTCACTCGTACTTGCTTTATAAATGAGAAACTTTGCATATTTGTGTATTAATGGTTTGTGTTGTCCGCCGAGATGCACACCAGCAGCGGAAATCTTTCGAAAGCTGTCTCCTCACTACAAGTGGGAGAGGTGTGGCCTTGGGGGCAAGCAATGAGCCAGGTACTGTCACCTGAATCCCAGCTCCTCCGTTTAGGCTAACTCCTAACGAAGCCAAGGGGGGTAGTTCCTAAAAAGAGTTTCACTAAGGCTCTTATGTTTTGTAATGTTTTTTGATGAAGTGATGCGGATGGGTGTTGTTTAGGAGTTTTTGTGATGAGACCAAAAAATAAATAAGATAAACAAGATAAGATTCAATCCACGTTGCTAAATAAGATATCGAAAATGACAGTACTTTTCAAGAATTGAAGTTTAAATAATGCATCCACAAGATAAAGTAAAACCACAAGGACAAATGGTCCTGATCAAGATATAATATTTAAATAACCAGTGCCTTATGGAGTCAAAGAATAACAAGTATGTGATGCTGAATATGTGGGTCTTGAAAGGTAGCTGTTTGTGAGATCGTTGTGCAATTTATCTTGATAAATTTAAAGTTTTAATGGTCTTGATTATTAGGCTAAGAACACAAGGTAATCAAGAGACCGGAAAAAGTATACTGGTAACCTCTTAGATGATAGGTCAAAGCCACCCAGATTTCAAAGGGATAAGTGTCCAATGATTTAACCACTCCTGAGTCTGACAGCGAGATTTCGGCACCACCTGTTTCAGGAAACTACCTCAGTAACTCTCGAAAGCAACGCCGGTTCGTTGGTTGGGGTGAAAATTTTATTATGTTATCCAACTTATCAAATCTAACACCTTTCTGAGTACTAGCCCAATCCTTTCAGGTTGGCAGAGCATACGGGTGTCAGATAACGACCAAGATAAATTAATTAATGGGGGTGTGAGTTGGAATGATTTTAGAAATTATTAAAAGCACACTTGTTCAACTCTCCGACAGAGAGCACTTTTGACCTCGTCTTATGACGAAATTCAAAAGATTCTAAACTAATCTATATGCTTGATGCAAGGTAAATGCAGTGGGAATGCTCTCTGGAAGAGAGTGCTCTTCGACTTGGATTTGGCCAAGTTCGAGAGACTTTGTTCATTTTATAAAATAGAAGCAGTTATAACTTGAAGAACAAAAATGAAGCTTAAATAACTGAAAATGAAATGATGATAATAAGATATAACAAGATGCTTGAAACAAACTGAAAACAAACTTAGTGTTCTACCAAACAATATTAATCTAAAAGTGGGATCTATCTCCGAACAAGGTTGATCACTAGAACCACTTGTCCTTGAGACTTTCCAGCTAGCTGAAACTTAGGCAAGGAGGCTTATGGGGAACGAGAAGCTACCACAAAGCTATGTGGCCTTTGGGATGCAATCCCAAAGTTTGCTTTCTCAAGTCAAGACTTGGAAATGGAGTACATAAATGAAATATTAATCTAAGAACTAAAAGAGAAAGAGAGATCTAAGCTAAGCAAAGCACAACACTCTTCCCCAAATGGGGAAGAAGAACCCTAAAAGTGCAGGGCTCCTCCACTTAGCCTTTTATTTAACTTTACAAATGCCTTAAGAGAAATCCCTGAAAGGTCTTTTCAAGAAAATAAAACAAACTATGGAAGAAATACTTGGAAGCCCTTAATGGCTTTTTTCAAAAAAAGGAGAATGGTTTTATGTCTTCATGGTTATCATCCCCTTCATTTGTCTTGGATATTCTTATTTGTTCAAATCTCTTATTTAGGTTTTTGCTCTTTTTTCTTCTTTGAATATTGTCCCTTCAAGCCCCTCTTCTCCTTAAAAATATTTACACAAGCTTAATAAAATCTCAACAAGCACCCATTATCATTAGTCCAAACCAAAGATTTTGATAAAATATTGAAAGCTCTTGAACTTATGCTTGCAAAATAAACTTTAAAGTGTAAAATAACATGAGATTTTAACTTCAAAATATTGAAATGATAAAACGGACCAGCAAACAAAATATGCCTAAAACATGATAGGAAAGAGATCTAAAACATAAAAATTTTGAAATATTTTTGTATGTAAATTCTATCTTTTGAAAATTATGAGATCTAGATGCCGAATCACTTTTTCAAAATGCAAGTTTTACTTATTTGAAATGGGATCCAAGTACAACTAACAATGCACTAGATGCAAATATTAACTAAGAAATATGAACTAGATCTTAAACAATGATGATGCAAAGTAAAGATCTAACTATTTAACTTCAAAGATGAGATAACTAAGCAACTAAATCATTAACCAAACCTCTTTTGTTGTTTTATGTGGCTTTTGTAGTGTTTCAAGGAGGGACGAGAGGAGAGAAGAGAGGAATGGAAGGTAGAAGAAGAGGGGATAGGAGGACGAGAAGAAGAAGGAAAGCTTGGAACAATGAGAGGGCAGCCAACTAAGTGGATGCACAAGATAAAGGGACAGCCAACAAGTGACTGAAAAAAGAGAGGGACAGTCAACAAATGATTGTAAAAAGAGAGGGACAGTCAACAAATGACTGTAAATAAAAGAGGGACAGTCAACAATATTTGGGCAAAGTGGAGAGGTAAAGCAAGACTTTGAAGTGGAGTAAAAAGCTAGCAAGGAAACGAGGAGAGAGCAAGGATAAAAATGGTTGGACGAAAGCAAAAAGAGAGAGCAAAACGAAAGCAAGGATAGATCTAGGGTGAGAGGAAAAGAGCTAGCATACAAGGTGAAAGAATTCAATGAGAAAGTAGAAGGTTTGAAGAAATAAACCCTTAGGAACCAAGGTAACCAAGTAGAAATTTGTTGAATGTTGATGGGAAAAGCTAGATCCTCTTGTTTCTTAAGTTCATAAAGCTTGAAACTCCTTGGCCTTATGTGGAGTGAAGATGTACCTGCAAGAACCTTATGCTTTGGATAATATATGTAAAACAAAAGTACTTACGCGAAAAGAAATAGATTCATTGTTTACTTGTGCTAGATTTTTAGCCCTCTTGAAACAAGATCTACAACTTAAGAATCCTAAGTATAAAAGCAATACAATATCACCTCGTTTATAAGGTGAAGCATGGCCACCTAGAGCCTCCACGATTTGACCTCCAAAGTCTCAACTTTATAAATAATCAAAATAGCTTACAAAATCTCCAGAGTTTCTTTGTTCAAAAGTCCATGAGGAATAGAGCTAAGAGAGCCTCTATTTATACAAATACAAGGGCCATCCTACCCTAATTCGAATTGGCAAAGAGGAGAGCCAATGGCACAATCATCAAATTCGACCTCCCAATCATGATCAATCAAATCGTAGTAGCTTGGAGTGGATTCTATCACATGAGCTCGAGCTTGCATTCAATGAAGAGTGGGGAGGTGGCCTCCACCTGGGCAAGGCGCCCCCGACTCCTTGTTAACTCCACCCTCACATCGTAATGTACACCCCTCCAATATGAAGCTGCTAAGTAGGATTGACGTGAGCTCAAGGATAAACGTGAGCTTTGAGGGAGATCCAAGCCATGAGTTTAACAATCAATGCAACTCGTGCACAATGGGAGCCAAGCCCATGAGGTCGATAGGGTGCCCACCATAGTCATTAATACAATCACACTATTCCACTAACCAATTGCCACTTCATTACCTCGTGAAAGCTAGCCGTACCATCATTCACGTGAAGGAGAGACCCACGCTATAGTTTAAATCAATTTTTTAATTTTGACTTATGTAACATATGTCATCACTTTGAGTGGGGTTGTACACCTCTTTAAATCATTTAGCCACCCATTCCAAACATTAAAAAAAATGTATTTTTGACTTTTTCAATTTTTGTCACTTAGTGTATTTTATGATTTTTTAGCCAAAATGATGCATTTTTAGCTAAAACCGCTCCTGGGGTGACGTAATTGCCCGGAAACTGACAAACGAGGGTGCTAGGGTAAAGAGGACGCTCCGAGCGTCAAAACGAGCCTCCCCACGCCCAATTCTGCCTCCGGATGAGGTTTTTATCACTTTTTTGAAATTTTTTAATTAAACCATTAAAAAATGGTCTGATTTATGGAAAAAATTATTTTTCTCGGAATCCAACGAAACTCCTAGGGGACGTAGTGCATGTTCATACAACTCAATTGAGATGACTAACACGTAAAAAATCCTAGACGCAAGACTCTAATAACCACCTTAGGTTCTGACCATGTTGTCCGCCGAGATGCACACCGGCAGCATAAATCTTTTGAAAGTTGTCTCCCTCATTGGAAGTGGGGAGAGGTGTGGCCTTGGGGGCAAGCAATGAGCTAGGTACTGTTACCTAAATCCCAGCTCCTCCGTTTACGCTAACTCCTAACGAAGCCAAGGGGGGTAGTCCCTACAAAGAGTTTAACTATGGCGCAATATTTTATGTGTGTTTTGTATGGGGTGATGTGGGTGAGTGTTGTTTAGGAGTTATTATGATGAGACCAAATTATCAATGAGATAAACATAAGATAAAAATGCAATCCACGTTGCTAAATGAGATAACAAGATTACAGTACGTTTCAAGATTTGATAATCAGATGCAGCATTCACAAGATAAAATAACCACAAGGACAAATGGTCCTGATCAAAATACAAGCTTTAAATAACTAGTGCCTTATGGAGTCAAAGAATAATAAAAATGTGATGCTGAATGTGTGGGTCTTTGAAAAGTACTGTTTGTGAGATCGTTGTGCAAATTATCTTGGTTTATTGAATATTTTAATGATCTTGTTTATTAGGCTAAGAAACAAGGATATCAAAAGAGTTAAACCAAACGGGAAAGATACTGACAACCTCTTAGATGATAAGTCGAGAGCACCTAGATTCAAGAGGATAGTTGTCCAATGTTTGAACCGCCCCTGAGTTTGACCAGTGGATTCTCGGCACCACCTGTTTCAAAAAGCAACCTCAGTATTTAACGCCGGTTTGGATTGGGGTAAAGTTTTAATTAGATTATCACTTATAAGCTTAGCAAATCCAACACCTTTCTGAGTACTAGCCCAACCCTTTCAGCTTGGCAGAGCATACGGGTGTTGGATAATCGACCAAAGTAAATTAATTAAAAGGGAGTGTGAGTTGAAATATTTTATTTATTAAAGAGCACAGTTCAACTCTCCGATAGAGAGCGCTCTTGACTTAGTCTTAAGACCAAAGTTCAAGAGGCTTTAATTAAATCTAAAATGCCTAATGCAAGGGGATGCAAACAACTAAGATGCTCTCCGACAGAGAGTGCTCTTGACTTGGATTTGGCCAAGTTCAAGAGGCTTTGTTTATTTTATTTGAAATGAGAACAACTGTAATACTTGAAGAAATAAATGAGGCTTAAAGTGAGTAAAAGATAATAACAAAAAGATGCTATAAGATGCTTGAAGATAACTAAAGCAAGACTTAGTGTTCTACAAAACAAATGTTAATCTAAGGTGGGATCAATGTCCGAATAAGGTTGATCACTCAGAATCGCTATTCCTTCAGACTTTCCAGCTAGCTGAAACTTCGGCAAGGAAGCTAACGGGGGAACAAGAAGCTACCACAAAACTATGTGGCCTTTGGGATACGATCCCAAAATTAGCTCTTTGGTCAAAACTTGGAAGAGAGTACAGAAATGAAATGACTAATCTAAGTCATTAAACAAAAAGATCTAAACTAACAAGACACAACACTCTTTTCCAAATGGGGAAGAAACCCAAAAAAGTGGAGGACTCCTCCACATAACTCACTTTTATTAAACTCTTACAAATGCCTTTAGAAAAAATCCTTGAAAGTTCTTTAAGGGAAATAAATCGAAAAGTATACTTGAAACAAGCTCTTAAGAGCTATTACAAAGGAGAATAATTTTTGTTCTATGGTGCTTTAGATTTGATTTTCTCCTTGCTTTTAAACTTCTTGCTCTTCTCTTGCTTTTACTCTTTCAATTTGGATCCTCTTAGCTCTTTCAAATACCTACAAGAAACGATGAACCAACAAACTCATGCACCCATTAGAGTTAGAAAAATAAAACAAACTTTGAACTTGTCAAGTCTAGGTTTGCAACATAAGGTCTAAACCATGAAAGAGCATGAGTTTTGATTCAAAATTATTAAAATTGCAAAACGGACCAGCAAACAAAAGATGTCCAGAACATGCTAGGAATGAGATCTAAAACATGAGAATTTTTTGAAATATTTTTGGTATATAAGACCCATCTTTTAAGTGAAAAAGAAATCTAACAAATGCAAGCTATATGCAATGCAACTAGCGAATATGAGAAGCAAGTATACTAACAAATACATACACAAACTAACTATCAACTTGAAAAAACTAACTACTAACAATTCGTTTTTATGCCTTTATGTGTTTTTTGTGGCTCTTTCGACTGGACGAATGGAGGACAAGGGAAGGTGAATGAAAGAGTGAGGGAAGCTAATCAATGGAGATGGACAAATGGAGGACAAGGGGAAGCTTGAAGGCAAAAACGAATGGATGAGGGAAGTTTTGAAGGGCAAAACGAATGGGAGGATGAGGTAGATCTAGGGTAAAAACAAATGGATGATGGAAAACTATTCTAGGCTCTAAACACAAACTTCAACTTGTGGATCAAGCTAGGCAATGGTTTTCCACAAAGCATGAAGGTAGATCTTAAGTGACCAGTAACCAAGAAAGTGAGAGATTGTTGATGGAGGAAGAGATGAATCTCTTTTAAAACATTTCTTCTCTTGAAATGAAGAGAAGACCTTGAAGACCTGCAAGATATATTGATTAGGTGCCGAGAACCACTGTAAGTGAAGAGTGACTTAATCAATAAGCCTTCTCCACCTTGGGAAACCCTGCAAAAACCTTGTGATGAAGTATACAAAAACCGAAAGATGTATTTTTAATCAAAGCTAAAACATACATCTAATAATGAAATTGCATAAACAATAAAGTATATCAAAATGGAGTCAAAAGGGCAAAAGGTATATCAAAATGTAGATCGGGACACCAAGTAGGCAAATCAAGTGGGCTAATTGAGATATAATGGTTGGATCTTTCTAGATCTAATGTTTCATGATATGACCCAAAGTGGACCACAATCCCTTGAAACAAGGAATGCTACCCCCAAGGCAGATCGTCACAAAATGACACTAGATGTAGGTTTCAAATTATGCTCTTTCCAAATCCACAAAAATCTCAACTACCCACGTCCTTAAAGTGGGCAAACTCACTCACCCAAGGAAGTGCGACCTTGCTCAAGGAGGGCTAAAAGGTGGAGAAGGAGTATCAAATCAAGTCCAATGGTTACCAAATTATAGACCCAGGTAGTTTAGGCAATGATCTATGTGGATCTTGAAACTCAAGGCAATCCAAGGGTTAGATCTTACTAGATCTGAGTTTTAAGATGCCAAGTAGTCCAAAATGGGAATTTAATCCCTTAAAATGTGGAATGATGCCCACAAGGTAGAAATCACCAAAGTAAAAGTCCAAGGGTAGGTTATCAAGTGTGTAGATTATGAATCAAGTGGGATCTCACCTACTCATATGCTAGATCTAACCAAACAAGCATCTCCAAGGAAGTGCGATTTGGCTCAAGAGGGCTTTATTGCCTTGAAAAGTGTGTCAATTTTAACCCAATCACCACCAAACTATAGATCCAACTAGGGGTGGATGCTATAGAGGTGGATTCTTAGTATCTTTTCAAAAGCAAGGCTAGATCTAAGTAGATCAAAGAAAAACCAAAATTGGGATTTTGATTAATTAGGGTTTGTGACCAATGAAGAGAGAATGGATGGAAAGAGGCACATACCTTGTAGATCTTACCTCAATTGCTTATGGCCACCTTGCAAATTGATAGCATTCTCCTATGTGTATATTCAAGAGTGAGATCTAAGAGCTCCAACCAAAACGTCCTCCTCCAAGATAGCCAAATCGTCCTCCTCCAAGATAGCCAAATTGTCCTCCTCCTACAAGACAAGATCACATGAAACAAGCCAAGTAAGATGATTATGAAAATGATGGAAAGATGTAATAGAAAGCATCAACTATGTCACAAAGATACAATAATGATACTCCCTTTCACAAAGATCAACCCAAGAGACTATGTGGATCCCTCCAACAATAACCCTCAAGAAATCACCCTTCTCTCCACCAATTCGACTTTCCTGCAAGAAAACTAGTAGAAGCACCAAAATCCACAATGATACATAGAATAGATACTGTATACTCAAGATGCAAGAGAATCCACAAGACAAGAGAGATATGCTCCACAAAGAAGTGTTCTATTCCAATATTCCAGAGCTCCAAAGGTCAACTATACAATAGGGGGTCTCCTCCTTATATAGGATAATAAAGACCAAAACCCTATACCACTCTACAATACTACATCAAATGAGTGGTTGAGATTAAAAGATCTCAATACATGATCAATGGCTAATAATGAATCATAACAATATATCACATTGATCACCCAATATAATGATGACGCCCTAACTAAATGGTACAAAGTGAGGATGATGTCATCCACTAGAGGGGTAAAAGTACAAAAATCCACCTCATAATGACTAGGACATAACATAAGAAGCACATGGTGGGGCTAGGAGGCATCAATCATTACTAGCTCATCCCCAAGGCACAATAAAATAATAAAATATGTCCAAGATAATATAAATGATCAAATCTGTCCTCAAAATCTGTGACAGACACGCAGTTAAAGACCTCCTGTGATCGCTGTGGGCCTACCCACATGGTGAAAACTGGCTGGAAGATAGCGGGATCACCCTGGAAGACCTCTGTGAAAACCAAGTGCCAAAACCTTGCCTCAATTGCCCAAATCGAATTCCTCAGTGACCACTTTATCCCATTTTTTAACTGCCTCGGTAACTGTGAAAGTGCCAAATCTGCTTCCCAAGGCATCTGCGTTGTCCGACGGAGCCCACCAGGCTCTCCAGAAGGGGGGGTAAATGGTAAAAACAAGTGGCTGGACCACCCCCTCCTCATACAGCGCCCTAGGTGAACTGGCCTCTCATGGCCCCTGCTGCTCAGGCTGGGAAATCAGCCCCAAATTTGGTCAACAAGTGTAAAACTACATCAATCACTGTCAGAAGTGCCCGGAACTGAAAGATAAGTGTTTCATTGGATCCAGAAGACCCAAATCCACTAGGAATGTGTACTCATACACCATGGGTTTCCCTAATGGGCCAGCTATAGGGTCCACCATATATGGACAGTGTATAATCTGATGATCTGAAGTAATAAATAAAACTGCTGAACTGCATCAATCATCATCTGCATCCTATATCCATCATATGGCATCATCATCAAGAGTATGTGGGTCCATCAATCATCATCTATAAGCATATGTGGCCCACATCATCACGGATCCCAATAAATGACCATAGTCAAACTAGGTTTGACTAGGTTCATATATAACCAAGGAAAAATCATATCAGTAGACTTAAGACATGTTCGTCTAATCATTCTCATAGCTTAGCTCAAAGTATAACATCCATTCAGTGGCATTAATCAAGTTAGCATATTCCTTTGTTATATGAAATTTCTTGCACAATAGTTTAAATGACAAATTTACCCATTGGACATGGTCAAATTGCTAGTGAAGGATGAAGGCTAGAAACAAGGTTGGGCCAAGGGTTGACTTGTCTAACTCAACTCAAAAAGACTTTGGATTGGGAGAAGGGGAAATCTACAAACTCCGTGCTGGACAAAATAATACGGGGAATGGTTGTGCCTCACAAATGGATAATTTGTTTAGAGAGTGCTTATTTTAGGCATCATGTCTACATCAAGTTGATCCAGGTTCATTAGGATCATTCAATTTCATTTCATGGCCTTTTTGGCCTACATAACCCTTCAGATCTCAGGTGTGTTGATAAGTACAACTAGTTGCAGCTTGCATCCAGGGCATGTTTTCATATACATATAAGGTCAGCAATTGTTTAGATATAGCTTTTAAGAACCATTCCTTTTTGGACCCTTCATATACTCTTTGAGGAGTATTTTTAGCAGTTCATCGCTCTTGCCCTTTTTTTAGTTTCCATGGGCGAATTTATAAGTTTCCATAAGTAGTACATGAGCTTTCAGTTTTGGCCAACAACATCTCAAGTGACTAGGGGGAGTTCGAGCCAATGCCAAACATTGGGACAACCGACCAGAATGATTTAGGCCTACAATCCAACTCACCAAAGGCAAGTTTTGTCACCAACTTAGAGCCGAGACACCGAACATACAGGGATGCGGTCCAAACACAGAGGTAGAAAATGGGGAAATCCTCAGTATCAGAAAGTCAAATAAGACAGGTCAAGGTTTAAAGTCAAAATAAGGAAAGTCACGTATGGATGGAGTCAAATGAGTATGGAGCCTAAACTAGCAGAAAACTGGTGTCAGGAAAGACCATATCTATGTAAGGTGGTAAACCATTGAGTTTTGTCAAACAACCTAAATGTGCAAGTAAATGTCCATTTTATAATTTAGAGTTCATTTTAAACAGTTTGCCACATCAGGAATAATATACCAAGCAAATGCTGTGATCACGATTAAAGTAAGAAGATAATAATCCACAGTCAATGATAAAATATCCATAGGTCATATAAGATCATCACAATAATAATCATCATATATCATCTGAAACATTGCTGCAATACATCTCTGAGCACTGAATTGAAACTATATGGGATAAAGGGTCACATCGGTCATCAAATCTGAACTCTCAAGGCTCAGCCTTGACACAAGGTCTAACATAAGTCTGAATAATACACTGCTCTAATCATGAGTAATCTCAAAATATACAATCATTATAGCCAAGCTCTGAATAATGGAAGCTCTGGAATGTGCAGATATCTGCTAAGCAAGAATAGTAGCCCTGCTACTATGGTGTGATAACAGGGACAGTCTCCGTTTAAAATTTCTTCTGAAGGCTGGAAGATAGATGCTGCAACTGCCAACCTATCTGCCATACTGTTCTCTTCCCTATGGACCGCTTTTATGTTTAAAGTATCAAAGTACTCCATGGTGTCCCATATTGCATTCCTATACATTTTAAGCCTTTTACAGTGACGTGCAAAATTGCCTTTAATCTGTTACACCACTAAATCAAAAATTCTTATAATACTAAGCATTTTTATTTTCATGTCTTTAGCAATCTCTATGCCTAGCAAAAGTGCTTCATATTCTGCAACGTTGTTCGCGGCTTCAAATTCAAGGCTGAATGCAAAGTTGAAAACCTTCCCTTCGGGTGATATCAAGACTATGCCAGCACCTTTGCTAGCTCTAGAAGAAGCACCGTCAAACTCCATTTTCCATAATCCATCAACTTTTTTATCTTTCATTTCCTCATGAACAGGATTTAAAAAGGTGGACTTGACCTGGTAGGTTCCTATTTCATCCGTATTGTAGATGTATTCATTTGATGGTTTCTGGGGATTTTCAACATGGTATCTTCTTTCTTTTTTTGAGTGTAGTTTGACGAGAGAATTTTCGGATGCTGGAACGGTTGCATAAAATAAGTCTAATTGTATTGACCCACCCAAAGTAGCTCCCCACTTTCTAGAGAGGAGCATCCCCCACTTATCGGGCACATCTATGACAAGGATATCCATAGTGACATAGATGTCTGGATACTTGGCCAATTTGACGATCTGATTTTCAATCATTCCCTCAACTTCAACAGGCCTAGAATCCATGGCACATACATTCCCATAAGGTCTAGTCGTTTTTAGATTGAGCTGTTGCATAACCGTTTTGGTCATTAGGCTTGCACCAGATCCTGAATCCAACATACAATTGTGTAGTAGAAGGTCACCTATCATCAATGATATGTAGAAAGGCGGGTGAGCTTCTTTTCTTGTTTCCCTGGTATGTAGGACTATAGGAGGATCCCCAAAATCATTTTTACAACTTGTTGAAGGTTGTTCTTTAGTCTCTGAGAAAGTTACCTTTTTAGGGGTAGGATGCTTTGCAGGTGGGGGAGGTTTTTCAGATGCTATGTGTTTTGGAGTAGGAGGAGGAACATCATCTTCTCGAGAATCTAACATTTTCAACAGCTTCTCTTTCTGACCAGGAATCTTACTCAGTTCAGGTACTGGGACTGGAACTTTAGTATTGGCCAACCAACTACCTTAATCAAAACTTAAAGCAATAGACTCCTTTTCATTATTAATTTCTTGAGTAATGTGAGGAATTGTTACCTTAGGAGCAGTTTGAGTAGAAGGTCTTGTTATCACATATATAGTAGCCGGGCTACCATACATTATTTTTCTGATGCCAGTACACTATTCAGCCAGTTCCCTTACATTGAGATGCTGAGATGAGCATCTATATTGGATCACTATCAGATTGTGGGCAGCAGTATATATTCCCCATGCCATGATTGAGTCTCAGGACACTTAGAGAGATGACCGATGTAGCCATTATACCATTGGTACAGAGCAGTCAGTAGTGCCCAGAGTTACAGCAGTAGTTTCAGAGGACAGATGATGGTACAGGTTGATGAGCATTCAGGTATATGGCTCGGCAGGTATATCATTGTGTTATGGTTATATTGCTTTTATACTTATTCTTATAGCATGTCTTAGCGCCTAGTGTCATGATATGGCGATCATATAGATATATGGACCTGGTTGAAGCTTATTATATATATTATACTGTCCCTACTCAGACTTAGAAGTTCACTATTCATACTCATTGGTTTCACTCTCCTCAGGGAGAATAGAGGTGATCATTCCACCATACCTTGGCTTGCTAGTGTTGGCTCCATTATTCATTGTCTTCATCCATCCATCGCCTACCTTTTAGTTTATCACCCTGACTTACTACTTGACTAGTGGCATGGAGGACTTTCCCCCACTGTAGCCTCTGTATTGGATGAGCTTCCCTGTTTATTGTGTCTCGGCTCTGAGTTGGTGACAAAACTTACCTATGGTGAGTTGGAGTTCCTTGGAATTCCCCCCAGTCACTAAAGTTGTGTTGGCTAAACCTGAAACTTTTGGTGCTGCCATGAATACAAAATATGGAAAATGAAATGCTATATCTTGTATGAAAAGCCCATTCATGCAATGTGTTTCTAAACACACATGAATGAAAGGCATGCCAAATGAAAATGGCCATGAAAATAAAATGTTATATCCTTTGGAATTGTAAATACCTAGGTAAACAAGCTGTCCATGACACACCTAGAAGTGCTCAGGTAAACAGGTGCCCTAAAAACACACCTGCAGCAGAAAGCCTAAAATAAATGAAAATTTATGCAATGTGTTTATAAACACACATAGACCAAGGCTATGGAAACTTTAGGCCCAAAAAGCAATGGAACTTAAATGCTATATCAAAACAATTGCTGGCCTTATTTGTATTATGGATTGTGCGCATCTGTTAAAGGTGAATAAACCCTCTTTGAACAACTCATCCATTTGTGAGACACCGCCATTCCCTGTGTTGTTGCTCATTCAGTATATACTATGGTGTGTATTCCTTTTCCCTTTGCCAAAGTGTCACAAAGTTAAGTCAGTCAAGTCACCCCTTTGCCTAGCCAGTTATTTTAGCCTTCACCCTTCACTAGCAATTGATCACAGCTATGAAGTGAGTATGATCTTGAAAGTCTAGTTTGAGTAATAATAATAATTAATGACATTATATATTTGGATTTAGATCGCCAGTAATGATTACTTTGTGTTATAATTGTTATCTGAATAAGTTGTAGAGCATGCATTAACCTTTGACACTTTGCAGCAGCTTCCGATGATGGTCTGAGTTATATTTGGTTATGTTGACTTGGCTAGACCTAGTTTGACCAAGGACATGAGATGGTTGGACCTTGTGATGATATGGATAGATGATATATGGTCTATGTACATGTATATGATGATTCTATGCAGCAGCTACAGGGTTATGATGATGATTCTTGGTTTACAACATTATTTGATCATTTATAGATTATTATTATTTGCCCTGTTCTAGTATATTGGATATATATATTGATCATGCAAAGACTCATATGGTGTATGAGTACACATCTTGGATGGATTTGGACCGTCTGAGTCCAATGAGACAGTTTGTTTTTAGTTCCGGGCCCTTATAGTGATGATTGAGCCTCAGTAGGCTATCCCAGTGCAGTTTTGGTCTGTTGGAGGCCCTGTCAGAGCAGATGTGATTTTTATCCGGTTGACCTAGGGCGCTGTGCTTGGAGCGGGTGGTCCAGCCACTGTTTTTACCATATTACCCCCCTCCCGGACACACTGGTGCCCTCACCTTGACAGCGCAGGCACTCCAGGAGGCAGTTTGGGGCAGTTTCACGCTTCCCGAGGCATTTCAGAATTGGTAGAAATGGCTATTGAGGAAATCGATTTGGGCTACTGAGGCAACGGTATGGCATGGGATGATCAGTGATGATGGATCAATGTTTTCCACACCTCCTCCAGCAGTTTCAGCTTCATCGGGGCCCGCATCCATCACTTATGGCACTTTCTGATGATTTATGAGGTCTTTTGAGGCCTACGATTTGACCATAGAGGCACGATTTGGTATATTGATGACTATTTTATTATTATTGTGCTATGGGGATTGACCAAGGGTGGCTAAAATTACCCTTTGGACCCACCATAAGCTTCCTATTATATTTTGTCATCATGATTTGGTGGGATTCCCCTCTTCTAGGGCGATTTTATCCACTTATATTATATTTTATTAGTGATCCATGTATTTTATTATTGAGCTCATCTCAACCATTGATTAGACATTTGTATCTTTTAATCTTAGCCACTCATTCAAAAAGTGGTTAGGATTTTGATGCCTCTCCTTCCTATTTAGAGGAGAGAGCTTCTCATTTGTAAGGGGACTGGTGGCTTTGGAGTATTGGAATAGAAAATTATTATTGCATCTATCTCCAGTGTTGTGAATGTTTTTGGTGTTCGTTCATTGGTTCTTTCTTTGCACTGAGTTATTGGAGATCTTGTTTGCCATATCTTTTCTACCATGTTTTTTGCATCTACAGGTGGAGGCCGATTTGCTTTGAGGAGGAAGTGTTAGTAGGGGAAAACTCTCCCTACTTCTTTGGATCTCTTCGTTGGTAACAGGGAGTATTATTGTCCCACGACCTTCTATTCTATGTTATCATTGCATTTTACTTGTATTTCCTCCATACTTGACCTTTCTGATTGAAATCGATTTTCGTTGGATTGACAGGTAGAGGAGGGCGCACTTGTGGGCTAGGGCATCAATTTGTCAAGCAAAATCAACAATCTCTTATTTGATCTCTGCAGGAATCTTCCTCAACATTAAAGCATCTCTCTTCATCACTCAGGTATGATCTCAAGGTAAGTTCTATCTCCATGATCTATCCACTTGTCTAAAATATTTAAAACCCTAATCAATTAAAACCCCATTTTTACATTTTTTCAGATCTACTGAGATCTAGTGGCTTCTTGGGTAAGATATTGAAAACCCACCTCTATAGTATCCACGGCATCCCGAATCTATAGTTTGGTGAGGATTGGCCTCCATTTGACCCTCTTCCCAAGGCATTTAGCCTCTCCAAGCAAGGGCGCACTTCCTAGTTTGGTGAGTTGACCTAGATCTAGTATGTGGGTAGTTGAGATCCCGTTTGATTCATTATCTACACATCCAATAACCTACCCCCAGATTGTCACTTTTCTGATTTCTACCTTGTGGGCCCTATTCCACATTTTAAGGGAATTAACCCCCATTTTGGACCACTTGGTATCTTCAAACTCAGATCTAGTAAGATTTAGCGATCGGATTTCCTTGAAATTGTAGATCCACACTCCTACTTGATTAACCTACTCGGATCTAAAGTTTGGATGCCATCGGACTTGTCTTGACCCCACTTACCCCACTCTTAGGCCTCCTTGGGTAAAGTCGCACCACCTTGGAGAAGGGAGTTATCCCACTTCTAGGACATGGGTACTTGAGATTTCAGTGGATTTGGAACGGGAGTAATTCAAAACCTAGTTCTAGTAGGTTATCTTGTCAAATCTTGCCTTGGGGATATCATTCCTTGTTTTAAGGGATTGTGGTCCACTTAAGTCAAACCTAGATCTAGACCTATTCATCCATCAAGACTTTAATTGCCCACTTGTCTCATGCAATAGGAGTCCTTAACCACTAGTTAACTTTACTTTGATTCCATTATCCCAATTCCCAAGGCACTGGTCTCTCTCCAAGTCAATTCGACTTTCCTAGATTGTTGGATTAACTTGTGGTTTGACCTTGGTGTGGTGAACTAAACCCTTTGATGCCATCATACTTTATGATCAAGCTTGTCACTTGTACTAGTTAGCCCCAATTCAACCGTAAACTACCTTGCATTGGACATGGTTCCCAAGGCAATGGATTTTCTCACATTGAGCTAGTACTTTAATCCTGGATCCTATTTCACAAATCATAAGTCACTCACATATCAATAATGAACCAAAGTTATACTCATTGAACCCCTCACTTGTCTTGTGACTTCATCCTAAGGTCTAGGATAAACCATACACCTTACTTCACTTAGAATTTACTTGATTTGGTGTCTTGGTTTTGATTTTTCCTGTCGGGAGTAGATCGGGTCTCCCCCTTTGTTGTCTGGGCTAGATAACATAAAGTGAAGGTTGCCTCGACTGGCGTGACAACCATCTATTGGAGGTCGAGGTGATCGTGGTTGCACCTTTTGAGTTGCCCTTCCCTATTGCCATCCATGAGTGGATACATCCATAGGGGTAACTACAGTTTAGGTGACAACAGGTCCCTCCTTCGGTTTTCTTTGATATGTCATCCCTTTGAATTTCTGGCTGTTGTTGATGTTAGGTGGCATCTCACCATAGATTTGAGTTAAGTAATCAATTTTTTGATGGCCTTGGTTGGCTTGAATCCCACTATCTCTAGGAGTTTCATAGGTGTTCCTCACATGGTTGACGAAAACAGGCTCGTCTGTAGAAGTGCTAGGACCACAACCCTCAGGATAACCATGCTCTTGAACATAGCATGCATAGTAACAATGAGATTCCTCGTGGAAATCTTTGCATGGCCTACAAAATGGCCTATATGTTTCAACCATGTTAGCAGCCTCTAATTGGTTAGGAGCCTCTGTTCTTGGTTGGGCATTTTTTTTGTGCCAAGTCAGTTTTGCAGCAAAGACCCTAGGAGGTGGTTGAGGTTGAGTTCTTTCGACATTTATGACCCGATTTTGAATGTCTTTTAGTTGTGCAAGGTGTTTTGCTTCAGCTTCTTCCATGTTTCTCTTCATTTCCTTCCTCATTTCCAACATCTGCTTTTCATGAGGTTCTTGCATAATTGATAAAGGATCTTTATCTTTTTGTTCATTACTTTTCAAAGGTATCAAAGATCTTGAGTAACCTTGAATGTTGGACTCACCGGATGATTGCATGTTTAAATCAATTTTGAGAGCCATATTTTGAGCTTCAAGCAAAGTAGCAGGTTCCTTATCTCTTATCTGATACTGCATCTTTCCACTAAGTGCCTCGATGTAGTAAACTAGAATGGATGGTGCAGGAGGTGCATAGGTATTAGGAATAGCATTTGATAACTCAGTGAACCTAGTGTTGAACTCATCCATCATTTCAGTGTCCTCCTTCTTGATGTTGGTCAAATCATTCAGTTGATGCCTTGGTTCCTTTTTCTCACCAAACTTGTTGGTGAAGGCAGTTTTGAAAGTAGCCAAGGTGGCAAATGAGTTGTTTGGTAGGTTGCTATACCAATCACCAGCTTTTCCATCCAAGGAAAGAGCAAACAGTTTCATATAAATGTCGTCATGTTGGTTTGCAGGGTCACTGATATAGGCATTTATACATATGGAGAAGTTTCTGAGATGTTGAGCAGCAGTAGTGGCATCAGTGCCAATATATGCTGGAAGTTTTTCGACAGCTTTGTCTCGAAGATGATGGGGTGGACCTGCTATCTGAGAAATATTGAGTTGAGTAAAATACTCACCCATTGTATCGGAAGGACAATTTATATTATTTTCAAGATTTTCAAAATTTTCTGGGAACAAAGAGTGGATGTCTAAAATAGACTCAGATACAAGTTCTTCAAGGATTCTACGAGAATTAAGTTTATTCAATCTCCTCTTGTAAACCTTTTCAGGATCGGGGATGAAATTGAGTAAACCTTCAGAATTTCTTCTAGTTGAATACCTTGAAGTGTTAACTGACAATGGAGTTGCCAGGTGGACTTAAGTCTAATTTCAGAGAGTGATTAAACTAAAAATCTACCAAAAAAGGAAAACTAAAAAAGGCAGTGGAGTCGCCAGATACATATGAAATCTATCAAAAAAGGTAAAACAAACTAGAAAAAACTAAGGTCGTCCAGGAACAAAAAAATTTGTTCTCGGCAACGGCGCCAAAGTGTTAAGATACTAATGGACGGCCTTCACTAACACCTCGGGGTTTTGGTGTAACGGTTTGTATCATCTGGTATCAGAGCACTTTCTTGGGCTCGTTGGGTGAAATTTTTGTCAAAATTTTTTTTCGCATCTGTTGCAGGTTCGGAATTGGGAATAATCCCTATTCGTTTAATTGTGGGAAGTACTTGGGCATAAGCCCTAAAACTCATTGTGAGGAGTACTATAGGAACCCCGAAGTAACTGGCCCATTGAGAGGACCTGCCAACGAAAAGGGCAACGACCCCTACCTGATTGACTAGTTCCCACCCGTGAGGTAAACCAAGAGCTGTCGTTTGTGGCAAAGCGGTTATCAGTTTTACCTGAGCCGTGGAGTGAGGGGTACTGCCCCAATACGCAAGCTGTCAGACAGCATTGGTGGCCGAGTGAAACCCTTGAACTGTTAGGAAGCCACACATACCTGGGGTCCATATCTAATTTCAGCTGAACTGTCGTCGATCGTTGCTGCGTCGTTTTACATCCAGTCGTTCAGATCCATTTTGCAAGCCGTTCCAGATCCAGCCATTTTCAATCCATTCGGCGCCGTTTCAGATCCCTTTCGAGCCGTAGCCGCAAAAAAAAAAAAAGTATAAAATTTAGTTTTTTCTCCATATCTCCCTTGTTTTCACTCTGTTTCCCTTGAAATTTTCGGGGAACGCCTGTCACCCCATTCTGCATATTTCATTCCTGAGGACCCTATCCACAATTTCCCTTCCCAAAGCCCGAAATTCCACATTTGTCTATTTTTAGGGTTTGCCATAACTTCCTCAGATTTCACCCAATCACCCTCAAATTTTACCATAGAGTTCATTTCTGAATTCTGCTTCTTTGTTCCCCTCTGCCAAATTTTCCCATTCTTTCACCCCGCTTCTGGAATCCTCATTTTTGTTTCCTTGTCTATTCAACAGTGTCCAAAACCTAGTCAAACCCCAATTACCCTTCAGATTTTTTCCCTAGTCCAGATTTTCCCTTACGGAAGTAGTTTTTGTTTTTGTTTTCCTACCCAGTCAACTGATAAAAAAAAATAAAAAAAAAATGGTTGTCACCCGTGCAGGAGCAAAAACCATGGAGGAAGCACTTGTAGCCATCGAAGCCAAACTCCAGGATTTGGATGAAAAATTTCTCGGCCTCCATCTTGAACATTCAACTATGAATAACAAACGGCAGTCCGAGTCTTCATCAGACAATGGGTTCTCTTCTTCCAGCAATTTCCGTGGTCCGAAGCTTGATTTTCCTCACTTCAATGGTACTGATCCAACTGGATGGATCTATCGTGCAGAATAGTATTTAAGTCTGCATAATACTTTTGATGTCAACAAAGTTTCGCTGGCATCCTTTCACTTGGAATAGGAAACTCTTCAATGGTACCTGTTATCACACCA
Source organism: Larix kaempferi (assembly GCA_027924585.1). Lineage (NCBI taxonomy): Eukaryota > Viridiplantae > Streptophyta > Pinopsida > Pinales > Pinaceae > Larix > Larix kaempferi. Next base: position 5,399,540 of record BSBM01000621.1, on the reverse strand, counting down.
TAGTAGCAGGGCTACTATTCTTGTACAGCAGATATCTGCACATTCCAGAGCTTCATTTTATTCCAGAGCTTGGCTACATATATTGGATCACTCATGATCAGAGCAGTACATTATTCAGATATTGTATGACCTTGTGTCAAGGCTGAGCCTTGAGAGTTCAGATTTGATGACTGATGTGACCACTCATCCCATTACAGTTTCAGTTCAGTGCCTAGAGATGTATTTCAGCAGTGTTTCAGATGATGCATGATGATTGCTATTATGATGATATTGTATGATCTATGGATATTGTTCTCACTGACTGTGGATTATTAGCTTGTTGATTTAATCATGATTATAGCATGGGCTTGGTATAAATCCTGATGTGGCAAACTATTTAAAATGAACTGTAAATCTTAAATGGACAATTGCTTGCACTTTTAGGTCATCTAACAAAACTTACTGGTATTTCACCTTACATATGCATGGTCTTTCCTGACACCAGTTGTCTGCTAGTATAGGCTTCATATCCACTTGTCTCCATCCATACATGACCTTCCTGTTTGACTTTAAACCCTGACTTGTCTCATTTGACTTTCTGATACTGAGGACTTCCCCATTTTTCTACCTCTGTGTTTGGACCGCATCCCTGTTTATTTAGTGTCTCGGCTCTGAGTTGGTGACAGAACTTGCCTTTGGTGAGTTGGATTGTAGGCCTACATCATTCTGGTCGGTTGTCCCGATGTTTGGCATTGGCTCGAACTCCCCCTAGTCACTTGAGATGTTGTTGGCTAAAACTGAAAGCTCGTGTTCTACCTATGGAAACTTAATAAATTCGCCCATGGAAACAAAAAAGGGCAAGAGCAATGAAAAGCTAAAAATACTCCTCGAAGAGTATAAGAAAGGTCCAAAAAGCAATAGTTCTTAAAAGCTATATCTAAACAATTGCTGACCTTGTGAAAATATGAAAAACATGCCCTGGATGCAAGCTGCAACTAGTTGTGCTTCTCAGCACATCTGAAATCCGAAGGGTTATGTAGGCCAAAAAGGCCATGGAAATAAATTGAATGATCCTAATGAACTTGGATCAACTTGATGTAGACATGATGCCTAAGTTGAATAAGCACTCTCTAAACAACTTATCCATTTGTGAGGCACAACCATTCCCCGTGTTCTTTTGTCCAGCACAGAGTTTGTAGTTTCCCCCTTCTCCCAGTCCAAAGTATTTTTAAGTTAAGTTAGACAAGTCAAACCCTTGGCCCAACCTTGCTCCTAGCCTTCATCCTTCACTAGCAGTTTGACCATGTCCAATGGGTAAGTTTGTCATTTGAACTATGGTGCAAGTAATTTTATATAATCACGGAATATGTTAACTTGATTAATGCCACTGAATGGAATTTATGCTTTGAGCTTAGCTATGAATGATTAAAGAAGCATTGTCTTAGTCTACTGATGTGATTTATCCTTGATTATTTATATTCTTGGGATCCGTGATGATGTGGACCATGTACGATGATTATTGATGATGATTTATGGTCCCACATGTTTGATGATGATATCATATGATGGACATATGATGCAGATGATGTGTTGATCCAGTTCAGCAGGTTATTATTATTACAGATCAGCAGATTATACATTGTCCATATATGGTGGACCCTACAGCTGGCCCATTAGGGCAACCCGGGGTGTATGAGTACTCATTCCTAGTGGATTTGGGTCTTCTGGATCCATTGAGACACTTATCTTTCAGTTCCGGGCACTTCTGACAGTGATTGATGCAGTTTTACACTTGTTGACCAGATTTGGGGCTGATTTCCCAGCCTGAGCAGCAGGGGCCCCGAGAGGCCAGTTCACCTAGGGCGCTGATGATGGAGGGGGTGGTCCAGCTACTTGTTATTACCATTTATCCCCCCTCCCGGAGAGCCTGGTGGGCTCAGATTGACAGCGCTAGCACCCTAGGAGGCAGTTTTGGCACTTTCACAGTTCCCGAGGCAGTTAAAAAATGGGATAAAGTGGTCACTGAGGAATTCGATTTGGGCAATTGAGGCAAGGTTTTGGCATTTGGTTTTCACAGAGGTCTTCCAGGTTGATCTCACTACCTTCCAGTCATTTTTCACCATGTGGGTATCTCCAGATTGATCACAGGAGGACATTTACTGCTCGACTGTCATGGATTCTGAGGACAGTTTTGGTCATTATTATTATATTGGACATATTTTATTATTTCATTGTGCCTTGGGGTGAGCTAGCAAGGATTTATACCTCCTAGCCCCACCATGTGCTTATTTTATCATGTCCTAGTCATCATGAGGTGGATTATTGTACTTTATACCCCTCTTGTGGGATGACGTCACCCTCTATTGTACCATTTAGTGAGGGCGCTATTGTTATGTTGAGTGATCCATGTGATATTATGTTATGGATTCATCTTAGCCATTGATTATGTTGTGAGATCTTTTAATCTCAACCACTCATTTCAAAAAGTGGTTTTGAGATCTAGGGTTTTGGTCTTTATTATCCTATATAAGGAGGAGACCCCCTCATTGTAAAATTCATCTAGAGATTTTTGGCTCTTGGCTCTTGGAATAAAATTTCTATCTTTTGGAGTACATGCTTGGATTGGAGTGGATGTTGGTTGTTTCGATTGTAAATGCTATTGTCCATTGCACTGGAGGATCTATTGTAGCTATCTTGCATATTTGCCATACTTTATTTGCAGGTTGAGAGGGCGACTTTGACAAGTGCGAATTGGTGGGGAGGCTTGCCCTTCAAGCTTGGAAGAAGTCGTTTTGGGTTTGACAGGGAGTGGTTTTGCCTTTGTGTCAACTATTCTATGTTTTTCTCTCTCTTGCTTGCATCTACCTTCAATTTGTTAAACTAATTGATGCTTTGCTCCTTGGCTTGACAGGTTAGAAGGAATCACATGTGGCTTGGAAAAATCGATTTGGCAAGAGGGCTTCAACAATTCTCCATTTGATCTTTGGCAAAGTAATCCTCGTCTCAACTAGCATTCATCTCTTCATCCAGGTATGTCCCAAGAGGTATGATCTTCTCTTCCTTGAATCTTCCATAATTTCTAGATCACAAAAACCCTAATCAAAGTAAAACCCTTGTTTTTGGTATTTCTTAGATCTACTTAGATCTAGCCCTCAATTTGAAAAGATATTGAAAACCCACCTCTATAGCATCCACCCCTAGTTGGATCTATAGTTTGGTGGAGATTGGCTAAGAATTGACCCATCTTCTAAGACAAAAAGCTCTCCTTGACCTAAAGCGCACTTCCTTGAGGGAGGCTTGTTGGGCTAGATCTAGCACATGGGTATGTGAGATCCCGCTTGATTTGACTACTAGACACTTGATAACACATACCCATATCCTTACTTTGGTGAAAACTACCTTGTGGACATCTCTCCATGTTTTGTGGGGTTGAAACCCCCTTTTTACCTTCATGCAACCTTGAAACTTAGATCTACTAAGATCTACCCATTGGATTCACTTGAAACTTAGAAGGAACATAGATCGGGGTACTAACACCCCGGATCTACATTTTGGAGGTCATTGGACTTGGTATGGTCCACCAAACCCCCTTTTTGCCTCTCCTTGAGAAAGTCGCACCCCTTGGGAGTTTTGAGTTGGACCACTTCTAGGAAGTGGGTGTTGGAGATTTTCATAGATTTGGAATGCCCATGCCTTGAAACCTAGGTCTAGACTATCCTCTTGCCCCGATCCACCTTGGGGATTGCATTCCTTGTTTTAAGGAATTGTGGTCCACTTTTGGTTATTACTCAAAAACCTAGATCTAGTAAAATCTAACCATTGGATCACACCCATTTCACTTGATTTGGCCTCTAGGTGTCCCGATCTACACTTTGACATCCTTCTTGACCCCATTAGCCCATCCAACAAGGCACTAGTCCTTCTCCAAGCAAGGCGCACTTCTTGGGATTAGTGTCAAACCCTAGATCTAACACATGGGTAACCCTAGAACCAACTCTAACTGGTAGATCTAACCTAAATCTAGCCTATAGTATCATCTTCTCACTTAACTTCACCTTGTGGGCCCACCTAAAACCATTTCACACTTCCCAAGGCAACAAGACCCACTTGTGTAAACACATGGTACTATACTAAATAATCATACCTCATCAAGTGGCCTAAACCATACATAGGTTGAAACACTAATTATCCTTGATACCACCTTCAACCATACCCTAAACATTAGGTCCACTTAGCCTTGCATTGGTTTCCGTAACTCATCATTCATTCACCCTTTGAAACCTTTGCTTGGGTCCAATCAACTGTGATTGAGGTATAGGGTCTCCCCCTTGGTCTAGTTATACCTTGACCTAAAGCGAAGAGTGCCTCGGTTGACGTGACTCCCACATTGCATTGGGAACCGTGGCATTTCTTAGGTCACCTCTTTAGTTGCCTAACTCCTCTACCGTCCCGGATGGGATACCTCTAGGGGCAACTACAAGTTGTGTGATAACATTTTTGGCGCCGTTGCCGGGGAGGTAGGGGCCTACCTTGGTTCAACACATCTTTGTGTCTCACTACCTTTCTGCACCTTAAACGACACACCTCTTGGTAGTAGAGCTTAAAAATCTACCTGGCGACTCCTAACCGTGACTCCGCTGAGGAGCGAGCTCATAGTCATCCTTACAACACACGAAGTAAATCAAATCCAAACCAATTGGAAGGAACCCCACTTACATATCACAAAAGAGATCCTAGAACCCAGTCAACTAACTTTTTGTGGAAACTTGTTAACTCAGGTTCTCCAAACCGTACCTTAGGATCCCCTTTGTTCAATCCGGTTCCTCCTTTATCACCAAATCATAATTCCAGTTCAAACCCAGTCAACCCAATGGCTGGACAAGGTCAATCAAACTCCGGTATCAACAACCAAAACAACCCTCCTGTTGCTCGTGCTTTTGGTCATAAAGCTAGAGCTTCTCCCTTAGACTTCTCTCAGATCTTGGGTGCTCCCCATAGTATGCCAGACAAGTACTTTGAAAAGATCCCAAAATTCAATGGCAACTGTGCCACCTCTATTGAAGACCACATAGACAATGTTTGGGCTCATATGGAAGCATATGGGGCTGAGGAAGAGGATGTGTTTATTAGGGGTCTCTTTGCATCCTTGGAGGGTGATGCTCGCAAATGGTTTGACCGTTTGCCGCCATCATCAATCAATGGGTATGATGTGTTCACCGATAAACTCAAGCAAGAGTGGTCAGTCAAGTTAGATGGGCGTTTCCTTTTACACCAACTTTTTGACATCAAAAAGAAAGAGAATGAGTCTGTCCATGAGTTTAACCAACGCTTCGATAGGACTGTAGCCAACATCCCAAGTAACATAAGGCCCCTCGACCAAGCCATCTTGATCCATTACCTTAATGCTTATGAAGGTTACCTGGGTTACCACCTAAAGGACAAAGACCCTAATAATTTGAAGGAAGCCCAAGAAAATGCCAAGAAAGCTGAGGCAAATGCTGCCTCCATGGGAAAACAAAACTTCTTTGACCTAATTAGTGGACCTTCTTCCTCTAGATCTGAGCCTAAGTTTAAGAAGAATAAGGAACCTAGCAAAGAGCCCAGTGAAATGATGGAGAGTATGCATGAAATGATGAAAAACTTAACCCTCCTAACTAGGGACCTAGCCAAGAACAGAGAAGGGGATAGATATAGGCAGCCCTATGGTCCTAAACCTTATTGGAATCAACAAAAGAAACCTAATGAAGGAGATAGAAGAAACCCTATGAATCAAGAACCTCCTATCATAAACTGGTTTGAAGAACAAAAGTTGGAAGATCCTGAGTATACCGCCCATGATGATGATACTCCGGACTCTCCAAAGAACATTAACTGGGTTGATGACTTAAAGTTTGACAAAGACTTTGGAAGAATCCTGATTGATCATGAAGAAAACACCATAGAAGAAAACAACCCTAGTGGTCCCATTTATGCTACTGAACAAGTTATCAGTGACCAAGCTCCTTTTAAAACTTATCAACGAAGAAAAGATGGCCCAAAACCTGTCCCTTTTAGTGAAAAGAAAAACAAAGACTTACCTAATCCAGTAAGTGAGCCAATCCCTTTGCCTGAGTATGACTTCGATATCAACATCGAAAGAGAGTTAGACAAAGTTATGCATAACATTCCACTCACTGAGTTAATGAAAATTCCTTCAATAAAGGAGCAGGTGGTAGAATTTTTCGAGAGTATCCCTGAGATAGCCACGACTGGTGGTGAGGATTCATCTTCTCAAAACCCAGCATCTTGTGATATGGTTGATGAAGAGGATGATCCTCCCATTAACATCCAAACTGCCTTATATGAGAGAAAGAATGGGGGTCATCAACCATTTTACCTTACACTACGCATAGGTGATCTCCTTCTTCATAACTGTATGTTGGATTCTGGTGCCTCTATGAATGTGATGCCTTTACAAGTCATGGAAGCTATGGGACTAAAGATAACTAGACCTTATGGGAACGTTTGTGGGATTGACTCTAAACCAGTTAAAGTCTTTGGCTTGATCAAAAACCTGAGAGATGACCTGTTTTCATGCCCCGATATATCTATGCTGATGGATATAGTTGTCATAGATCTCCCTCCTGCCTATGGCATGCTCCTTTGTAGGAAGTGGTCCGCTGGGTTAGGGGGACATCTTCAGATGGACTTGTCTTATGCTACCATCCCCAACTCTGATGGCTCTTTGGTTAGAGTGTATCGGGAGCCATTTTATGATGGACATCTTGAGAATTATGAGGATGGTGTGAGAAACACTTTTGGTGAGGGTGAGTTATTACCTGAGGGTATCTTTATGGTCATGGGTGGTCATGATGATGATCCTAGCATGGAAGAAGAAAAAATTATTGAAGTCGACCCTAGGTCCATTCAAGTGTCAGAAAACCTTAGGACCTCAAACCAACCCAATAATGTAGGGCCAAGCATTGACCAACCTGCACCTCCCATTCAGCTAAACACTTCGGAGGATAACTTTGACCAAATTAGAAGGGGTGAGTACATACCTAGGACAGTACATGAGTGGCTTTTCCTAGTGGACCTTAACACAGAAAGAGGAAGACAGGGTTTATCTCACATCACTCCTTGGACAAATAACAATGAAGGAACACACCTTCCCTCACCTGAGGGGAATGATGAAGAACTAGTTGATTATCACTTCTCTGATGTGCCTGATCACTTGTCCCATTTGTCCTTAGAGGATGGGGTTCTAAGGCAAGTGAATGACAGCTCTATGAGTTGGCAAGAACATGCCTTGATCCATGATGCCCCTGAAGAAGACTTTTCTTTGAACAATCTAACCCTTTTTCAAGAAGAAGCCACTGACTCACACTTACCTCCTTATTACCCTAGTTTCCTCCTACCTAGTGAGTTACCTAGTGGTGAAGAGGATATTGATTCCACAGACACACTTTATTCTTCACCAACACCTTTGGATATGAGCAATCACAGTGCACCTAGCACAGTTCATAGTCCCATTTCTGATGACCATTTGGCATTTTTAGAGAACATGACCATTCCTATCCCATCAGGAGAGGGTAGTAGCGGAAGTAGTGAAAATCAAAGCCCTCCACCCTTAACCCAAGCTGAAGAGAATGAGGATGTTGATACTGACTTTTCGACCATAGGGGAAACACAAGAAAGTATCATTCACCCACTAGAAGAAAGTCCTCCTAGGAGAACTGTAGGAGAAGTCTTGATTGGTAGCGTAGTGGTACCGTTAGACGGTGGACTTCCCAGATTTGATGAAATTCCTCCTAATAGGAATTCAAATGTAGTTACACCTCAACCTCAATGCACCTCTGATATCCAACCTTTTCCTGAACATGTTATTAAAGTCATCCCTCAATCTGTAAATCATCAAAAGTTCAAAGTTGGTGATAAGGTTGTAATACCTAATGATTTATTCTACATACGATCTAGGGGATCAGGTGACTTTTGGGTTGGACCACTTACTGTTGAGCGCTGCATTGATGAGATGTGTTTTCTCACCACTGGGACTGGCCAACGCATCTTACTCCCTATCAATCAAAGGGAGCTAAGGGATTATTATCCCTGACCTTCCTTGCCTTGCCTTGCCTGTTTAGAGTAGGTAGGTTCTGAATAAGCTCACTTGAGCAGTAGGATTTGTGTGATTTTTCTTTTTCTCTGTGCTGAGTATTGTCCCGTTTTCTTTTTTCTGCCTGAGTTGAGTCTTGCTCCTTCCTAAGCTTGTCTTTTCTCCTGCATACATTTTTAAGAAATTATAGTTAGCATTTACATTATTGGCTACCTGTGCAAGTTGAGATTTGCCTGATTTAAGAAGTATCCTTTTCCTCCTGCACAGTAAATAAAAATGAGAATAATATATGCCATGTTAGTTTATATTTATATTTTGACGCATTTTCAGTTTATGCTTTAGATTAGTCTTCAGTTTTTATTTTATTTTTATCCCATACATGCTCCATGATGGTATTCTAGTTTTTGTGAGAGCAGGAACAGGTGCAAGATAAAAGCTGAAAACAAGGATGGTGCAGTGTTGGATTGAAGATTGATGCAGAGCAGTTCGAGGCCAGAGATTCTGAGGTTCTCAAGCGCTCTCTCCCTTAGAGCACTTGTCCCAGCTGGAGCCAGATGTTATCACACCATAGTAGCAGGGCTACTATTCTTGTACAGCAGATATCTGCACATTCCAGAGCTTCATTTTATTCCAGAGCTTGGCTACATATATTGGATCACTCATGATCAGAGCAGTACATTATTCAGATATTGTATGACCTTGTGTCAAGGCTGAGCCTTGAGAGTTCAGATTTGATGACTGATGTGACCACTTATCCCATTACAGTTTCAGTTCAGTGCCTAGAGATGTATTTCAGCAGTGTTTCAGATGATGCATGATGATTGCTATTATGATGATATTGTATGATCTATGGATATTGTTCTCACTGACTGTGGATTATTAGCTTGTTGATTTAATCATGATTATAGCATGGGCTTGGTATAAATCCTGATGTGGCAAACTATTTAAAATGAACTGTAAATCTTAAATGGACAATTGCTTGCACTTTTAGGTCATCTAACAAAACTTACTGGTATTTCACCTTACATATGCATGGTCTTTCCTGACACCAGTTGTCTGCTAGTATAGGCTTCATATCCACTTGTCTCCATCCATACATGACCTTCCTGTTTGACTTTAAACCCTGACTTGTCTCATTTGACTTTCTGATATTGAGGACTTCCCCATTTTTCTACCTCTGTGTTTGGACCGCATCCCTGTTTATTTAGTGTCTCGGCTCTGAGTTGGTGACAGAACTTGCCTTTGGTGAGTTGGATTGTAGGCCTACATCATTCTGGTCGGTTGTCCCGATGTTTGGCATTGGCTCGAACTCCCCCTAGTCACTTGAGATGTTGTTGGCTAAAACTGAAAGCTCGTGTTCTACCTATGGAAACTTAATAAATTCGCCCATGGAAACAAAAAAGGGCAAGAGCAATGAAAAGCTAAAAATACTCCTCGAAGAGTATAAGAAAGGTCCAAAAAGCAATAGTTCTTAAAAGCTATATCTAAACAATTGCTGACCTTGTGAAAATATGAAAAACATGCCCTGGATGCAAGCTGCAACTAGTTGTGCTTCTCAGCACATCTGAAATCCGAAGGGTTATGTAGGCCAAAAAGGCCATGGAAATAAATTGAATGATCCTAATGAACTTGGATCAACTTGATGTAGACATGATGCCTAAGTTGAATAAGCACTCTCTAAACAACTTATCCATTTGTGAGGCACAGCCATTCCCCGTGTTCTTTTGTCCAGCACAGAGTTTGTAGTTTCCCCCTTCTCCCAGTCCAAAGTATTTTTAAGTTAAGTTAGACAAGTCAAACCCTTGGCCCAACCTTGCTCCTAGCCTTCATCCTTCACTAGCAGTTTGACCATGTCCAATGGGTAAGTTTGTCATTTGAACTATGGTGCAAGTAATTTTATATAATCACGGAATATGTTAACTTGATTAATGCCACTGAATGGAATTTATGCTTTGAGCTTAGCTATGAATGATTAAAGAAGCATTGTCTTAGTCTACTGATGTGATTTATCCTTGATTATTTATATTCTTGGGATCCGTGATGATGTGGACCATGTACGATGATTATTGATGATGATTTATGGTCCCACATGTTTGATGATGATATCATATGATGGACATATGATGCAGATGATGTGTTGATCCAGTTCAGCAGGTTATTATTATTACAGATCAGCAGATTATACATTGTCCATATATGGTGGACCCTACAGCTGGCCCATTAGGGCAACCCGGGGTGTATGAGTACTCATTCCTAGTGGATTTGGGTCTTCTGGATCCATTGAGACACTTATCTTTCAGTTCCGGGCACTTCTGACAGTGATTGATGCAGTTTTACACTTGTTGACCAGATTTGGGGCTGATTTCCCAGCCTGAGCAGCAGGGGCCCCGAGAGGCCAGTTCACCTAGGGCGCTGATGATGGAGGGGGTGGTCCAGCTACTTGTTATTACCATTTATCCCCCCTCCCGGAGAGCCTGGTGGGCTCAGATTGACAGCGCTAGCACCCTAGGAGGCAGTTTTGGCACTTTCACAGTTCCCGAGGCAGTTAAAAAATGGGATAAAGTGGTCACTGAGGAATTCGATTTGGGCAATTGAGGCAAGGTTTTGGCATTTGGTTTTCACAGAGGTCTTCCAGGTTGATCTCACTACCTTCCAGTCATTTTTCACCATGTGGGTATCTCCAGATTGATCACAGGAGGACATTTACTGCTCGACTGTCATGGATTCTGAGGACAGTTTTGGTCATTATTATTATATTGGACATATTTTATTATTTCATTGTGCCTTGGGGTGAGCTAGCAAGGATTTATACCTCCTAGCCCCACCATGTGCTTATTTTATCATGTCCTAGTCATCATGAGGTGGATTATTGTACTTTATACCCCTCTTGTGGGATGACGTCACCCTCTATTGTACCATTTAGTGAGGGCGCTATTGTTATGTTGAGTGATCCATGTGATATTATGTTATGGATTCATCTTAGCCATTGATTATGTTGTGAGATCTTTTAATCTCAACCACTCATTTCAAAAAGTGGTTTTGAGATCTAGGGTTTTGGTCTTTATTATCCTATATAAGGAGGAGACCCCCTCATTGTAAAATTCATCTAGAGATTTTTGGCTCTTGGCTCTTGGAATAAAATTTCTATCTTTTGGAGTACATGCTTGGATTGGAGTGGATGTTGGTTGTTTCGATTGTAAATGCTATTGTCCATTGCACTGGAGGATCTATTGTAGCTATCTTGCATATTTGCCATACTTTATTTGCAGGTTGAGAGGGCGACTTTGACAAGTGCGAATTGGTGGGGAGGCTTGCCCTTCAAGCTTGGAAGAAGTCGTTTTGGGTTTGACAGGGAGTGGTTTTGCCTTTGTGTCAACTATTCTATGTTTTTCTCTCTCTTGCTTGCATCTACCTTCAATTTGTTAAACTAATTGATGCTTTGCTCCTTGGCTTGACAGGTTAGAAGGAATCACATGTGGCTTGGAAAAATCGATTTGGCAAGAGGGCTTCAACAATTCTCCATTTGATCTTTGGCAAAGTAATCCTCGTCTCAACTAGCATTCATCTCTTCATCCAGGTATGTCCCAAGAGGTATGATCTTCTCTTCCTTGAATCTTCCATAATTTCTAGATCACAAAAACCCTAATCAAAGTAAAACCCTTGTTTTTGGTATTTCTTAGATCTACTTAGATCTAGCCCTCAATTTGAAAAGATATTGAAAACCCACCTCTATAGCATCCACCCCTAGTTGGATCTATAGTTTGGTGGAGATTGGCTAAGAATTGACCCATCTTCTAAGACAAAAAGCTCTCCTTGACCTAAAGCGCACTTCCTTGAGGGAGGCTTGTTGGGCTAGATCTAGCACATGGGTATGTGAGATCCCGCTTGATTTGACTACTAGACACTTGATAACACATACCCATATCCTTACTTTGGTGAAAACTACCTTGTGGACATCTCTCCATGTTTTGTGGGGTTGAAACCCCCTTTTTACCTTCATGCAACCTTGAAACTTAGATCTACTAAGATCTACCCATTGGATTCACTTGAAACTTAGAAGGAACATAGATCGGGGTACTAACACCCCGGATCTACATTTTGGAGGTCATTGGACTTGGTATGGTCCACCAAACCCCCTTTTTGCCTCTCCTTGAGAAAGTCGCACCCCTTGGGAGTTTTGAGTTGGACCACTTCTAGGAAGTGGGTGTTGGAGATTTTCATAGATTTGGAATGCCCATGCCTTGAAACCTAGGTCTAGACTATCCTCTTGCCCCGATCCACCTTGGGGATTGCATTCCTTGTTTTAAGGAATTGTGGTCCACTTTTGGTTATTACTCAAAAACCTAGATCTAGTAAAATCTAACCATTGGATCACACCCATTTCACTTGATTTGGCCTCTAGGTGTCCCGATCTACACTTTGACATCCTTCTTGACCCCATTAGCCCATCCAACAAGGCACTAGTCCTTCTCCAAGCAAGGCGCACTTCTTGGGATTAGTGTCAAACCCTAGATCTAACACATGGGTAACCCTAGAACCAACTCTAACTGGTAGATCTAACCTAAATCTAGCCTATAGTATCATCTTCTCACTTAACTTCACCTTGTGGGCCCACCTAAAACCATTTCACACTTCCCAAGGCAACAAGACCCACTTGTGTAAACACATGGTACTATACTAAATAATCATACCTCATCAAGTGGCCTAAACCATACATAGGTTGAAACACTAATTATCCTTGATACCACCTTCAACCATACCCTAAACATTAGGTCCACTTAGCCTTGCATTGGTTTCCGTAACTCATCATTCATTCACCCTTTGAAACCTTTGCTTGGGTCCAATCAACTGTGATTGAGGTATAGGGTCTCCCCCTTGGTCTAGTTATACCTTGACCTAAAGCGAAGAGTGCCTCGGTTGACGTGACTCCCACATTGCATTGGGAACCGTGGCATTTCTTAGGTCACCTCTTTAGTTGCCTAACTCCTCTACCGTCCCGGATGGGATACCTCTAGGGGCAACTACAAGTTGTGTGATAACATTTTTGGCGCCGTTGCCGGGGAGGTAGGGGCCTACCTTGGTTCAACACATCTTTGTGTCTCACTACCTTTCTGCACCTTAAACGACACACCTCTTGGTAGTAGAGCTTAAAAATCTACCTGGCGACTCCTAACCGTGACTCCGCTGAGGAGCGAGCTCATAGTCATCCTTACAACACACGAAGTAAATCAAATCCAAACCAATTGGAAGGAACCCCACTTACATATCACAAAAGAGATCCTAGAACCCAGTCAACTAACTTTTTGTGGAAACTTGTTAACTCAGGTTCTCCAAACCGTACCTTAGGATCCCCTTTGTTCAATCCGGTTCCTCCTTTATCACCAAATCATAATTCCAGTTCAAACCCAGTCAACCCAATGGCTGGACAAGGTCAATCAAACTCCGGTATCAACAACCAAAACAACCCTCCTGTTGCTCGTGCTTTTGGTCATAAAGCTAGAGCTTCTCCCTTAGACTTCTCTCAGATCTTGGGTGCTCCCCATAGTATGCCAGACAAGTACTTTGAAAAGATCCCAAAATTCAATGGCAACTGTGCCACCTCTATTGAAGACCACATAGACAATGTTTGGGCTCATATGGAAGCATATGGGGCTGAGGAAGAGGATGTGTTTATTAGGGGTCTCTTTGCATCCTTGGAGGGTGATGCTCGCAAATGGTTTGACCGTTTGCCGCCATCATCAATCAATGGGTATGATGTGTTCACCGATAAACTCAAGCAAGAGTGGTCAGTCAAGTTAGATGGGCGTTTCCTTTTACACCAACTTTTTGACATCAAAAAGAAAGAGAATGAGTCTGTCCATGAGTTTAACCAACGCTTCGATAGGACTGTAGCCAACATCCCAAGTAACATAAGGCCCCTCGACCAAGCCATCTTGATCCATTACCTTAATGCTTATGAAGGTTACCTGGGTTACCACCTAAAGGACAAAGACCCTAATAATTTGAAGGAAGCCCAAGAAAATGCCAAGAAAGCTGAGGCAAATGCTGCCTCCATGGGAAAACAAAACTTCTTTGACCTAATTAGTGGACCTTCTTCCTCTAGATCTGAGCCTAAGTTTAAGAAGAATAAGGAACCTAGCAAAGAGCCCAGTGAAATGATGGAGAGTATGCATGAAATGATGAAAAACTTAACCCTCCTAACTAGGGACCTAGCCAAGAACAGAGAAGGGGATAGATATAGGCAGCCCTATGGTCCTAAACCTTATTGGAATCAACAAAAGAAACCTAATGAAGGAGATAGAAGAAACCCTATGAATCAAGAACCTCCTATCATAAACTGGTCTGAAGAACAAAAGTTGGAAGATCCTGAGTATACCGCCCATGATGATGATACTCCGGACTCTCCAAAGAACATTAACTGGGTTGATGACTTAAAGTTTGACAAAGACTTTGGAAGAATCCTGATTGATCATGAAGAAAACACCATAGAAGAAAACAACCCTAGTGGTCCCATTTATGCTACTGAACAAGTTATCAGTGACCAAGCTCCTTTTAAAACTTATCAACGAAGAAAAGATGGCCCAAAACCTGTCCCTTTTAGTGAAAAGAAAAACAAAGACTTACCTAATCCAGTAAGTGAGCCAATCCCTTTGCCTGAGTATGACTTCGATATCAACATCGAAAGAGAGTTAGACAAAGTTATGCATAACATTCCACTCACTGAGTTAATGAAAATTCCTTCAATAAAGGAGCAGGTGGTAGAATTTTTCGAGAGTATCCCTGAGATAGCCACGACTGGTGGTGAGGATTCATCTTCTCAAAACCCAGCATCTTGTGATATGGTTGATGAAGAGGATGATCCTCCCATTAACATCCAAACTGCCTTATATGAGAGAAAGAATGGGGGTCATCAACCATTTTACCTTACACTACGCATAGGTGATCTCCTTCTTCATAACTGTATGTTGGATTCTGGTGCCTCTATGAATGTGATGCCTTTACAAGTCATGGAAGCTATGGGACTAAAGATAACTAGACCTTATGGGAACGTTTGTGGGATTGACTCTAAACCAGTTAAAGTCTTTGGCTTGATCAAAAACCTGAGAGATGACCTGTTTTCATGCCCCGATATATCTATGCTGATGGATATAGTTGTCATAGATCTCCCTCCTGCCTATGGCATGCTCCTTTGTAGGAAGTGGTCCGCTGGGTTAGGGGGACATCTTCAGATGGACTTGTCTTATGCTACCATCCCCAACTCTGATGGCTCTTTGGTTAGAGTGTATCGGGAGCCATTTTATGATGGACATCTTGAGAATTATGAGGATGGTGTGAGAAACACTTTTGGTGAGGGTGAGTTATTACCTGAGGGTATCTTTATGGTCATGGGTGGTCATGATGATGATCCTAGCATGGAAGAAGAAAAAATTATTGAAGTCGACCCTAGGTCCATTCAAGTGTCAGAAAACCTTAGGACCTCAAACCAACCCAATAATGTAGGGCCAAGCATTGACCAACCTGCACCTCCCATTCAGCTAAACACTTCGGAGGATAACTTTGACCAAATTAGAAGGGGTGAGTACATACCTAGGACAGTACATGAGTGGCTTTTCCTAGTGGACCTTAACACAGAAAGAGGAAGACAGGGTTTATCTCACATCACTCCTTGGACAAATAACAATGAAGGAACACACCTTCCCTCACCTGAGGGGAATGATGAAGAACTAGTTGATTATCACTTCTCTGATGTGCCTGATCACTTGTCCCATTTGTCCTTAGAGGATGGGGTTCTAAGGCAAGTGAATGACAGCTCTATGAGTTGGCAAGAACATGCCTTGATCCATGATGCCCCTGAAGAAGACTTTTCTTTGAACAATCTAACCCTTTTTCAAGAAGAAGCCACTGACTCACACTTACCTCCTTATTACCCTAGTTTCCTCCTACCTAGTGAGTTACCTAGTGGTGAAGAGGATATTGATTCCACAGACACACTTTATTCTTCACCAACACCTTTGGATATGAGCAATCACAGTGCACCTAGCACAGTTCATAGTCCCATTTCTGATGACCATTTGGCATTTTTAGAGAACATGACCATTCCTATCCCATCAGGAGAGGGTAGTAGCGGAAGTAGTGAAAATCAAAGCCCTCCACCCTTAACCCAAGCTGAAGAGAATGAGGATGTTGATACTGACTTTTCGACCATAGGGGAAACACAAGAAAGTATCATTCACCCACTAGAAGAAAGTCCTCCTAGGAGAACTGTAGGAGAAGTCTTGATTGGTAGCGTAGTGGTACCGTTAGACGGTGGACTTCCCAGATTTGATGAAATTCCTCCTAATAGGAATTCAAATGTAGTTACACCTCAACCTCAATGCACCTCTGATATCCAACCTTTTCCTGAACATGTTATTAAAGTCATCCCTCAATCTGTAAATCATCAAAAGTTCAAAGTTGGTGATAAGGTTGTAATACCTAATGATTTATTCTACATACGATCTAGGGGATCAGGTGACTTTTGGGTTGGACCACTTACTGTTGAGCGCTGCATTGATGAGATGTGTTTTCTCACCACTGGGACTGGCCAACGCATCTTACTCCCTATCAATCAAAGGGAGCTAAGGGATTATTATCCCTGACCTTCCTTGCCTTGCCTTGCCTGTTTAGAGTAGGTAGGTTCTGAATAAGCTCACTTGAGCAGTAGGATTTGTGTGATTTTTCTTTTTCTCTGTGCTGAGTATTGTCCCGTTTTCTTTTTTCTGCCTGAGTTGAGTCTTGCTCCTTCCTAAGCTTGTCTTTTCTCCTGCATACATTTTTAAGAAATTATAGTTAGCATTTACATTATTGGCTACCTGTGCAAGTTGAGATTTGCCTGATTTAAGAAGTATCCTTTTCCTCCTGCACAGTAAATAAAAATGAGAATAATATATGCCATGTTAGTTTATATTTATATTTTGACGCATTTTCAGTTTATGCTTTAGATTAGTCTTCAGTTTTTATTTTATTTTTATCCCATACATGCTCCATGATGGTATTCTAGTTTTTGTGAGAGCAGGAACAGGTGCAAGATAAAAGCTGAAAACAAGGATGGTGCAGTGTTGGATTGAAGATTGATGCAGAGCAGTTCGAGGCCAGAGATTCTGAGGTTCTCAAGCGCTCTCTCCCTTAGAGCACTTGTCCCAGCTGGAGCCAGATGTTATCACACCATAGTAGCAGGGCTACTATTCTTGTACAGCAGATATCTGCACATTCCAGAGCTTCATTTTATTCCAGAGCTTGGCTACATATATTGGATCACTCATGATCAGAGCAGTACATTATTCAGATATTGTATGACCTTGTGTCAAGGCTGAGCCTTGAGAGTTCAGATTTGATGACTGATGTGACCACTTATCCCATTACAGTTTCAGTTCAGTGCCTAGAGATGTATTTCAGCAGTGTTTCAGATGATGCATGATGATTGCTATTATGATGATATTGTATGATCTATGGATATTGTTCTCACTGACTGTGGATTATTAGCTTGTTGATTTAATCATGATTATAGCATGGGCTTGGTATAAATCCTGATGTGGCAAACTATTTAAAATGAACTGTAAATCTTAAATGGACAATTGCTTGCACTTTTAGGTCATCTAACAAAACTTACTGGTATTTCACCTTACATATGCATGGTCTTTCCTGACACCAGTTGTCTGCTAGTATAGGCTTCATATCCACTTGTCTCCATCCATACATGACCTTCCTGTTTGACTTTAAACCCTGACTTGTCTCATTTGACTTTCTGATATTGAGGACTTCCCCATTTTTCTACCTCTATGTTTGGACCGCATCCCTGTTTATTTAGTGTCTCGGCTCTGAGTTGGTGACAGAACTTGCCTTTGGTGAGTTGGATTGTAGGCCTACATCATTCTGGTCGGTTGTCCCGATGTTTGGCATTGGCTCGAACTCCCCCTAGTCACTTGAGATGTTGTTGGCTAAAACTGAAAGCTCGTGTTCTACCTATGGAAACTTAATAAATTCGCCCATGGAAACAAAAAAGGGCAAGAGCAATGAAAAGCTAAAAATACTCCTCGAAGAGTATAAGAAAGGTCCAAAAAGCAATAGTTCTTAAAAGCTATATCTAAACAATTGCTGACCTTGTGAAAATATGAAAAACATGCCCTGGATGCAAGCTGCAACTAGTTGTGCTTCTCAGCACATCTGAAATCCGAAGGGTTATGTAGGCCAAAAAGGCCATGGAAATAAATTGAATGATCCTAATGAACTTGGATCAACTTGATGTAGACATGATGCCTAAGTTGAATAAGCACTCTCTAAACAACTTATCCATTTGTGAGGCACAGCCATTCCCCGTGTTCTTTTGTCCAGCACAGAGTTTGTAGTTTCCCCCTTCTCCCAGTCCAAAGTATTTTTAAGTTAAGTTAGACAAGTCAAACCCTTGGCCCAACCTTGCTCCTAGCCTTCATCCTTCACTAGCAGTTTGACCATGTCCAATGGGTAAGTTTGTCATTTGAACTATGGTGCAAGTAATTTTATATAATCACGGAATATGTTAACTTGATTAATGCCACTGAATGGAATTTATGCTTTGAGCTTAGCTATGAATGATTAAAGAAGCATTGTCTTAGTCTACTGATGTGATTTATCCTTGATTATTTATATTCTTGGGATCCGTGATGATGTGGACCATGTACGATGATTATTGATGATGATTTATGGTCCCACATGTTTGATGATGATATCATATGATGGACATATGATGCAGATGATGTGTTGATCCAGTTCAGCAGGTTATTATTATTACAGATCAGCAGATTATACATTGTCCATATATGGTGGACCCTACAGCTGGCCCATTAGGGCAACCCGGGGTGTATGAGTACTCATTCCTAGTGGATTTGGGTCTTCTGGATCCATTGAGACACTTATCTTTCAGTTCCGGGCACTTCTGACAGTGATTGATGCAGTTTTACACTTGTTGACCAGATTTGGGGCTGATTTCCCAGCCTGAGCAGCAGGGGCCCCGAGAGGCCAGTTCACCTAGGGCGCTGATGATGGAGGGGGTGGTCCAGCTACTTGTTATTACCATTTATCCCCCCTCCCGGAGAGCCTGGTGGGCTCAGATTGACAGCGCTAGCACCCTAGGAGGCAGTTTTGGCACTTTCACAGTTCCCGAGGCAGTTAAAAAATGGGATAAAGTGGTCACTGAGGAATTCGATTTGGGCAATTGAGGCAAGGTTTTGGCATTTGGTTTTCACAGAGGTCTTCCAGGTTGATCTCACTACCTTCCAGTCATTTTTCACCATGTGGGTATCTCCAGATTGATCACAGGAGGACATTTACTGCTCGACTGTCATGGATTCTGAGGACAGTTTTGGTCATTATTATTATATTGGACATATTTTATTATTTCATTGTGCCTTGGGGTGAGCTAGCAAGGATTTATACCTCCTAGCCCCACCATGTGCTTATTTTATCATGTCCTAGTCATCATGAGGTGGATTATTGTACTTTATACCCCTCTTGTGGGATGACGTCACCCTCTATTGTACCATTTAGTGAGGGCGCTATTGTTATGTTGAGTGATCCATGTGATATTATGTTATGGATTCATCTTAGCCATTGATTATGTTGTGAGATCTTTTAATCTCAACCACTCATTTCAAAAAGTGGTTTTGAGATCTAGGGTTTTGGTCTTTATTATCCTATATAAGGAGGAGACCCCCTCATTGTAAAATTCATCTAGAGATTTTTGGCTCTTGGCTCTTGGAATAAAATTTCTATCTTTTGGAGTACATGCTTGGATTGGAGTGGATGTTGGTTGTTTCGATTGTAAATGCTATTGTCCATTGCACTGGAGGATCTATTGTAGCTATCTTGCATATTTGCCATACTTTATTTGCAGGTTGAGAGGGCGACTTTGACAAGTGCGAATTGGTGGGGAGGCTTGCCCTTCAAGCTTGGAAGAAGTCGTTTTGGGTTTGACAGGGAGTGGTTTTGCCTTTGTGTCAACTATTCTATGTTTTTCTCTCTCTTGCTTGCATCTACCTTCAATTTGTTAAACTAATTGATGCTTTGCTCCTTGGCTTGACAGGTTAGAAGGAATCACATGTGGCTTGGAAAAATCGATTTGGCAAGAGGGCTTCAACAATTCTCCATTTGATCTTTGGCAAAGTAATCCTCGTCTCAACTAGCATTCATCTCTTCATCCAGGTATGTCCCAAGAGGTATGATCTTCTCTTCCTTGAATCTTCCATAATTTCTAGATCACAAAAACCCTAATCAAAGTAAAACCCTTGTTTTTGGTATTTCTTAGATCTACTTAGATCTAGCCCTCAATTTGAAAAGATATTGAAAACCCACCTCTATAGCATCCACCCCTAGTTGGATCTATAGTTTGGTGGAGATTGGCTAAGAATTGACCCATCTTCTAAGACAAAAAGCTCTCCTTGACCTAAAGCGCACTTCCTTGAGGGAGGCTTGTTGGGCTAGATCTAGCACATGGGTATGTGAGATCCCGCTTGATTTGACTACTAGACACTTGATAACACATACCCATATCCTTACTTTGGTGAAAACTACCTTGTGGACATCTCTCCATGTTTTGTGGGGTTGAAACCCCCTTTTTACCTTCATGCAACCTTGAAACTTAGATCTACTAAGATCTACCCATTGGATTCACTTGAAACTTAGAAGGAACATAGATCGGGGTACTAACACCCCGGATCTACATTTTGGAGGTCATTGGACTTGGTATGGTCCACCAAACCCCCTTTTTGCCTCTCCTTGAGAAAGTCGCACCCCTTGGGAGTTTTGAGTTGGACCACTTCTAGGAAGTGGGTGTTGGAGATTTTCATAGATTTGGAATGCCCATGCCTTGAAACCTAGGTCTAGACTATCCTCTTGCCCCGATCCACCTTGGGGATTGCATTCCTTGTTTTAAGGAATTGTGGTCCACTTTTGGTTATTACTCAAAAACCTAGATCTAGTAAAATCTAACCATTGGATCACACCCATTTCACTTGATTTGGCCTCTAGGTGTCCCGATCTACACTTTGACATCCTTCTTGACCCCATTAGCCCATCCAACAAGGCACTAGTCCTTCTCCAAGCAAGGCGCACTTCTTGGGATTAGTGTCAAACCCTAGATCTAACACATGGGTAACCCTAGAACCAACTCTAACTGGTAGATCTAACCTAAATCTAGCCTATAGTATCATCTTCTCACTTAACTTCACCTTGTGGGCCCACCTAAAACCATTTCACACTTCCCAAGGCAACAAGACCCACTTGTGTAAACACATGGTACTATACTAAATAATCATACCTCATCAAGTGGCCTAAACCATACATAGGTTGAAACACTAATTATCCTTGATACCACCTTCAACCATACCCTAAACATTAGGTCCACTTAGCCTTGCATTGGTTTCCGTAACTCATCATTCATTCACCCTTTGAAACCTTTGCTTGGGTCCAATCAACTGTGATTGAGGTATAGGGTCTCCCCCTTGGTCTAGTTATACCTTGACCTAAAGCGAAGAGTGCCTCGGTTGACGTGACTCCCACATTGCATTGGGAACCGTGGCATTTCTTAGGTCACCTCTTTAGTTGCCTAACTCCTCTACCGTCCCGGATGGGATACCTCTAGGGGCAACTACAAGTTGTGTGATAACAGTACCGTTGGTACATCAAGGCTCATCCAGAGCCCAAATGGCCATACTTTTGCCAGCTCCTTTTGCAACGATTTGGTCCTAGTGCTTTTGATGACTTCACAGGAGCCCTCACTAAACTTCGCTAAATTGGCACGGTGAGAGAGTATCAAACCGAATTTGAGAATCTAGCCAACCCCACCGAAGGATTGTCTGATGACTTTTACCGGAGTTGTTTTATCAGTGGTCTAAGGGATGCGATCCGCTCTGAGGTCAAAATGTTCTGTCCTAACACAATGATGGAAGCCCTAGGGTTGGCTAGGTTGGCAGAAGACAAGATTGCAGCCCAACAACGCTCCAAGCCCACTTTTGTTCCCTTCTGAAATATGGGTTCTCAGCGACCACCTGTACTGCAGGCTCCTCGACCGACTCCTATCAAGCGTTTGTCTGAAACAGAGATGCAAGCACGCAGAGAAAAGGGGCTTTGCTATAATTGTGATGAGAAATTCACTCGGGGACATAGATGTGTTCAGCAAAAGCTCTATCTCTTGGATGTGGAGTCTCCGCCTGCCTCTGAAATTGGTGACGAAGATCCAGAAACACTGGATGCTCCAGTCGACATTCAGGAACCGCCTATTGACCCTCTGTCTCAGGATGACCAGCCAGAGATATCTCTCCATGCTTTTAGCTGGAATCACCACCCCCCAAACAATGCGGGTCAGGGGTTACTTCAGGAAGCTTCCTCTTACAATACTCATTGATTCTGGTAGCACTCATAATTTCATTGACCCTCGGATCGCCAAACAAGCTGATTGTTTTATCCATCCTTGCTCCAACTTTGAAGTCATGGTTGCCAATGGGGGCACCTTACCTTGCAAAGGGAAGTGTCGAAATGTGCGTATCTCTATGGGAGATTATACCTTGCGCTTTGACATGTTTGCCTTGCCCTTAGGCGGATGTGATGTGGTTTTGGGCGCTCAATGGCTACGCACACTTGGCCCTATCTTATGGGATTTTGCTGAACTTTGGATGCAGTTTTCCCTCAATGGACAAAAACACACATTGACAGGATTACAACCAGGCTCTCTCCGCATCATCAGTTCACATCGCATGGAAAAACTCCTCAAGAAGAATTCACATGGTGTCATCGCTCAGATCCATTCCATCCAGATGCAACCATCAGCGGTCTCCACTACTCCTTTGGATCTAAAACAAATTCTGGATCGATATACAGGTGTCTTTGCTGAACCAGTGGGATTGCCACCTTCCAGGCCAGAAGACCATCGTATTCAGCTCCTTCCTGGCAGCGTTCCTCCCAACATCAGGCCCTATCGCTACCCATTTCACCAAAAAACGGAGATTGAAATGCTCGTTCGGGACTTATTGAAGCAAGGTATTATTTGCCCAAGCACTAGTTCCTTTTCTTCTCCAGTTATTCTTGTCCGCAAAAAAGATGGGTCATGGCGCCTCTGCATTGACTTCCGAGCACTTAATCACCTCACCATCAAGGATAAGTTTCCAATTCCTGTTGTTGATGAGCTTCTTGATGAGCTTCATGGGGCTCACTTTTTCTCCAAGTTGGATCTTCGTTCGGGGTATCATCAAATTCGGGTTCATGAGGATGATATTCCTAAAACAGCTTTCCGCACACATGATGGCCATTATGAGTTTTTGGTCATGCCCTTTGGTCTCACTAATGCTCCTTCCACATTCCAGGCCTTAATGAATAAAATATTTCGACCGTACTTGCGGAAACTCATTTTGGTATTCTTTGATGATATCCTCATCTACAGTAAAACATGGGATGAACATCTCCAGCATCTGGATCTTGTCATGCTACTTTTCTCTGACCATCATCTCTATGCCAAGCAGTGTAAATGTGTTTTTGGACAGAAGGAAGTTGAGTATCTCGGGCACATTATCTTAGCACAAGGGGTTCGCATGGATCCTGCCAAAATCGATGCCATGAACAATTGGCTGCATCCTCAGACACTCAAGAGCCTTCGTGGTTTTTTGGGTTTGACTAGTTACTACCGCAAGTTTGTCAAGGATTATGGGAAGATTGCAGCTCCATTAACTGCTCTATTGAAAAAGGATGCTTTTACATGGACACCTGCTGCTCAGTGTGCATTTGACAAACTAAAACAAGGTATGTGTACTACACCTGTGCTAGCTATGCCCGATTTTTCCAAGCCCTTCACTATTGAGAGTGATGCTTGCGGCAATGGACTTGGTGCTGTTCTCCTTCAAGATGAACACCCCATTTCGTTCACTAGCAAAGCCCTTTCAGGTAAGAGTTTAGCTGCCTCTACCTATGAGAAGGAAATGATGGCTATTTTGCATGCAGTACAGAAGTGGCGCCCATACCTATTAGGGAATCATTTCTGCATCAAGACTGATCACCAGAGTCTGAAATATTTCTTGGACCAGCGTGTCTCCTCCCCGGCACAACAGAAATGGGTTATGACTATGAGATCACTTACAAGAAGGGTAAAGACAATATTGTGGCAGATGCTCTTTCTTGCACATTTGATGTCCAAGGTTCTCTTTCAGCTATTTCTATGAGTAAAAGATAATAACAACAAGATACTATAAGATGCTTAAAGATAACTAAAAGCAAGACTTAGTGTTCTACTAAACAAATGTTAATCTAAGGTGGGATCAACCTATGAACAAGGTTGATCACTCAGAACCGTTATTCCTTGATACTTTCCGCTAGCTGAAACTTCGGCAAGGAGGTTAATGGGGGAACGAGAAACTACCACAAAACTATGTGGCCTTTGGTATACAATCCCAAAGTTAGCTTGCTCTGGTCAAAACTTGGAAGAGATTACAGAAATGAAATGACTAATCTAAATCATGAAACTAAAAGATCTAAACTAACAAGACACAACACTCTTCCCCAAATGGGGAAGAAACCCAAAAAAGTGGAGGACTCCTCCACTTAACCCACTTTTATTAAACTCTTACAAATGCCTTTGAAAAAAATACTTGAAAGG
Source organism: Larix kaempferi (assembly GCA_027924585.1). Taxonomy (NCBI): domain Eukaryota; kingdom Viridiplantae; phylum Streptophyta; class Pinopsida; order Pinales; family Pinaceae; genus Larix; species Larix kaempferi. The sequence goes on along the minus strand of BSBM01000621.1, from coordinate 5,374,815 downwards.
TCTTTAAAGGAAATAAATCGAAAAGTATAGTTGAAACAAGCTCTTAAGAGCTATTACAAAGGAGAATAGTTTTGGTTCTATGGTGCTTTAGATTTGATTTTCTCCTTGCTTTTAAACTTCTTGCTTTTCTCTTGCTTTTCCTCTTTCAATTTGGATCCTCTTAGCTCTTTCAAATACCTACAAGAAACGATGAACCAACAAACTCATGCACCCATCAGTGTTAGAAAAATAAAACAAACTTTGAACTTGTCAAGTCTAGGTTTGCAACATAAGGTCTAAACCATGAAAGAGCATGAGTTTTGATTCAAAATTATTAAAATTGCAAAACGGACCAGCAAACAAAAGATGTCCAGAATATGCTAGGAATGAGATCTAAAACATGAGAATTTTTTGAAATATTTTTGGTATATAAGACCTATCTTTTAAGTGAAAAAGAAATCTAACAAATGCAAGCTATATGCAATGCAACTAGCAAATATGAGAAGCAAGTATACAAACAAATACTAACGCAAACTAAACTATCAACTTGAAAAAACTAACTACTAACAATTTGTTTTTATGCCTTTATGTGTTTTTTGTGGCTCTTTAGGATGGACGAATGGAGGACAAGGGAAGGTGAATGAAAGAGTGAGGGAAGCTAATCAATGGAGATGGACGAATGGAGGACAAGGGGAAGCTTGAAGGCAAAAATGAATGGATGAGGGAAGTATTGAAGGGCAAAACGAATGGGAGGATGAGGTAGATCTAGGGTAAAAACGAATGGATGATGGAAAACTATTCTAGGCTCTAAACACAAACTTCAACTTCTGGATCAAGCTAGGCAATGGTTTTCCACAAAGCATGAAGGTAGATCTTAAGTGACCAGTAACCAAGAAAGTGAGAGATTGTTGATGGAGGAAGAGACGAGTCTCTTTTAAAACGTTTCTTCTCTTGAAATGAAGAGAAGACCTTGAAGACTTGCAAGATATATTGATTAGGTGCCGAGAACCACTGTAAGTAAAGAGTGACTTAATCAATAAGCCTTTCTTCACCTTGGGAAGCCCCTGCAAAAACCTTGTTATGAAGTATACAAAAACTGAAAGATGTATTTTTAATCAAAGCCAAAACATACATCTAATAATGAAATTGCATAAACAATAAAAAAGATGAAAAAGATATCACCAATAGTGTGAAGAACACCCCAAATGCTCCAGCATGGACCTCCAAAGTCTAAACTTTATTCAATGTTTTAAACATATATTACGACAATATTTTGGCAGAGTGTTCTTGCTGAAAATCTCCATGATGAATAGAGCCCAAATGGCCTCTTTATATAGCAAAGTTTACATACCAAACCCCTAATTCGAATTGGCTTTGAGAAGGGAGCCAAGAGCACTTGACAAAATCGAACTCCAGTCAGAATCCCAATCAACACCGAGTTTGAGAGCCAATCTTCACCAAACAATTCGAATCCTATTGGTTGGGAGTGGGGAGGGTGGCCTCCACCTAGGCAAGGCGCCACCCACTCTCCATAGGAATCATCACCAAGCAAATAAACGAATGCCATGTGGAAACTCGAGCTCCAAGCTAAGGTTGACGTGAGCCACTAGAGAGGGCGTGAATGCCACATATGTCAAGCTTGGAGGGAAGTGGGTGGGTGTAACATGAGTTATGAAGGGAGCCAAAGCCTTGTGATTACACAAATCAAGGATGGCACCTACCATAACACACTAAATCGCATTTTTGGTGAAGGAGGGCGAATTGTTTGGTGAGGATGAGCTTGTGCTGACTGTACACTCAACTGAATGATGACCGAGATGATTGGGATCTTCATTAATGTCCAGTGCCATGTCAATTAACCTTTTACTTTATTCCATTTGGATTATTTTGGAGAGATTTGGATTATCTCCAAAATAATCATTTTTATTATTTTAATTAATAATTTCTCTGTAACTGGGTTTTTTGATAAATTATTAATTATGAGGCCTAATTGACATCCGAAACTTAGGATAAACCGGTCCAGGGATCATGAATGATTTTTGGCTTAAGTCTGGAGCCTTCAATCATCAAATTCGGATCCCGGATGACTGACATATTACAAATTGATATTTCTTTATTTAAACTATAGAGAAATTTATTAAAAATTTAAAAAATAATTAAAAAACGAAATTCGACGGACCCGATAAAATTTTTTCGAAATTTTTTTTGAGGGTCCTAGAGACCTAGGACATGACCAACACCTATTCTAATAGTGTCTAGTAGGCTTATGTACTTCAGTTGGACTCTAATAACCCCCCATGGCTAAAATTTTCAAAATCGGGCATTCCAGCTTTGGAGGAAGCGGTAGAAAACCTCATCGATTATAGCTCGGCTATAAGCGAAGTATAATTGACAAGAGAAAAAACTACCTGGAATACCTTAGTTGCTTAATCAAGTCATGGGGGACCGAGACACTCAAATCCTACTAGCACACTTTATTACAAACCCCATGGGGCCATGGTCATGTCAACTGAAAAACAAAACTGACTAGCCAAAACTGGCTAGGCATAAATGCTGGATCATCTGATACACTGGAGTACAAACATTCATCATGTTTGTCAAATGACGACTCTTCAGATAATCCAACTATGGTACAAATAAGTTGGCAACAGACCACCATGGGAAATACTCCAGCTTTGGAGGTTTGAATGAAAAACTCAGGGATTATATGCCACCTATGAGTAGCGCATAATTCCTAAGGAAAAAACACTCTAGATTATCCCCCAAATGGCTAAACCTATGGATAGCCGAGTCTTTTATAGAGGGACCCTGTTTAGACCAACTTTTTACATTTTCCCCATGGGGGTATGAACATGCAGTTTTTACAAATGGGGCAAAAATGCCCTGAAAATGACTTCTGAACTTCTGAACACTGACAATGAACATTGAACATGTTCATGAAACTGGCGGCTGACAAGAGATTCAGCTATTGTACATAATAGCTGATAACAGTTTGGATTCATTTGTATGCACATGAATATATATGTTTTCTACAAAATATGAATAGTTTATGTATTTTTTGGTCGACCGTTTTTTTTTTTCGGTTTTTTTTCCGATTCTGGTCCGGTTCACATTTTGGACTCTGTCGGTTCGATCACCGGTTCAGTTCTGATAACATTGCACCTCATCCCCCCAAGGGAGAAACCGTGTCGACTCAAATTTTGTGGTTTGCATTTTTTACTTTAGATTTTCTTTTCCGACACTTAAAAAAATCAAACTAGGATTAAAATTTACCTTGTTGGTCCATTCCATTGGCAGGCCACAAGTTCACTCAGGACTTAGTTTTTCACAATTTTTTAACAATTTCCATTTTTTTTTTTTAGTTTTAATCAACCCCCCTTGCTTTCCCGAAGTAGGGAGTTCAGGATAAGGGATTGCCCGAGCACTGTCCAGAAAAGAGATTCTTGGGGTTTAATAAAAAAAGAAAAACATTGTTAAAAAATTCATAAAATTAACAAGGTTTTGTCCCCGTATGCTCTAGATCACTACAGCTTGACTGAACATGCTGATCATACCAGAAAGGGGCTTAGTGACTAGTAAGTAGTCTAACTTTTCCTAATTAACCTCCCATTTACGAAAATCCAGCGTAATTGATTATTGATACTGTTTGGGGAAATTCCTCAAAGGAAGCGAGAAGCACTGGGTAGTGACCTCAGGATACTGTTAGACTGCACCCTCGTTTGCTGTAGTGTTGAACACCTCCCAGAGACTCCGAACCAATCCACATTTCCAAGTGAGGAGCCACCTTTGTCAAATTCCGGACATATTTGCAGTACCTCACGATATATTGGAAATTCCCCATCCCTAATAATCAACTCATTACCACAAAAATAAAAAAAATTTACTAAGAAACTTGCAAAACATTGTCATTTTGTTTCAAGCATTTCAACTATACTTTATTTGACTCCATTATCAGCACTGGTCTTGTTGATGATTATTTTATGATGTTGATATTTCAATGATGATGATGATGTTGGATAATGAATGATATCATGCTTTATATTGGATTTTTCTTGTAATCAAATTTCTAACTCCTAGATTTTTAGTTTTGTAGATTAAACACCTTAGATTTTTCATTTGTTTAGGGTCCACCCCCTTGGCTTTGCTAGGAGTAAGCCTAGATGGAGTAGTCGAGTTTCAGGTGACAACACTTGACTCTGGCTGGCCCCCAAGGCCACACCGAGTGGCTTGAATATTTTTTCCGTGTTTTCCCAGGTGTGTATCCAGGCGGAAATAGGCCCAAGATAGTCCTGAGTGTGGCCTCTATAAATATTGCGTTCATCTTAACTTAGCTGAAATGCACTCTGAGGTGCACTGGGACGCTTGGCCAAGTTGCTCCTAGACTGATCGTGGCTTGCAACAATAACTCTGGATCATCATCCTTCGTTTTCATTCTGTCTCCTTCTATTGCAAGAAACCTTTTGGATAATTGCTAAAAGAGAGGATGTTGCAATACTCATGCCAAGTGCTTCCTTAACATGCACTTTGTCTTCCCAAGCAAGTTCCGTGTAGAGAGAGGATTGCAACACTGTCTCAAACTAGTTGAACCACACTCCAAACCTATTGCTCGGAGCTCCCTTCGGGGACAAGGTGAAGGGTGCCTAACAAGATCCTGAAACCAACTTCCTGTAGAAGATGATCCCTCTTTCCACCAGAGCAAGAGTGAAGAAAATACTATGATACCACCTATCATAGACCTAGGAGTCTTGCCAGAAATTTTTCTTTTCGTTATCTTTGGTTGAGCAGAATTACCTTGAGTTGACCACAAGGTATTGACCAACCTACGCCTACTACAACTAGACTACAACTCTTCGCCTAAGGTCTAACCCTAACTTCACCTTAGACTACAATATGTTAGATGCACAAGTTTAGTTCTACTTAACCAAGTTATCTAACGGTAGGCACACATCTAACCATGTCCTTTAAAACATTCCAACAATACTTTTACTTAGCCAATATTATAACAGTTAGCCAACATAATGCATCACAGGAAACATAACAACAGTCATCCAACCAAATAGAACACGAGGCACATCTACAAATGACACCCAAGACAGATGCCTTAAACTTTATTAGATGAAGTATGTTTTAATTTACAATAGAGGAGATAGGATAATTTCCTACAACTCTTTTTATAAACTATAATTACAATAGGCACCATTGCCTAGAATTGTCAATCCAACCCCTGAAGCAACCATAGGTCTACCTCCTGCAGGTGTTGTTACCTTATCTTTTTCACCTAGCCAGTGCAATTCGCCCTATTGTGCCAACCCCAGTACTTAACACTAATTGTAGAGCACTTTGCACTTGAATTCTTCTTACCTGAATGAATGCCTTAGCACAATGAGGCGTTCTATTATATATATGAGTCTTTCCAAGCCCTTGCAAGCCCCTTGCTTCTAAGGTGGATCCAAGTGCCCACATCAAACTTGCTTCTTTTGGTGTCTTTTGTCTATTAGTCACCTGCATTCGCAAGTGCGTCCGTCACAAGAACACCCAATGATTGTGTGCCCACAAGTACACTCATCACCCATGTTCCCACAAGTCTACTCGTCGTGTGCGCATTTGTTGCAATTGCACCCGATCAAATCCATGGCAGGTAATGTTCCTGTTATCACACATATAGTAGCCGGGCTACCATACATTATTTTTCTGATGCCAGTACACTATTCAACCAATTCCCTTACATTTGAGATGATGAGATGAGCATCTATATTGGATCACTATCAGATTGTGGACAGCAGTATATATTCCCCATGCCATGACTGAGTCTCAGGACACTCAGAGAGATGACCGATGTAGCCATTATACCATTGGTACAGAGCAGTCAGTAGTGCCCAGAGTTACAGCAGCAGTTTCAGAGGACAGATGATGGTACAGGTTGATGAGCATTCAAGTATTATGACTCAGCAGGTATATCATTGTGTTATGGTTATATTGCTTTTATACTTATTCTTATAGCATGTCTTAGCACTTAGTGTCATGATCTGGCGATCATATAGATATGTGGAACTGGTTGATCTTATTATGTATATTATATTGTCCCTACTCAGACTTAGAAGTTCACTATTCATACTCATTGGTTCTACCCTCCTTAGGGAGAATAGAGGTGATCATTCCACCATACCTTGGCTTGCTAGTGTTGGCTCCATTATTCATTGTCTTCATCCATCCATTGCCTACCTTTTAGTTTATCACCCTGACTTACTACTTGACTAGTGACATGGAGGATCTTTTCCCCACTGTGGCCTCTGTATTGGATGAGCTTCCCTGTTTATTGTGTCTCGGCTCTGAGTTGGTGACAAAACTTGCCTATGGTGAGTTGGAGTTCCTTATGAATTCCCCCTAGTCATTAAAGTTGTGTTGGCTAAACCTGAAACTTTTAGTGCTGCCATGAATACAAAGTCTGGAAAAAATGAAATGCTATATCTTGTATGAAAAGCCCATTCATGCAATGTGTTTCTAAACACACATGAATGAAAGGCATGCCAAATGAAAATGGCCATGAAAATAAAATGCTATATCTTTTGGAAATGTAAATACCTAGGTAAACAAGTTGTCCATGACACACCTAGAAGTGCTCAGGTAAACAAGTGCCTTAAAAACACACCTGCAGCAGAAAGCCTAAATAAATGTAAATCTATGCAATGTGTTTATAAACACACATAGATCAAGGCTATGGAAACTTCAGGCCCAAAAAGCAATGGAACTTAAATGCTATATCAAAACAATTGCTGGCCTTATTTGTATTATGGATTGTGTGCATCTGTTAACGGTGAATAAACCCTCTTTGAACAACTCATCCATTTGTGAGACACAGCCATTCCCTGTGTTGTTGCTCATTCAATATATACTATGGTGTGTATTCCCTTTCCTTTTGCCAAAGTGTCACAAAGTTAAGTCAGCCAAGTCATCCCTTAGCCTAGCCAGTTATTTTAACCTTCACCCTTCACTAGCAAATTGATCACAGCTATGAAGTGAGTATGATCTTGAAAGTCTAGTCTGAGTAATAATAATAATTAATGACATTATATATTTGGATTTAGATCGCCAGTAATGATTACTTTGTGTTATAATTGTTATTTGAATAAGTTGTAGAGCATGCATTAACCTTTGGCACTTTGCAGCAGCTTCCAGTGATGGTCTGAGTTATATTTGGTCATGTTGACTTGGCTAGACCTAGGTCAACCATAGGACATGAGATGGTTGGACCTTATGATGATATGGATAGATGATATATGGTCTATGTACACATACATGATGATTCTATGCAGCAGCTACAGGGTTATGATGATGATTCTTGGTTTACAGCAGTATTTGATCATTTACAGATTATTATTATTTGCCTTGTTCCGGTATATTGGATATATATATTGATCGTGCAGAGACTCATATGGTGTATGAGTACACATCTTGGATGGATTTGGACCTTCTGAGTCCAATGAGACAGTTTGTTTTCAGTTCCGGGCACTTACAGCGATGATTGAGCCTCAGTAGGCTATCCCAGTGCAGTTTTGGTCTGTCGGAGGCCCTGTCAGAGCAGATGTGATTTTTATCCGGTTGACCTAGGGCGCTGTGCTTGGAGGGGGTGGTCCAGCCACTTGTTTTTACCATATTACCCCCCTCGGGGCCCGCATCCATCACTTATGGCACTTTGTGATGATTTTTGAGGTCTTTTGAGGCCTACGATTTGACCATGGAGGCACGATTTGGTATATTGATGATTATTTTATGATTAGTGTGCTATGGGGATTGACCAAGGAGGGATAAAATTACCCCTTGGACCCACCATAAGCTTCCTAATATATTTTGTCATCATGATTTGGTGGGATTCCCCTCTTCTAGGGCGATTTTCTCCACTCATATTATATTTTATTAGTGATCCATGTATTTTATTGTTGAGCTCATCTCAACCATTGATTAGACATTTGTATCTTTTAATCTTAGCCACTCATTCAAAAAGTGGTTAGGATTTTGATGCCTCTCCTTCCTATTTAAAGGAGAGAGCTTCTCATTATAAGGGGTCTTTGCCTCTTGGATTATTGGTATTGAAAAACTTTCTTGTGGAAATTCTTGTGGTCTCCTTTGCATCTGGTGTTCTTAGATGGTGATTGGAAAGTCTATTGCAACCTAGCATTTGGAATTTGTGGTAAGATCTATCTATTTTGGAAATCATTGTCTTGTCTACAGGAGGGCGACTTCAACAAGGGCGATTTTGCAAGGCTTCTTCAAATCGACTTTCTTGGCATTTGCTTGTATCAGGGGGTTATCATTAGCATCATTGTGATCTATGCTATCTTTTTGTTACTTCTCTTGTGGCATTAGTCTTATCTCTTGATTACATCAAATCTGATATTGTTGACGTTTGTTGTGTAGGAGAGAGGGCGCATTGGCTTCTTGGACTAAATCGATTGCATAGAAAACTACCTCAAAGCTTCTCAAATTGATCGGGTTTGCATAGATCATCATCATCAAGGCATCTACAAGGTTACCCAGGTAAGATCCACAGGTTTGTTTCTCTTATCTTGATCCAATCCATTGACATAGCTCATAAATTAATAAAACCCTTATTTCTTCAAACCCTCATTGTTACATTTTCTCATATCTACTTAGATCTAGTGGGTTGCTGGGTATAATATTGAAAACCCACCTCTATAGCATCCACGGCATTCCGGATCTATAGTTTGGTGAGGATTGGCTTCCATTTGACCCTCTTCCCAAGCCAACTTAGCTTCTCCAAGCAAGGGCGCACTTCTTGGTGAGGGTGAGTTGACCTAGATTTAGTTGATGGCTAGTGTTGCCGCCTGGTTCCACACCTGGGAAAACGCAGCAGAAGTCTTCAAGCTGCCGGTGTGGCCTTGGGGGCAAGTCAGAGTCAAGTGCTGTCACTTGGGACTCGACTCCTCCGTCTAGGCTTTCCTAGCGAAGCCAAGGGGGGTGGACCCTAAAAATAAAAGAAACTAAGGCCTCTAACCTAGGAGTTAGGAAAATATTTTTGGTAACCAAGAATAAACAACATATACTTTGATCAAATAAAACAGTCATTCATCATTTACTCCCATTTTAAAATAACCATCATTTAATTGCACATTAGTCAATAATATAAAATAAAATTTAAACAAGACCAGTGCCTTATAATGGAGTCAATAAACAAATGCATAAGCAGAAAAGTAGATGTTGTGCGAGTGTTCTTGGTTTATTTTAAAATTAATGTGATGGTGATCTTTTTATTATGGCAGGGGGGTTCCCAATATACGCAAGGTACAGGGGAACATGTCCGGAGTTTTGAAGCGTGGCTTCCCTCTCAGGCTTGGGCTGAATCGGAGTCTCGAGGAGGTGTTCAGATGCTATACCAACGAGGGCAAGCCTAACGGTTTCCAAGAGGTCGCTATTCAGTGTTATCCCAAGCCTTCTGGGAAATTTGCCCACGACAACAAAATGCGTGTTGTGCCGGATTTTCACAAAAAGGATTTTTTATTGGGGCGGTGTTAGATCCTATTACTAGTCATCCCCTCCTTTCTGGTGTGTACCAACTGGATCAGACTGAGCTGCAAGTTGGCCACAGAGCATACGAGAGAAGACCTTGGTATTTTTATAAAAAAATTTATGAACCCAAATTTTATCTTTTTTAAAACCCCAGGAGTCTCTTTTCAGGCATGTATTTCGGGCAAGCCCTCATACAAAAACCCTACTTCGGGAAAGCAAGGGGGGCGTTATGAGTTTGTAAAAAAAATGTGAAAAACTAGGTTGTGAGTGAACTTGTGGCCCGCCAGTGGAACGGACCAACAAGGTTTATTTTAATCCTAATTAATTTTATTAAATGCCGGAAAACAAAGAAATAAACTACTCTAAAAATCACGCCATAAAAATGAGACGACACAGGCCACCCCTGGGGGGATGGGGTGTGGGCGCTGGCTAGCCCACTTGCCCTCGTTTAATAGTTGTTTACAATGATTTAGAGAAGTGCCCCAGTCTACTTAATGTGACTTGGTGGCTTACAAAATTATAGGAAAAAATGACCGGTTTTGAAAAATATGAAAATTTGTCTTCCGGATTGCCTGGATGTTCGAAATTTCGGCAGCACTTCCTCCTACCTGTTCGCCTTTTGCTGCAAACCAGCAAGCAATAATTAGTATAAGATGCCCAAAAACACTTTAAGAGTATCTTTGGGACACCTCCTAAAAAACCCAAAAAATTCTAAGTTAAAAACTAAGTAAAAATGACTAAAAATAACCAAGTAAAACAAGCTATGGGGCTTGTCTACCTGGGATCTCTGCTAGCCTTTAATGGCTGCAAATTTCAAGCTCTAGGGCAGCCAGATAATACTTTGAAATCAGATCTAATACTACTTCAGAAAAACTTGAAAGATTTTGACAACTTAAACCAGTTTTTGAAAAGAAAGTACTAGATAACCAAGAAGCTTTGATCTATGAACAATAAACTCTTTATAAAATGAAAAGATAAAACTTCTTGATGACAGAATCTAATTTATTTAAGTTTTAACAGCAGTATGTAAATCAGATCCACTTTTGTTTAGTAACTAGTAACCATAAAATTTGATTTTTTCTTGAATGAGAGAGAGAGAGAGGGAACAAATCCTTGTTGAAAATCGAAGCTTTGAAGATGGTTTAGTGATGTTTGAAGGGACTATATCTGCAAACAATGATTAGTAAAAGGGGAAACAAACAAGATCCTCCTTCTTGCCAACTCAAGAAAACACCTGCACATCACGGATCTCACCAAAAAAGATATTAAGTGTAGATATATACTCACAAGAAACTATGATTGCATATCCATAAACAAATGAAAGATACAAAAATAATCTCTTACCAAGCACACATCACTAAGCTGCTACAATAAACAAATTGAAAACAACTTATCTCATAGATTGGTAACAATCTTTCCGATGAGCACACCACACCCTTGAAGAATGAAACTTATGCACAAGTCATCTTGGAAAAAGAATCAAGATATTACATCCACATATGACCAAACACCACAAGCTGACCTCCAAAGTCTTCTTTTATTCAAATGAGAAAAAATATTACAATCATAAGTCTCTTGCTCCAATTCTCACTCTAAAGAAAAAGGAGTGGGCAGCCATGCTTAAATAGCCAAAGATGGAGAGAAATGGGTGGAATGAGTGGCATAACTCGTGGAGAAAATGGGGCTGCCCACTCCCATGTAATGGGCTGCCAAAATCAGCCCCAAATCAGCTAAAAATCAGCCATGTGACAGCCCATAAATATAGCTGCAAATTCCATGATTGAAGGGGCCCAATTTTGGGAAATATGCCTGTTATCACACAACTTGTAGTTGCCCCTAGTGGTATCCCATCCGGGACGGTAGAGGAGCTAGGCAACTAAAGAGGTGACCCAAGAGATGCCACGGTTCCCAATGCAATGTGGGAGTCACGTCAACCGAGGCACTCTTCGCTTTAGGTCAAGGTGTAACTAGACCAAGGGGGAGACCCTATACCCCAATCACAGTTGATTGGGCCCAAACAAAGGTTTCTAAGTGTAGGTAAGTAATGAGTTACGGAAACCAATGCAAGGCTAAGTGGACCTAAGGTTTAAGGTATGGTTGAGGGAAGTATAAGAGATTATTAACGTTTCAACCTATGTATGGTCTAGGCCACATGATGGGGTATGATGACAAAGTATAGTACCATGTATTTACACAAGTGGGTCTAGTTTTCTTGGGAAGTGTGAAGTGATTCTAGGTAGGCCCACAAGGTGAAGTTAGGTGTGAGGTAGGTACTATAGGTTAGATGTAGGTTAGATCTACGAGTTGAAGTTGATTTTAGGGATACCCATGTGCTAGATCTAGGATTTGACACTAATCCCAAGGAGTGCGACTTGCTTGGTGATGGACTAGTGCCTTGTTAAGTGGGCTAATGGGGTCAAAAAGTATGTCAAATTGTAGATCGGGACACCTAGAAGCCAAGTAAGGTGGGTTGAATGAGATCCAATGGTTGGATCTTATTAGATCTAGGTTTTTAGGTGATGACCGAAAGTGGACCACAATCCCTTAAAACAAGGAATGCAATCCCCAAGGCGGATTTTGACGAAAGGACAGTATAGACCTAGGTTTCAAGGCATGGGCATTCCAAATCCACAAAAATCTCCAACACCCACTTCCTAGAAGTGGACCAACTCAAAAAATCAAGGGGGTGCGATTTGCTCAAGGAGGGTCCAAAAATGGGTTTTGGTGGACCAAATCAAGTCCAATGGCCACCAAAATGTAGATCCGGGATGCTAGTACCCCGACCTATGTTCCTTCAAAGTTTCAAGTGAATCCAATGGCTAGATCTTAGTAGATCTAAGTTTTAAGATGCCAAGAAGGTCAAAAGGGGGTTTCAACCCCTTAAAACATGGAGAGATGTCCACAAGGTAGTTTTCACCAAAGTAAAGATATGGGTATAGGTTATCAAATGTCTAGATGTCAAATCAAGTGGGATCTCACCTACCCATGTGCTAGATCTAACCCAACAAGCTTCTCTTAGGAAAATCGATTTAGGTTCAAGAAGGCTTTTTGCATTGAAAAGTGTGTAAATTTTTAGCCAATCACCACCAAACTATAGATCCAACTAGGGGTGGATCCTATAGAGGTGGGTTTTTAATATCTTTTCAATTACAAGGCTAGATCTAAGTAGATCTAAGAAATACCAAAATTGGGGTTTTGATTTAATTAGGGTTTTATGACCAATGAAGATAGAATGGATGAAAGAGGCACATACCTTGTAGATCTTACCTCAATTGCCTATGGCCACCTTGCAAGTTGATAGCATTCTCCTATGTGTATATTCAAGAGTGAGATCCAAGTGCTCCAACCAAATCGCCCTTCTCCAAGATAGCCAAATCGTCCTCCTTCTACAAGACGAGATCAAAGAAACAAGTCAAGCAAGATGATTATGAAAATGGTAGAAAGATGTAATAGAAAGCATCAACTATGTCACGAAGATACAATAATGATACTCCCTGTCACAAGATCAACCCAAGAGAGAATATGTGGATCCCTCCAACAATAACCCTCATGAAGTCGCCCTCCTCTCTCCAATTCGACTTTCCTGTCAAAAGGTTAGCAAAAGCACCAAAATCCACAATGATACATAGAAGAGATACTGTATATTCAATATGCAAGAGAATCCACAATGCAAGAGAGATGTGCTCCACAAAAAATCTTCTATTCCAATATTCCAGAGCTCCAAAGGTGCCTTTACAATGAGAGGCTCTCTCCTTTAAATAGGAAGGAGAGGCACCAAAACCCTAACCACTTTTTGAATGAGTGGCTAAGATTAAAAGATACAAATGTCTAATCAATGGTTGAGATGAGCTCAACAATGAAATACATGGATCACTAATAAAATATAATATAAGTGGACAAAATCGCCCTATAAGAGGGGAATCCCACCAAGTCATGATGACAAAATATCATAAGAGGCTTATGGTGGGTCCAAGGGGTAATTTTATCCCTCCTTGGTCAATCCCCATAGCACAATAATCAATAAATAATCATGAAAGTACCAAATCGTGCCTCCATAGTGAAGTCGTGGTCCTCAAAAGACCTCAAAAATCCACAGAAAGTGCCATAAGTGATGGATGCGGGCCCCGATGAAGCTGAAACTGCTGGAGAAGGTGTGGAAGGTCCCGATCTATCATCACCGATCATCCCATGCCATAACGTTGCCTCAGTAGCCCAAATCGATTTCCTCAATAGCCATTTCTACCAATCCTGAAATGCCTCGGGAAGCGTGAAACTGCCCCAAACAGCCTCCTGGAGTGCTGGCGCTGTCAAGGTGAGGGCACCAATGTGTCCAGGAGGGGGGTAATATGGTAGAAACAAGTGGCTGGACCACCCCCTCCATCATCAGCGCCCTAGGTCAACCGGATAAAAATCACATCTGCTCCGACAGGGCCTCCGACAGACCAAAACTGCACTAGGACAGCCTACTGAGGCTAAATCATCACTGTAAGTGCCCGGAACTGAAAAAAAACTGTCCCATTGGACTCAGAAGGTCCAAATCCATCCAAGATGTGTACTCATACACCATATGAATCTCTGCATGATCGAAATAAATATCCAATATACCGGATCAAGGCCAATAATAATGCGCTGTACATATACAAACACTGCTGTAACCCCAGAATCATCATCATAACCCTGTAGCTGCTGCATAGAGTCATCATGTATGTATACATAGACCATATATCATCTATCCATATCATCATAAGGTCCAACATCTCATGTCCCATGGTCCTCCATGGTCAAACTAGGTCTAACCAAGACCAAATATAACTCAGATCATCATCAATAGCTGCTGCAAAGTGTCAAGGTTAATATATGCTCTACAACTTATTCAAATAACAATTATAACACAGAGTAATCATGACTGGCGATCTAAATCCAAATATATAGTGTCGTTAATTATTACTATTACTCAGACTAGACTTTCAGGATCATACTCATTTCATAGTTGTGATCAATTTGCTAGTGAAGGGTGAAGGCTTAAATTAACTGGCTAGGCTAAGGGATGACTTTAACTGTCTCGACTTTGTGACACTTTGGCAAGGGAAAGGGAATACACCATAGTATATACTGAATGAGCAATAACACAGGGAATGGCGGTGTCTCACAAATGGATGAGTTGTTTAAAGAGGGTTTATTCACCTTCACAGATGCGCACAATCCATAATACAAATAAGGCCAGCAATTGTTTAGATATAGCATTTAAGTTCTATTGCTTTTGGGCCTGAAGTTTCCATAGCCTTGATCTATGTGTGTTTACAAACACATTGCATAGATTTACATTTTTTCTTTAGGCTTTCTGCTGCAGGTGTGTTTTTAAGGCACTTGTTTACCTGAGCACTTCTAGGTGTGTCATGGACAGCTTGTTTACCTAGGTATTTATTTTCCAAAATATATAACATTTTATTTTCATTGCCATGTTCATTTGGCATGCCTCTCATTCATGTGTGTTTAGAAACACATTGCATGAATGGGCTTTTCATACAAGATATAGCATTTCATTTTTCCAAATTTTGTATTCATGGCAGCACTAAAAGTTTCAGGTTTAGCCAACACAACTTTAGTGACTAGGGGGAATTCTCAAGGAACTCCAACTCACCATAGGTAAGTTTTGTCACCAACTCAGAGCCGAGACACAATAAACAGGGAAGCTCATCCAATACAGAGGCTACAGTGGGGAAAAGTCCTCCATGCCACTAGTCAAGTAGTAAGTCCGGGTGATAATCTAAAAGGTAGGCCATGGATGGATGAAGACAATGAAATGATGGAGCCAATCACTAGCAAGCCAAAGTATGGTGTAATGATCACCTCTATTCTCCCTAAGGAGGGTATGTACCAATGAGTATGAATAGTGAACTTCTAAGTCTGAGTAGGGACAATATAATATATATAATAGATCAACCAGGTCCATATATCTATATGATCGCCAGATCATGACACTAAGTGCTAAGACATGCTATAAGAATAAGTATAAAAGCAATCTAACCATAACACCATGATATACCTGTTGAGTCATATACCTGAAAGCTCATCAACCTGTACCATCATCTGTCCTCTGAGACTGCTGCTGTAACTCTGGGCATTACTGTCTGCTCTGTACCAATGGTATAATGGCTACATCGGTCATCTCTCTAAGTGTCCTGAAACTCAGTCATGGCATGGGGAATACAACTGCTGTCCACAATCTGATAGTGATCCAATATAGATGCTCATCTCAGCATCTCAAATGTAAAGGAACTGGCTGAATAGTGTACTGCTCTGATCATGAGTGATCCAAAATATATAGCCATGCTCTGGAATAAAGGAAGCTCTAGAATGTGCAGATATCTGCTGTACAAGAATAGTAGCCTTGCTACTATGGTGTGATAACATCTGGCTCCAGCTGGGACAAGTGCTCTAAGGGAGAGAGCGCTTGAGAACCTCAGAATCTCTGGTCTCGAACTGCTCTGCATCAATCTTCAATCCAGCACTGCACCATCCTTGCTTTCAGCTTTTATCTTGCACCTGTTCCTGCTCTCACAAACACTAGAATACCATCATGGAGCATGTATGGGACAAAAATAAAATAAAACTGAACTGAAATCTAATCTAAAGCATGAACTGAAATGCGCCAAAATATAAATGTAAACTAACATGGCATATATTATTCATTTATCATTTTCATTTACTGTGCAGGATGAAAAGAATACTTCTTCAATCAGGCAATCTCAACTTGCACAGGCAGCCACAAATAGAAATGCCAACTACAATTTCTTAAATGCATGCAGGAGAAGAGACAAGCTTAGGAAGGAGCAAGGATCAAGTCAATAAAGGATGGAAACAAGCAGACACTCCAGGCAGAAAAAAGAAAAAGTGACAATACTCGGCACACAGAAAAAGAAAAATCACACAAATCCTACTGCTCAAGTGAGCTTATTCAATACCTACCTACCCTACTCTAACCAGTGAGCACAAATGTTAGGTAAAATCATAAATCCAGTGCAACCATTCATCAAATAAATTAATGATTCTTCTTTGATTTTTGTTGATGAAACAAGTCAAGATTGGATTAAAAATTATTGAAATTGAGAGCACAATCTTCTTGACTTGTTCAGAAATTGAAGAAGGATTTGAGTGGTGCAACATGAAATAATGCAGAGGAGACGACTGACTAGTGAAGCCATCCTCCATCCAAAAACTGATAGGATCATAAAATTTATGCAAGTTATTGTTTAAAATGGATGGAGGAAAAATACAAGGCATATGATTTAATAAACTACTTTCCTCATTCACTTCACTTGCATATTTAATTCGTTTCCCCTTGGGACTGATGATCAAATAAAAACCAAGTGGGGACAAATCAAGGCTTAAAAGACGAAAAATCAAAACTAGGCCCATTTGATGCTTAAAAATAGAGAAAAGATGAAATTGATCTTTAAACACCTTTTCTAGCCACCAAGAATGATTGATAATTTGACAACAAGCATTATTGTTCCAAGGTGACTGAAAAGGGAAATGAAGTGCTTTTTCTCCAAACATGTAATCATACATATACTTCCTATTGAAAAATTCCAAGGCAAAAAAATGACTAGAGCACCAACCCAAAGATGATTGAAAGAGTTGGGAAGGGAGGGTGGATTGCAAATATGAAAATTCTCCCAAATGGATAAACAAGTTTGACCTTGGACTTTGACAAAAGAAAGCAGTCTTTACTCTATGAATGATTTTAACCTTTTGATCAAGTTTAATATTTACAACCTGAGGACAAGATTGACCATAACTATCTAACTCTAAGTCATCTTGATTAAGGATGAAAAAATTTAAAGACTCATTATAAGAAGTGGAAAACAGATTAGAGCATCTAGTGTGATTCCCTAATTCATCCTCATCTTGATATTGACCTTCTATTGATTCATCATTAAAAATATAAGAGGATAAGTGATCATTTTCATTTATAATATCTTGATTAAATGCACAATGATCACGAGAGATCACCACTAAAGGATCTTGGTCGGTGTTTTCACTTTCTTCTTTTTCAATAAGGTGATAAGGAATTGAATGATCATTAAATATGGAACGATTAATGAGTTTCTCTGAGGGAGGAACTTCAATAGACTGACTGACTAAAGGCTCATCCTCAGAAATTTCCTCCGGATCAAGACTAGGGCTACCTAAAAAGAAATTTGAAAACTTATGATTTATACAATGATTATGGATTTGACTATCAATCGACTCAAAAGTGGAAGACTTATCCTCAAAAGAAATTGAGCAGGATGGGTCATCTTCGGGTGTTGACAATTCACTTGATGCTTGATTTATCCCATTCCACATTTTAAGGGATTTATCCCATTCCACAATTCACTTGATGCTTGATGGGTCATCTTAAAATGGGCCCTATTCCACATTTTAAGGGATTTATCCCCCATTTTGGACCACTTGGTATCTTTAAACTCAGATCTAGTAAGATCGAGCAATCGGATTGCCTTGAAATTGTAGATCCACACTCCTACTTGATTAACCTACCCGGATCTAAAGTTTGGATGTCATTGGACTTGTCTTGATCCACTTAACCCACAGTTTAGCCTCCTTGGGTAAAGTTGCACCACCTTGGAGAAGGGAGTTGTCCCACTTCTAGGACGTGGGTACTTGAGATTTTAGTGGATTTGGAACGGGAATAATTCAAAACCTAGGTCTAGTAGGTCACCTTGTCAAATCTTTCCTTGGGGATAGCATTCCTTGTTTTAAGGGATTGTGGTCCACTTAGGTCAAACCTAGATCTAGACTTATTCATCCATCAAGACTTTAATTGCCCACTTGTCTCATGCACTAGGAGTCCTGAACCACAAGCTAACCTTACTTTGACTCCATTATCCCAATTCCCGAGGCACTGGTTTCTCTCCAAGTCAATTCGACTTTCCTAGATTGTTGGATTAACTTGTGGTTTGACCTTAGTGTGGTGAACTAAACCCTTGATGCCATCATGTATCATGATCAAGCTTGTCAATTGTACTAGTTAGCCCCAATTCAACCCCTAAACTACCCTGCATTGGACACGGTTCCCAAGGCAGTGGATTTTCTCACATTGAACTAGTACTTTAATCCTGGATCCTATTTCACAAATCACAAGTCACTCTCACATCAATAATGAACCAAAGCTATACTCATTGAACCCCCACTTGTCTTGTGACTTCATCCTATGGTCTAGGATAAACCATACACCTTACTTCACTTAGAATTAACTTGATTTGGTGTCTTGGTTTTGATCTCTCCTGTCGGGAGTAGATCGGGTCTCCCCCTTTGTTGTCTGGGCTAGATAACATAAAGTGAAGGTTGCCTCGACCGGCATGACAACCATATATTGGAGGTCGAGGTGATCGTGGTTGCACCTTTTGAGTTGCCCTTCCCTATTGCCATCCATTAGTGGATACATCCATTGGGGTAACTATAGTTTGGGTGATAACAGTTCCATTGAAGGAATGCTTAGCCCCCTTTGGTCCACACGTTTGGAACGTTCACGTAGGGCACTACCACATCATATAAAGGAGACATGGATGGTTCACCACTCCATTCATCTATTCAGTAGGCTATGCTTGTCATTACAATCTTCTTCGACGACCCTCTTTGCTAGTTGGATAGTGCGCTTACTGTCGATCATAGTCAAAGCCCTTACAATAGGGGTTTGTTGAATATCTTTATAAAAATGAATCAAAGTATTATTTAAGCAATGCTTCCTTTGTTGAGAGTCAAAGGGATATTTTAACAAAAATGACATGGTCAAAAGGGTATGGTGAGAAGAATATTCTAGTATTTGTTTTCCCCTAGATACAAGGAAAGTAGTTACTGTTATCACACAACTTGTAGTTGTCCCTAAAGGTATCCCATCCAAGATGGTAGAGGTGTTGGACAACTAGAGAGGTGACCCAAGGCTTGCCATGGTTCCCAATGCAAGTCGGTGTCACGATAACCAAGGCAACCTTCACTTTAGATAAAGAAGAATCAAGATCGGGAGACCCTTGCCAATCTATGAAGACTAACTAACCCAAAGACTCCTAGGGAAATGTGTAAAGTTAAGCAAGGAGATCAATGGTACAAGATCTTAGATCTAGAAAGGTAAGTTGACCCAAGGAGGTTAGGGCTTGGTTGAGAGGCTTAAGCAATGGACAAATGAGTCAACCAAGTGTTTGATTAAGGCCACTTAAGGAGTTAAACAAGTAGATCTAAGAATGAGCTAATGCATTACCCAATGACCCAAGTGGAGCTCTTCCCTTAAAATAAGGAATGGGGTCCACAAGGTGAAAATCAATGGGGTAAAGCACTAGGGGTAGGTTTTCAGGGATGATCTATCCAATGAAGCAAGAAACACAACTACCCACGTACTAGAACCTAGCAAAAGGCCTCCCTCAAGGAATGCGACTTCCCTTGGAGGGGACCAATGTGCCTTGGGAAATGCTCCAAATGGAGTCCAATAACCACCAAACTATAGATCAGGATTGCTGTGAATATTATTAAGGTGGGTTTTAAGTTTTATCCCCAAAAGCATGTTAGATCCAAGTAGATCTAAAAAAAGTAAAAAGGAGGGTTTTGACAATGAGGGTTTGTAGATCTAAGAGAATAGATGGACAAGGTAGAAGAATAACGTACCTCCTTGAGCGTACCTGGAAAATGGAGAAGAATGTTGCCTGTGACGAGGATTACTTCCCACAAAGATCAAATGCCAAACTTGACGAAGCCCTTCTTGCTATGCATTTTTCCTTGTTCAACCAATCTGCCCTCCTCTTCCTGTCAACCAAGGACACAAAGATCAATCAGTCCAAAGAAATGGAGGTAGATGCAAACAAAAGATGAATAAACATGAAATTGTTGGTGCAAAGACAAAACAACTCCTCGTAGACCCAAAACGTCTTGATGAAGATAGTAGGGTAGGCCTCCCCACCAATACGCACTCCTCCAAAATGTCCTCTTTGCCTGCAAATTGTGTTAATGAAGATAAAATCCAAGATGGCCACCAATGTCTGTCAGTGCAGAGGAAGAAGCATTTACTATCACCACAAACAAGCATTCAACTCCATGATCCAAGATGCCCAAGAAAAATATTTTATTCCAATATCCAAGAGCCAAAAATCTCTCGATGCCTTTGCAATGAGGGGGTCTCCTCCTTTTATAGGAGAGAAAGACCAAAACCCTAAACCACTTTTGAAAACTAGTGGTTGAGATCAAAAGATATAACAATGTAATCAACGGCTAAGATGAGCCAACACAACAATAGACATGGATCACTCAAAAAGAGGATGACATCATGGCTAAAAAGCCTCTAGGAGGGGTGACGTCATACATGGGGGTGGCTAGATACATAGGAGCCACAAGATAATGACATGGACAAGTGACTAGGAGCACATGGTGGGGCTAGAAGGTATTATTCCCCTTCACTAACATGTCCCCATGTCACAATAATATAAAATATTACTCAATGTCATGTTCAAGTATACAAATGATCAAATCCTGTCCCCATCAATAGAGAGAGATACAATAAAAGAGCTCCTTTAGCCCATGTGGACCCCATTGACTGGTGCCAACTGATCTGGAAGAAGGGGGATACACCATGGATGACCTCTGAGCAGATCAAGTGCCAAAACCTTGCCTCAATTTCCCAAATCGAACTCCTCAATGACCTTTTTATTCCATTTTTTAATCCTCCCGAAAACCCTAAACCTGCCCAAAACTACCTCTAGGGTGCCTGTGCTGTCAAACTGAGTGCACCATCATGTTTGGAAGGGGGCTATAATGGTAAAAAAAAGTGGCTGGACCATCCCCTTCCTCTGTAGTGCCCAAGGCGACGACTTGCCTCCAATGCTCCTGCTGGACAGGCCACATCAGCATGCCCAAACTGGTCAACAGGTGGAACATGTCTAATATCATGCTATAGAGTGCCCGAAACTGAAAGATAAGTGTCTCAATGGATCCAGAAGACCCAAATCCACTAGATATGAGTACTCATACACCTCATGATAACCTGCGGGGTCATCTGTAGGGTCCACCATACCCAGACAGTGTAAAATATGATGATCTAGAAATAATAATAAATATGACCAATTGCATCAATCATCATTTGGAGCATATGTCCAACATATGGAATCATCAATAGGTGCATGTGGGACCATAGATCAACATCATAAAGCATAAGTGGTCCATCTCATCACGGATCCCAAGAATGACCATGGTCAAACTATGTTTGACTAGGTCAAAATACAACCAAAGACTATATTATAGCAAATGACTAAGACATGTTCCTTTAATCATATTCATGGCTTAACTTAAAGTATAAACATCAATCTAGTGGCAGTTTATACATAAATATTAAATGTTATTTATATCTTGCACCAAAGCTTTAAAGACATACTTCATCCAATGGATAGAAAAAAGATTGAAAAGGCTGGGCAGGGAGGGTGGATTGAACATATGCACATTCTCCCAGATGGATAGAAAAATTTAGCCTTGGAATTTGACAAAAGGAAAGGCCTTTTAAAGCAATACTATTTATTCTAGGAATGTTTGCAAGCTTTTGATCAAGTCTAATACTTACAAACTGAGGACAAGATTCTAACTCTGAGAATTGGATAAAGCTATTTTGACTAAGGATAAAAAAGGAAAATTTAAAACTCACTATAAGAAGAAGAACAAAGATTAGAGCATCTAGTGTGATTTATTAACTCACCCTCCTCTTGAGATTCATCATTAAAATCATGTGAGGACAAATGATCATTTTCATTTAATTTATTTGGGAGAAAATTAACAAGCTTATTTACAATATTCTGATTATTTGCACAATGATCTTGTGAAATCACTACTAAAGGATCTTGGTCAATGTTCCCACTTTCTTCTTCTTCAATAAGGTGATAAGGAAATGAATGATCACTAAAGATAGAATGACGAATGAGTTTCTCTGAGGGAGGAACTTCAATAGACTTACTGACTGAAATCTCATCCTCAGAATTTTCCTCAGGATCAAGACTAGGGCTATCTAAAAAAAGATTTGAAAATTCAACATTCATACAATGATTAGCGATTTGACTTTCGATTGACTCAAAAGTGGAAGACTCATCCTCAAAAGAAATTGGGCAGGAGGGGTCATCTCCAGATGTTGACAATTCACTTGATATTTTATTATTAATTGATTTCACAATAGGATCGGAAAGGGGAAGGTTTTGATCTTGGATTTGATTTGAAGAATATATATCATCGCATTCACTTCCCCATTCTTCTAGGAATTTATTTTCAAAACATGTCATATCCGAAAATGCTATTGGTTTTTAAATTCAAGAACCAAAGTTTAGCTCTTCCTTGGAAAGATGAGGCCAATAGTTTCATACATACATCCTCATCGGATATAGATAATTCGTTAATAACTTTTTTAAAGAGATTAAGGTGCCTTTTAGCAGAGATCTCATAACTTCCATCGAATTTAGGCAACCTTTCACGGGCTTGAAGAGGGGGCCAAGATTTGATCATTTGTACACTTGGACATGTATTTGAGTTTTATGTTATATTATTGTGCCATGGGGTGATGCTAGTGAAGGAAAGTAATTCCTCCTAGCCCCACCATGTGCTCCTAGTCACTTGTCCTAGTCATCTTATGTTGCACACTTGTATTTTAGCCATCTTTATGTGGTGCGCATCCCCCTAGGGCTTCTTCTATGTAGTGCACCTCCCTCATGTGAGTGATCCATGTTATATCGTATCGGATCATCTTAGCCGTTGATTGTATCTTTTTATCTTTTGATCTCAACCACTCATTTCAAAAGTGGTTTAGGGTTTTGGTCTCCCTCATCCTATTTAAGGAAGAGACCCCCCTATTGTAAAGGCACCTTTTGGGTTCGGGAAAACTTGGAATAAAATACTATATCTGTGGATCTTCTTCTTGTGCTTTGATGGGATGCTCTTGTACATGATTATACATCTCTTGCTTTAGACATCTTTGCTTTTTATAGGTGATTTTGACAGCTACAGAGGGAGGCCGAATTGACTTGTTGCAAGGGTGCAAATTGCTTGAAGGGAAGATTGTTGGGGTTTCTCACATCCCCCTTGGGCAAGACATTTTCATCTTGAAGGGAGCTTTTCAATTGTGCTTTGTCTATTGATTTGCTTCTTTTGATATGCCATGCTTAGATGTCATTCATCTGTTGATCAAATCTAACTTTTTGTAGTTTGTTTTACAGGTTGAGTGGGATGTTTTTCCTCCTTGGGCCTGGACGTTTTTGGTTGTAATCACTTGTATCTAGCTTGGAATTGTAACTAAATGCAAGTATCATCTATGTGCTAGGTAGACGCAAGCATTTGAGGTAAGATCTACAAGGTACATATCCATTTTCTTGTTTTTCATCCAATTGGTCATCAAAACCCTTAAACTCAAAACCCTTGTATTTTTTATTTTTCAGATCTATGGAGATCTAGCAAACATTTGGGCTTAATAATGAAAACCCACCTTAATAATCATATTAACATTCCCGATCTAAAGTTTGGTGGACATCCGACTCCATTTACCCCCCGATCTAAGGCACTGGGCCTCTCCAAGGGAGGTTGCACTTTTGGGTAGCTGGCCATTTTTGCTAGATACCAACTTGGGTATTGCTAATTCCTCATTGTTTCATTAGATCCATTCATTTGCAAACCCCCTAGTGCTTTTCTTCATTGATTTTCACCTTGTGGGCTTCATATGGACCAATTTCCATATTTTAAGGGTGGACCCACATAGATCTATTATTTTGGCACTAGATCCATCTAGATCTACTTGTTTAAACCTATAAGTGACCCTTGTTCATCCTTGGTTGAACATTTGTCCTTCTTTAAGCCTCTTCAACCAAGCCCTAACTCATTGGGTTCACTTATCCATTCTAGATCTAGATCCATACACTCTTGATCTCTTACATATCACTTTCACATTTCCCTAGGAGGTCTTGAGTGAGTTCGCTAGCCTTCATTGGTTAACCTAGGGTCTCCCCCTTGGTTTTGCTTAGGCTTGATTTAAAGTAAAGAGTGCCTCGATTAGCGTGACAACCAATTGCATTGGGAACCGTGGCATCTCTTGGGTCACCTCTTTAGTTGCCTAGCACCTCTACCATCCTGGATAGGATAACCTTTAGGGACAACTACAAGTTGTGTGATAACAAGAGATAGAGTTCAAACCTATATAAGGGTTTGTTCTTTCTATTTGAGATATGGTGGATTTAGGGAGAAATCTTTTGGAGCTTAATTAAATATCTACTAGTTGCTTTTGGAGCATTCATGAAACGCTTTGTGGGTGAGGAGATCTTGTAGATCTTTATGCTTTCTCTTATTGCTAAAATTATTTTGACATATGTTTATCAAGCACTGAATTGGGTAAAACACTATTCATTATTCTTTTTATGTTATCCTTGGGATGGTGTTTATGGATGCATGCTTCTCTATAATTTTGGTTAAATGCACATACATTTCATTCCAGGTAATCATAATCTTCATAGGTGTTGGAGTTCTTATACATTTGATATCTCCCTATTTAACATTCTGCAATGTGGGACAGCAAGGAAAGGGTCTTTGTAGCTTGTACGATTCAGCCTCAATAACCATCTTTTCCTGAATAGTGAATAAGGATAGCCTCCCATGAACCTAGATTTAATCCCATCTACCCAATGGATAAGACACTAGTCTTCGGTTCACTACTCCATATTATTTCCTAAAATTTTTATCAAATTGTTTTGTTAAAGATAACTCTTAATTTTACCTTGAACCTCATTGCATAAGTTCTAGTAATCCTATTCTAGGGAATCCCCCTTGATGTTGGAGGAGAGCTAGCATAAAGTGTGAAGAGGGTTTGTGAGGTGACACTGGCATTCCTCTTTAGTTCCTCCAAGGTTTCACTTGAGCTTTAGGACTTTATCTCAAGAAGTGAGGGTTTGAAACTTTGAGAGGTAACAAAAAGAACAAGCATTAAAACTTAGCCTGACTAGCATGAAACACACTTCCCATGGAGCCATCAACCTAAATAAAAAAAACCTTCCTCTTTTCTTACTTTAGATATATCATATAATTATGTTTTAGCTCACTTGGTTGAAGTTACTTTTTTAATAAGTGGTCTTGTGTACAAATCTTGTTCTTTATTTTGCAAGTGATTTTATTATAAAGTGCACATCACTTTAAATTGTCTATTTTTCAAATGACTTTATTTTAAAGTGCATGTCACTTATGTTAGGAAGTCTTTGTAAAATTCATGTCACTTAAAGCCTCGAGGGAAAAACCTTTTTTTATGGGGGGAGGGCATGTTGTATACCTAACCCCAATGTCTATCTTAGGTATTAGGGTTATGTACATGAGCCATTTTTCTTATAAGCTCATGATTTTGTAATAGTGTTATATTTGTAAAAATTCCACTTTAGTATAATCAGGGCCCAATGACTTATTTAGTGACTTGATCTTTAATCAGGGTTTTATTAAGGTTTTTGCCTCTCTGTCGATATAAATAGGGGTGTTTCCCCTCTCTTATGTATCTCTATCGTTTTACCAATACAAATCAACAATTGTTTGGTGTCTCTTGGAGAAGCATTCTTCCATTACACAGATTCTTAGGTGCAATCCACCCTTGGGTGTGCAAGTGCCCCAACTGTTTCTTGTGTATTTACTGTTATTATTGTTCATTTCCATTATGTTGCAGTAGTGGCCACATTTGGTTATACGGCCATTGCATTAAAGT
The DNA here is from genome assembly GCA_027924585.1 of Larix kaempferi. Classification (NCBI taxonomy): domain Eukaryota; kingdom Viridiplantae; phylum Streptophyta; class Pinopsida; order Pinales; family Pinaceae; genus Larix; species Larix kaempferi. Next base: position 5,348,567 of record BSBM01000621.1, on the reverse strand, counting down.
TGTTAGACATGATGCTTCATTCAGTTTGAACAAATCAGTCTCTTATTGTGGTTTCTATATTTAAAATTTGCAGGGCATCGATGAAGGATGGTTTGATGGTGGAAGTATAACTTTGGCTGTGATCCTTGTCATTCTTGTTACAGGCAAGGAATTCTGTTGTGCATGTTTAGCTTTGAAATTTTTACTAGAGATTGATGTGTAAGTTGGACATTTATATTTTAATTTGTAACTCATGTGTGATCGATATTCATGCTTTGTTTTAATGTCGGGGAAATTTATTTTTCTAGGTGAAGTAATTGAATGTTTCCAAGTTTTACCTTATTTGTGGGAATATATGTTATGCTTGTATTTTGATTTTTTCCCTTTAAAGTGTCTGATATTATTTAAACTAAAGTAGGGTACAAAGAAAAATCTATTTAGTTGAATGGTTGGTAGCATAATTTTTCAACAATGCTAAAACAAAGAATTATCCATTATCTTGTGTGTTACCTCTTGGATCTACACACAAGATCCTACAATCATCGAAAGTCCAAATCATCAGGGAACTCTTTGGAAGTTCTACCCACTGTCACCTTAGTAGAACCTCCCTTCACTTTAGGCTGGTTCTCAGCTGGCACAAGAGGGGTTTCAACTTTCCCTGAATAAGATTGCTAAATCAGTCTTTATTAACCCTTCATATAAAATCAGATTTAGCAATCTAAGATTTGTGATATTAAATAGATATTAGATGGTGGATTCAGATCAGTGAAATTAGCAAAAATCAGGTCTGAAATTAGGGTCTATAAAAGGACTATGCAATCTCTTTTCAGACCTATTAATGCTGAAGATAAACCCCCAAATAGCAGCACTAATCCCAGCATAAGAGAGAAAAATAGAAAGTACAACAACAGCCTTACAAATGATGATGACAGCTCTGAATATTTCCTCGAGAAGCTCCAAATTTGCACAAGATATCTCCAACTATAGCCCAATGGTATGGGGATTTCTCCAATGAAAACACCACAACAAGATCCATTGTACATCATAAACTATTGGATTGCTAAATCTGGTTTGTTAAAGAAGATTAAAAGAGTAATTTAGTGATCATACATAGGGAAACTCCCTTGTTGGAGGAGAGACGGCCTGTTGCTCCTCATATTGTATGAGGGTAATCTAGCAAATGACTGTGATGACCTCATTCAGATTTTGAATCCCCACACACCATAATCTGTTGAACATGGCCTAGAGTCCCTTGGAGCAAATTTATCATGATGTATTGTTGTATAATGTAGATTGACAGTTGTATTTACTATGTGGAACACCCCTCTTCTTTAAAGAATTGTGGGTACACTCCATTTAGACCCATAAAACCCCTCAAAGGATGCTAGGCGCACTCCCCTGGGAACATAATCCCTGATTTATGGGTTTTGTAGACAGGATCCCTTGATTTTTTGGATTTATATATGGAATTCCATGATTTATGGTGGGAGCTCCACCTGGAGACATAATCCCCTGATTCTGATAGCCAGAATCCCTGATTTTAGGATCTTTATTGGGGGATTCCTCATTCTATGGGTCACATTCTCTTGGAGATACAATCCCTCGATTTAGAAATGATTTGCCCCTCCATGTGGCCTATTCTGTGGTGGGTTCATCTTTTAGTTTTCTTGAGTTCTAACAAGTGGCGCCCAAGAGCTCACACACTTGTCTATCGTCTCCTAGATTTGGCACACTCTGATGCATGATTTCAACACTTGGCTAGGTGCCCCTCTTGCTTCATGAGGTTATACAAGGAGGAGGCCTCTTCATTGTAAAACATGGTTGGACTTTTCGAGTTTCCTCTTCTTGGAGCTTAATCGATATATCATTCTTGGAGCTTTTGTGACATGTATTTGAGGTACTCTCTTGTTGAGATGTGGCACTTAATTCTGTTTGGAGCTTTCAAACGTTGTAAGTCTTGCTAGCTATTCTAAAATTGAAATTTTTATCTTTTGGGTCGGAGGCCATAGAAGAGTATTAATCTCACACTGGAAGGAGAAGGGTTTATGTTAATCTCTATCCTCGTTTCCTTTGTATTTGTGCACATAAGGGTATTGCTTTTTGCATTCATTCGTAGTTCTAAGGGTGTAATATTGATCGTTTGTGTTTATGGTGCACCCCGGAAGCTAGAAAGGAAGTGGATACTTTATTCAATCCCTTTACTTGTAAAACCTAGTATTTCTCCCACTTCACAAAGTAGGGTTTGATCAATCATGTGACCTTTCCTCCTTAGTCACATATGAAACAAGGCCCTCTTAGTTGTACTTCTTTGATTCCATTTTACCTTGGTTAACACTAGTCTCTTGATTGGTTTCTCACTATTCTCCCGTCCCTTTTTTTTGTTACTTTCTATGCTACAACCGTTTTGCTAAGGCAACCTCTTCATCTCACCTCGCTCCCCGTAGTCTTTTCCCTAGTAATCCTATGTTACGGAAGCCCCCCTTGAGTTCCAAAAGATCCAATCGGAAGTGCAAAGGGGATCGGTGTGGTGACATTGGCCTTTCCTTTTTAGTTCCCCTTGGTTAGCTTGCTTCTTCAGGACTTTAATAAAAAATGCTAGTTTGGGTGGTAACATTTTTGGCGCTCTTGCTAGGGACAAAGTTCAATTTCTTGGAAATTTCAAGGCTATGCTTCATGATATTTTGTGGAGATTCTTATTGCATATTTTTCTTCTCACATGGTGACTCCATGAAGGGATGGAGACCTTGTTCCTTTGCAGATTTTGAAGGCTTTGTTGTATGTAGAGTTGAGCACATGCAACATATTGAATGCACTTTGTGGGCTCATCTTGGTGACCCCACACATTATTTATTTGGTTTGGTATGAGGTATGTTATGGTGCATTTTTAGACTTGTAATATCATTTTGAAGATCTTGAAGTGAGATGGATTTGAAAATTGGGGATGATGGTTCTTTGGTTGAGAAATGCTTTCCTGAACTTGATTTTTTGGGCATCCTTGGTTTTCCAAATGAGGGATATGATCCAGATGTATTTATTGATTCCACTTCTTTGTTTCATTGGTGTGGTGATTTGACGACCCTTTACATTTCATCTTTCATCAAAGTTGTGGCTAATTTCAATATTTTTCATGAGGATCATTTGATGAGAGTATTTGTTTGCACATTAGAGGGCGATGAACTAGATTGGTATCATAGTTTTGGTTGCAAAGAGGATTCTTCTATTGCGGATTTCTTCAAGAAGTTTCTCCATCATTGGCATGACGAAGAAGAGGGAAAGATTGAGAACGTTATTGATGATTTTATTGCCCTCCTTCCTAGTAGGGCACATATTGATTCAAAAGAAGTTAATGAGGATTAGTTTCCTGGAAAATTTAAAATGCTTATGTTTCTTGGGTGTTAGTACCGTTATCACATCCAAAGTAGCCGGGGCTACCATGTCTTTAGACCAGTTTTGAGCATATTTTTGAGCCAGTCCTTTACTATGATATTCTGAGATCAACAGTTGATGAGCAGTTCATTGATGATCACTCCTATTTTCAGTGGACCTAGAGCATACATTTATTTAGTCTCATGTCAGGACTGAGCCTCATGACCCCAGATTTGTTGACTGAGTTAGCCATTCTCTTCCATACAGAGCAGATATGATGACAGTGCCCATGATTTATACAGCAACAGTGTTTCGGTGTTTAAGAGTTCAGATGCAGGTATATGACCCAACAAGTATATGGTTTGTGCATTGGATATTTGTATTGTTCTCTTTTACTTATCTTGGTAGCTTGAATGGGTATAAGGTGTTCATGCATTGGCAATGTTCTATGTTGTTTGTTTGGTAGTTTAGAGTAGAAGTGATTCATTCACTTTGAGTAAGAGGTTCTTGTGTATACTCATTGGTCATGTCCTCTTAGTAGTATGGACTTGGTCATTCCCCCATAGGGCCTTTGCTAGTCATGGCATCATCTGTCACTTTCCCCATCCATTCGTTATCATCCATTCTTGATTTTATCCTGACTTACACATTAGCTAGTGATATCAAGGACTTTCCCCACCTATGAACTTTGTGTTGGATAAACTCCATGTTTATCTTGTGTCTCGGCTCTGGAGTGTGTGATTCTAGTCACAGTGATTGTTCTCCTTTAGTCCTCGAAACCAAGTATGCCTAATAAAATTGTCTTTAGACACTAATGCATCAGAACTTAAATGTTATATCTTATGGATGCAAAAGTCAGCAAAAAACAGTGTTGCTAAACACTATGTCTTCCATAGCTAGTTGGTGGCCAAGGGACGAGCACTCATCCTTTGTGTGATGTAAGGTCGTTTGCCTCTACAGGGCAATAAGGTGGTCAGTCCATCTCACCTGTGGACGATGGCGGGGAATGGAGGTCATACCGAGTCATTATCTAAGGCCTGCAAGGCTATTCAGGGCACCTACTCTTGGAGGCTGACTAGTGAAAGTTGATCCAAAAGTAAAGTTAGATGTTAAATCTTAAAGTTGCAAAGTTGACGATGAATTAAATTGCAATAATGGTTGCTTTTCTAGAGTCTGCTGGAAGCAGTCTCATCACTCTACCTATTTGTGAGACACTGCCATTCCCTTTGTGTTTTTCCATCCATCGTATGTGTAGGTGGATTTTCCTTATTCTTTTATCCAAGAGGTCACAGTGTTGAGGTTGTCTAGTCATACCCTTTAGCCTAGCCTTGTTTCTTCCACCTTCACCCATTTCTAGAAAAATGTCTGAGTTTATAAATGAGTATACACTTGAGGTTCTTGTTTAGAGTTATTGATTACTTTGATCTAGGCTTATTATTGATACTTTATTTGTGTAATTGCCAATAAAAAGACACTTTATGCTCTAGTATTGCTATCAATATAATTAAGGGAGCATATCTTTATCCATTTGTACTGGAAACATCATTTATTTTTAGCCTGGGTCATTATATTGATCCGTTTTGACCTAGTTAGCCCAGTTTGACCAAGTCAATAGCAGGTTCAAGGATGAGTTTGACCGATGTTGTTCGAGATTGATTGTTCATGTTTCTGTTATCACATATATAGTAGCCGGGCTACCATACATTATTTTTCTCATTCCAGTACACTATTCAGCCAGTTCCCTTACATCTGAGATGCTGAGATGAGCATCTATATTGGATCACTATCAGATAGTGGACAGCAGTTGTATTCCCCATGCCATGACTGAGTTTCAGGACACTCAGAGAGATGACCGATGTAGCCATTATACCATTGGTACAGAGCAGACAGTAGTGCCCAGAGTTACAGCAGCAGTCTCAGACGACAGGTGATGGTACAGGTTTATGAGCTTTCAGGTATATGACTCAGCAGGTATATCGTGGTATTATGGTTAGATTGCTTTTATACTTATTCTTATAGCATGTCTTAGCACTTAGTATCATGATCTGGCGATCATATAGATATTTGGACCTGGTTGACCTATTATATATATATTATTGTCCCTACTCAGACTTAGAAGTTCACTATTCATACTCATTGGTAAATACCCTCCTTAGGGAGAATAGAGGTGATCATTACACCATACTCTGGCTTGCTAGTGTTGGCTCCATCATTTCATTGTCTTCATCCATCCATGGCCTACCTTTTAGATTATCACCCTGACTTACTACTTGACTAGTGGCATGGAGGACTTTTCCCCACTGTAGCCTCTGTATTGGATGAGCTTCCCTGTTTATTGTGTCTCGGCTCTGAGTTGGTGACAAAACTTACCTATGGTGAGTTGGAGTTCCTTGTGAATTCCCCCTAGTCACTAAAGTTGTGTTGGCTAAACCTGAAACTTTTAGTGCTGCCATGAATACAAAAATCTGGAAAAATGAAATGCTATATCTTGTATGAAAAGCCCATTCATGCAATGTGTTTCTAAACACACATGAATGAGAGGCATGCCAAATGAAAATGGCAATGAAAATAAAATGTTGTATCTTTTGGAAAATAAATACCTAGGTAAACAAGTTGTCCATGACACACCTAGAAGTGCTCAGGTAAACAAGTGCCTTAAAAACACACCTGCAGCAGAAAGCCTAAAAGAAAAAATGTAAATCTATGCAATGTGTTTGTAAACACACATAGATCAAGGCTATGGAAACTTCAGGCCCAAAAAGCAATGGAACTTAAATGCTATATCTAAACAATTGCTGGCCTTATTTGTATTATGGATTGTGCGCATCTGTGAAGGTGAATAAACCCTCTTTAAACAACTCATCCATTTGTGAGACACCGCCATTCCCTGTGTTATTGCTCATTCAGTATATACTATGGTGTATTCCCTTTCCCTTGCCAAAGTGTCACAAAGTCAAGACAGCTAAGTCATCCCTTAGCCTAGCCAGTTAATTTAAGCCTTCACCCTTCACTAGCAAATTGATCACAACTATGAAGTGAGTATGATCCTGAAAGTCTAGTCTGAGTAATAATAATAATTAACGACACTATATATTTGGATTTAGATCGCCAGTCATGATCACTCTGTGTTATAATTGCTATTTGAATAAATTGTAAAGCATGTATTAACCTTGATACTTTTCAGCAGCCTTGGATGATGGACTGAGTTATATTTGGTCTTGGTTGGACCTAGTTTGACCATGGAGGACCATGGGACATGAGATGTTAGACCTTATGATGATATGGATAGATGATATATGGTCTATGTACACATACAGGATGATTCTATGCAGCAGCTACAGGGTTATGATGATGATTCTGGGGTTTCAGCAGTATTTGTATATGTACAGCACATTATTATTGGCCCTGTTCCGGTATATTGGATATTTATTTTGATCATGCAGAGACTCATATGGTGTATGAGTACACATCTTGGATAGATTTGGACCTTCTGAGTCCAATGGGACAGTTTGTTTTCAGTTCCGGGCACTTACAGTGATGATTGAGCCTCAGTAGGCTGTCCCAGTGCAGTTTTGGTCTGTTAGAGGCCCTGTCGGAGCAGAGATGACTTTTATCCGGTTGACCTAGGGCGCTGATGATGGAGGGGGTGGTCCAGCCACTTGTTTTTACCATATTACCCCCCTTCCGGACACATTGGTGCCCTCACCTTGACAGCGCCAGCACTCCAGGAGGCTGTTTGGGGCAGTTTCACGCTTCCCGAGGCATTTCAGGATTGGTAGAAATGGCTATTGAGGAAATCGATTTGGGCTACTGAGGCAAAGTTATGGCATGGGATGATCAGTGATGATAGATCGGGACCTTCCACACCTCCTCCTGCAGTTTCAGCTTCATCGGGGCCCGCATCCATCACTTATGGCACTTTCTGTGGATTTTTGAGGTCTTTTGAGGACCTCGACTTCACCTTGGAGGCACGATTTGGTACATTCATGATTATTTATTGGTTATTGTGCCATGGGTATTGACCAAGGAGGGATAAAATTACCCCTTGGACCCACCATGAGCCTCCTATGATATTTTGTCATTATGATTTGGTGGGATTCCCCTCTCCTAGGGCGACTTTGTCCACTTATGTTATATTTTATGTGTGATCCATGTATTATATTGTTGAGCTCATCTCAACCATTGATTAGACTTTTGTATCTTATAATCTTAGCCACTCATTCAAAAAGTGGTTAGGGTTTTGGTGCCTCTCCTTCCTATTTAAAGGAGAGAGCCTCTCATTGTAAAGGGTCTTTGGCTCTTGGATTATTGGTAGAGAAAAATATTCTTGTGGAAATTCTTGTGGTCTCCTTTGCATCTGATGTTCTTAGATGGTGATTGGAAAGTCTATTGCAACCTAGCATTTGGAAATTGTGGCAAGATCTATATTTTTTTGGAAATCATTGTTTGTCTACAGGAGGGCGACTTCAACAAGGGCGATTTTGCAAGGCTTCTTCAAATCGACTTTCTTGGCATTCGCTTGTATCAGGGGGTTATCATTAGTATCATTGTGATCTATGCTATCTTTCTGTTACTTCTTTTGTGGCATTAGTCTTATCTCTTGATGCATCAAATCTGATATTGTTGACGTTTGTTGTGCAGGAGAGAGGGCGCATTGGCTTCTTGGACAAAATCGATTTGCATAGAGACTACCTTAAAGCTTCCAAATTGATCGGGATTGCATAGATCATCATCATCAAGGCATCTACAAGGTTATCCAGGTAAGATCCACAGGTTTGTTTCTCTTTCCTTTATCCAATCCATTGACATAACTCATAAATTGTTAAAACCCTAAATACTTCAAAACCCCCATTTTACATTTTCTCAGATCTACTTAGATCTAGTGGGTTGTTGGGCATGATATTGAAAACCCACCTCTATAGCATCCACGGCATCCCGGATCTATAGTTTGGTGAGGATTGGCTTCCGTTTGACCCCTCTCCCAAGCCAACTTAGCTTCTCCCAAGGAAGGCGCACTTCACCATTTGAGCAAGTTGACCTAGATCTAGTTGATGGGTGTTTGAGATTCCACTTGATTTGACATCTACACATCAAATAACATACACCCAGGTTGTCCCTTTCTTGAAATTCACCTTGTGGGCCCCATTCCACATTTTAAGGGATTTAATCCCCATTTTGGACCACTTGGAACTCTTAAACTCAGATCTACTAAGATCTAACCGGTGGATTACCACGAAATTATAGATCCATATTCCTACCTGACCGATCTACTAGGATCTAAAGTTTGGATGCCATCCGACATGATTTGACCCACCTAAACCCCAATTGAAGCCTCCTTAGGGAAAGTCGCACCACCTTGGAGAAGTGAGTTCACTCACTTCGAGGAACTGGGTACTTGAGATTATTGCAGATCCGGAATCAGAATAATTCAAAACCTAGGTCTAGACTGTCACTTTGTCAAATCTTGCCTTGGGGACTGCATTCCTTGTTTTAAGGGATTGTGGTCCACTTGGGTCAAACCTAGATCTAGACACAGTTAACCATCAAGACCTATACTGTCCACTTATCTCATGTTGTAGGAGTCCTAAACCATAAGTCAACCCTACTTTGACTCCACTTCCCAATTCCCAAGGCACTGGTTTATCTCCAAGACAACCCAACTCTCCTAGATTGTTGGATGGACTTGTGGTTTGACTTTTGCATGGTGAACTATACCCCTAAAGCTATCATGAATCATGGTCAAGCTTGTCTTATGTACTAGTTAGCCCCAATACATCCCTCAAAACTATCCTGCATTGGACACAGTTCCCAAGGCAGTGGATCTTTTGACATTGAACTAGTACACTAGCCCTAGATCTCACTACAAACATTATAAGTCACTCTTACATTCAACTATGAACCAAAGCTATACCTATTGAACCCCTCACTTGGCTTGTGACTTCATCCTTAGGTCTAGGAAAAACCATACACCTAACTTCACTTAGAAATACCCTGATTTGGTGTCTTGGTTTTGATCTCTCCTGTCGGGAGTAGATCGGGTCTCCCCCTTTGTTGTCTGGGCTAGATAACATAAAGCGAAGGTTGCTTCGACTGGCGTGACAACCATACTTATTGGAGGTCGAGGTGATCGTGGTTGCACCTTTTGAGTTGCCCTTCCCTATTGCCATCCATGACTGGATCCATCCATAGGGGTAACTACAGTTTAGGTGATAACAGGTTCTTTGGTGCCTGTTATCACACCATAGTAGTAGGGCCACTATTCTTGCTTAGCAGATATCTGCACATTCCAGAGCTTCCATTATTCAGAGCTTGGCTATGATGATTGTATATTTTGAGATCACTCGTGATCAGAGCAGTGTATTATTCAGACTTATGTTAGACCTTGTGTCAAGGTTGAGCCTTGAGAGTTCAAATTTAATGATCGATGTGACCCTTTATCCCATACAGTTTCAGTTCAGTGCCTAGAATTGTATTGCAGCAGTGTTTCAGATGATATATGATGATTATTCTTATGATGATGTTGTATGACCTATGGATGTTTTATCATTGACTGTGGTTTATTATCTTGATGCTTTAGTCTTGTTCATAGCATTGCCTTGGTATATAATTCATGATGTGGAAAAATGTGTAAAACTTAAAATGAATTATAAAATGGAGATTTACTTGCACATTTAGGTTGTTTGACAAAACTCACTGGTTCACTACCTTGCATAGATATGGTCTATCTTGACACCATTTGTCTACTAGCTTAGGCTCCACCTTCACTTCCATCCATACATGACTTTCCTTATTTGGCTTTAAACCTTGACTTTCTGGTATTGAGGACTTCCCATTTTTCTACCTCTTGTTTGGATCGCATCCCTGTATGTTTAGTGTCTCGGCTCTGAGTTGGTGACAAAACTTGCCTTTGGTGAGTTGGATTGTAGGCCTAAATAATTCTGGTCGATTGTCCCGATGTTTGGCATTGGCTCGAACTCCCCCTAGTCACTTGAGATGTTGTTGGCTAAAATTGAAAGCTCATGTACTACTTACGGAAACTTATATAAATTTGCCCATGGAAACAAAAAAGGGCAAGAGCGATGAATTGCTAAAAAATACTCCTCGAAGAGTATAAGAAGGTCCAAAAAGCAATGGTTCTTAAATGTTATATCTAAACAATTGCTGACCTTATATGCATATGTAAACATGGCCTGGATGCAAGTTGCAATTAGTTGTGCTTATCAGCACACCTGAGATCCGAAGGGTTATGTAGGCCAAAAAGGCCATGAAATGAAATTGAATGATCCTAATGAACTTGGATCAACTTGATGTAGACATGATGCCTAAGTTGAATAAGCACTCTCTAAACAACTTACCAATTTGTGAGGCACAACCATCCCTTGTGTTATTTTGTCCAGCACAGAGTTTGTAGTTTCCCCTTTCTCCCAGTCCAAAGTATCTTTTAGTTGAGTTTAGACAAGTCACCCCTTTGCCCAACCTTGTTCCTAGCCTTCATCCTTCACTAGCAGTTTGACCATGTCTAATGGGTGAGTTTGTCATTTAAACTAGTGTGCAAGTAATTACAAATAACAAAGGAATATACTAACATGATTAATGCCACTGAATGGATGTTATACTTTAAGTTAAGCTGTGAGTATGATTAGAGGAACATTTCTTAGTCTACTGATATGATTTATCCTTGGTTGTATATGGACCTAGTCAAACCTAGTTTGACTATGGTCATTTCTTGGGATCCGTGATGATGTGGGCCATGAAGGGCTATTGATAATGATGTATGGGCCCGCATACTCCTATTTATGATACTGTATGATGGACATATGGTTCAGATGGTGATTGATACAGTTCAGGAGGTTTTATTATTACTTCAGATCATCAGATTATATGCACTGTCCATATATGGTGGACCCTACAGCTAGCCCATCAGGGCAACCCATGGTGTATGAGTACACATTCTCAGTAGATTTGGGTCTTCTGTATCCAATGAGACACTTATCTTTCAGTTCCGGGCACTTCTGACAGTGATAGATGCAGTTTTACACTTGTTGACCAGATTTGGGGCTGATTTCCCAGCCTGAGCAGCACGGGCCATGAGAGGCCAGTTCACAAAGGGCGCTGTATGAGGAGGGGGTGGTATAGCCACTTGTTATTACCATTTATCCCCCCTTCTGGAGAGCCTGGTAGGCTCAGTTTGATAGCGCAGGTGCCCTAGGAGGCAGTTTCAACACTTTCACAGTTACCGAGGCAGTCCAGAGATGGGATAAAAGGGTTACTGAGGAAATCGATTTGGGCAACAGAGGCAAGGTTTTGGCACTTGGTTTTCATAGAGGTCTTCCAGGGTGAACCCCCTATCTTCCAGCCAGTTTTCACCACTTAGGTGGGTCCACAGTGGCTACAGGAGGCCTTTTACTGCTTCTCTGTCATAGATTTTGTGGACAGATTTGATCATTTATATTTATTTTGGACATATTTTATTATTTTATTGTGCCATGGGGATGAGCTAGTAAGGATTGATGCCTCCTAGCCCCACCATGAGCTCCATATGTCATGTCCTAGTCATATGAGGTGGGCTTTTGTACTTTTACCCCCTCTAGTGGATGACGTCACCCTCCATGAGTACCTTTTAGCGATGACGTCATCATTATTTGAGTGATCCATGTGTTATATTGTTATGTTTCATCTTAGCCATTGATCATGTATTGAGATCTTTTAATCTCAACCACTCATTTCAAAAAGTGGTTATGAGATCTAGGGTTTTGGTCTTTATTATCCTATATAAGGAGGAGACCCCCTCATTGTAAAATCATCTAGAGAATTTGGCTCTTGGCTCTTGGAATAAAATTTCAATCTTTTCGAGTACATGCTTGGATCTTGGAGTGGATGTTGGTTGCTTTGATTGTAAATGCTTTTGTCCATTGCACTGGAGGATCTCTTGTAGCTATCTTGCATATGTTGCCATACTTTTTTTACAGGTTAAGAGGACGTTTTTGACAAGTGCGAATTGGTGGGGAGGCTTGCCCTTCAAGCTTGGACGAAGACGTTTTGGTTAAAAAGGGAGTGGTTTTGTCTTGTGCCTGTTGTCCGCCAGATTGTACACCAGCAGCGGAAATCTTTTGAAAGCTGTCTCCCTCACTGGAAAGTGGGGAGAGGTGCGGCCTTGGGGGAAAGCAATGAGCTAGGTATTGTCACCTGAATCCTAGCTCCTCTGTTTAGGCTAACTCCTAACGAAGCCAAGGGGGGTAGTCCCTACAAAGAGTTTCACTAAGGCTCTTGTGTTTTAAGGTTTTAAGTGTGAAATGATGCAGATGGGTGTTGTTTAGGAGTTTTCTTGTGATGAGACCAAATGAAAAATGGTGATAAACACAAGATAATAACGCAATCCACGTTGCCAAATGAGATAACAAGATTACAGTATTCTTCAAGACTTGATAATCATATAAAGCATTCACAATATGAAAAATAACACAAAGACAAATGGTCTTGATCAAGATATAAATTGTAAATAACCAGTGCCTTATGGAGTCAAAGAAAAAATGTGATGCTGAATGTGTGGGTCTTGAAAGGTACTGTTCGTGAGATCGTTATGAAAATTATCTTGGTAAATTATAAATTTTAGTGGTCTTTGATTATAAGGCTAAGAAACAAGGATATCAAAAGAGTAGACCAAATGGGAAAAATACTGGCAACTTCTTAGATGATAGGTCGAGAGCACCCAAATTCAGAGGATAGGTGTCCGATGTTTGAACCGCCCTCGAGTCTGATAGTGGATTCCCGGCACCACTTGTTTCAGGAAGCAACCTCAGTATTTAATGTAGATTTGGATTGGGTAAAGTTTTAATCAGGTTATCACTTGTAAGCTTAGCAGATCCTTCATCTTTCTGAGTACTAGCCCAACCTTTTCAGGTTGGCAGAGCATACGGGTGTTGGACAATCAACCAAAATAAATTAATTAATGAGGGAATGTGAGTTAAAGTCTTTTATTAATTAAGAGCACCGTTCAACTCTTTGATAGAGAGCGTTCTTGATTTAGTCTTAAGACCAAAGTTCAGGAGACTTTTCTAATCTAATATGCCTAATGCAAGGGGGACAATGCAAGCCTAAAATGCTCTCCGACAGAGAGTGCTCTTGACTTGGATTTGGCCAAGTTCAAGAGGCTTTGTATATTTTAAAGAAAGTAGAAGCAGTTATGGAAACTAAACCATGTGATAACTCAAAAGATATAAAAGATGACCAGCATGCTACTTTGCAAAATGAAAATTAAAAAAAATTGACTTCGTGTTCTACCAAACAATTTTACTCTAAGGTGGAATCTTCCTTCGAACAAGGTTGATCACTAGAACTGCTAGTCCTTGAGAACTTTCCAGCTAGCTGAAATTTCGACCAAGGAGACTAACGGGGAAAGCGGAGTAACCACAAAGTTATGTGGTCCTACCCTTGGGATGTGTTATCACACAAACTCTAGCTGCTTGTGGTATGTATCCCAATAGGGACGGTAGAGGAGAATAGCTAGGCCGGTGTAACTAACAGCAGCCAAGTCCTTTGTCTAGGGGGATAGAAGTCACACCGGACAAGGCTGCAGTCACTTTAGACAAGGCACTTGGCTAAGTCAAGGGGGAGACCCACTCAACCGGTGAAGGTCGAGACTCAACAATTAGACACCCTAAACCCAAAAAAAGATGATCGAAGTAGAAAACAAAATGGATGACTGAAGGTGAGATTTCTTCCAGCCTTAGTGGAATTGAGACTCTGGATGATAAGGTATACTAAGTGATATAAATTCAGATTTGATTACACATGTATATGATGGATACAATGAAGAATTAGAAGGCTGGAAATTAAATCAGCAAACAGAAAATTACTGGAAGTGTGGTCAGGGACCTTGCCTGTGGGGGAATGAAGCTCGTGATGATTTATCAATACATGGAAGAGGTGAATAAGCAAATTAAACACACATTCCAGCAATTATAACTTGATTAAATGGCTGATTTAAAACACAAAAAAACAGACTAGCAAGCAGTGAAATTAACAGCCCTAGGGGAATGGGTTAAACGGTGGAAAAATGGACTTAGGGCAGTAAAAAAAAGACGTTTATAAGCATTTCCAGCTGCTGATACTTGATACTTTGGGGTAAAAAGACGTTACGGAGCAGATTAAAGAGTACCCATAAACCCACAAGACACCCAACAGGCTGAAAGAGAAAAACTCTCTAGGGGGGTGTTTTTGACCAAGTGACCAGTGCCTAAAAAGTGGGTAAATGGAGTCCAAATCAAATGAAACTTGGTATCTAGGCTTTTAAGCATAAATCATTTGTGGGTTTTGAATAAAAAAGAAATCCTACGGTGAAAACTTGTGTTTTATATTTTTGTGGGTTTTTTTTTAATGTAAATTTCTGCTCAACACACAGTGATATTCTGAGAATAAGAGACCAGCAAGAGAAACCTACTTGAAAGTGAATGAAATGGATGAGATTGCCAAGGACTAGCTCCCAAATTCAGTTGTTGAGCAACCGGGTGTTCCCTTGTACGTTTGAGCTCCCAACTGGCCAAAAACGCCCTAGGTACCTGCCACAAACAAGATCAAGTCAGTGATGCAGCAAATAATAAGAGAAACTAGCAAGTAAATGACTGAAAATAGAGAAATTGAAAGGAATTAAGCAATAACAACTCCCTCTTGTTAATATTCTGAAAGAAACCAACAGTTGGGGGGTTCCCACTCCCAAAACTACGCCCTCCTTGTTCGGGTACACAGGGTACAACCAAAGGACCGAACACCAAGAGCAACCACTTCACACAAACAGATCACAGATCAACACACCGATGTTTTGACGTGGTTTAAACCCTCTTGAGGGAAACACTCCACGACCCCGGCCAAATAGCTTCTACGGGACAATTTATTATGCAAAGAAAGAAAGTTACAAATGAGCTTCTCATAATCGATCAACTAAACAATGACCCTGTATGCTCTTTAAATAGAGATCATGGACCAATCGGGTGTTAAGCCACGGATCAAGGTTAGGTTTGATCTAAGAGAAGTTGAGCCGTCGGATCACTCTATGTCGGAAACATATCGTGACCGTCGGATTAAGTATTTAAAAATGCATACTAATGCATACTAAAGAAACACACTATCCCTAACGGATATATTACACAAGTTGATCTTAACCAACTCCTAAGTGTCTAAATATCCTAACATACCCCCTTAAGAACAACTTGGGATAGGATTGAAGGATTTACAAAAGTGACACTATTAGGAGAAGGAAGGAGGCATTAGAGCCTACCCCCCCTTAATGACAAGTTCCTGAACTCCTAACATAGATCGAAGTTTAGGAAACTTCGCTTCTGTAAGAGACTTGGTGAAGATGTCTGCAACTTGATCATCTGTAGGGCAAAAGAGCACTTCAAGAACCCAATCATGAACAAGATTTCTGATGAAGTGCATATGTAGCTCAATGTGTTTGCTGCGTTGATGTAGAACTGGATCTTTGGCAAGCTTGATGGCACTTTGATTGTCGCACCAAAGTGGAGTAGGCTGCTGCTGCTCGAATCCAACCTCTGAAAGGATCTGTCGAAGCCATAAAGCTTCCTGACTGGCATTAACTGCTGCTCGATATTCTGCCTCTACTGAAGAAAGAGCAAGAGCTTGTTGTTTCTTACAAGCCCAAGTAATAGGTCCAGATCCCAGACTGAAAACATAACCTGCAATAGACTTTCGATCATCAGGATCGCCGTCCCAATCTGAATCAGTGAAACCAACCAACAAAGGTTTCCCCCCTGTACTGTAATGAATCCCAAATTGAATTGTACCTCGAATATATCGAAGTATTCTTTTGGCTGCTTTCCAGTGACTTTCATGAGGTGTCTGCATATAACGGGCAACTCGACCAACGGCAAAGGAAAGGTCAGGACGGGAATGAGTCAAGTATAAGAGACTACCAACAAGCTGACGACACAAGGTGGCATCGACTTCAGGTGAAGTAGAAGCGGCAGAAAGTTTGACTCCAGACTGGAAGGGAGAAGGGGCTGGTGTACAATCTTCCATGTGAAAGCGACGAAGAAGGTCACAAGCATACTTAGACTGAGAAAGAAAGATTCCTTCTTTGGTTTGCAGGACTTGGAGACCAAGAAAATAATGCAAATGTCCTAAGTCTCACATTTCAAAATTTTGTTTTAGACTGGATTTCACATGGGTTATAAGCTTAGGGTCACTACCAGTAAGAATAAGGTCATCAACATATAGAACAAGTATGATGAGATGGTTTCCTACTTTCTTGGTATAGACATTGGGGTCAGAATGGCATCTAGAAAAACCAGTGTCAAGGAGAAAGTTATCCATTTTGGCATACCAAGCTCTAGGAGCTTGCTTAAGGCCATATAAGGATTTCTTAAGGTGGCAGACAAGGCTAGAGTTATTCTGAACATAGCCAGGAGGTTGTTCCATGTAAATTTCCTCCTGTAAATCACCATATAAGAAGGCAGACTTGACATCCATTTGATGGACTTCCTAGTTATGTAAGGCTGCAAGGGAAAGAACAAGGCGGATGGAGTTCATTTTTGCGACGGGAGCAAAGGTTTCATTGTAGTCAATCCCTTCAACTTGGGAAAACCCTTTGGCAACTAACCTTGCCTTAAGTCTTTCAACACTTCCATCTGATGCATACTTAGTTTTGTAGACCCATTTACATCTGACAAGTTTTCTTCCTTTTGGAAGAGGTACAAGATCCCAAGTATCGTTCGCCATTAAGGAACGATATTCTTCATCCATGGTTGCATCCCAATCTGGATTCCCTGAAGCTTCTGCAAAAGTTTCTGGATCATGATTCTCGGAAACTTGAGCCAAAAGAGAAGAGGCTCGCTGAAACTGAGAACGTGTTCGACGTTGATCTCTAGGATCACCGGCAAGATCACCAGCTGCTTCACAAGTTGAACGGACCCATCGAGGAAGCACTTGTGTTGGTGCAACTGGAGGAACATGAGCAGGCGGAGGTGGATTTTCATCCTCACTGTCATCATTAGAAACTGGAGTTGGAAACCTGTCAAGGAAGTTGGAAGAAGAAGAAGGAGGCACAAACGCCGAATCAGGCTCGCAGGCCAAAGATGGCACAATCGCCGAGTTAGGCTCGCAGGCCAAGAGATTTTCATCAAATTTAACATCTCTTCTATTGATTATAGCATGAGAATGTGGTTGAAGAAGTCTATAACCTTTTACATCTTCAGAATATCCAACAAATATGCACTTTTCACTTTTGGGCTGCAATGCTTTCCGTTTTTCATCCGGAATGTGAGCCCATGCTTCACTACCAAACACACGAAAGTGACTTACATCAGGTTTAACTTTACTCCATGCTTCTTCCGGTGTTATACCTTGTAATGCTTTTGTGGGGGTGCGATTAACTATGTAATTTGCACAATTTATGGCTTCAGCCCAAAATTGAAGACTTAGTCCCTTAGATTGGATCATACAATTAGCCATTTCTTTTAAAGTGCGGTTCTTCCGCTCAGCTACACCATTTTGTTGTGGTGTATATGGAACAGTGTGCTGTTGTTGGATGTCTTGTTCAGTGCAAAAGTAGTGAACTATTTGTTAACATATTCTCCTCCATTGTCAGATCTTAACTTAATAATTTGATGACCAGATTGTTTTTCAACAAGGGCCTTGTAGGCCAAGAACATGTTAAATACTTCGCTCTTAAGTTTTAGGAAATAAACCCAAGTGCGTCTGGTGTAATCATCAATGAAAGTTAAGAAATATTTGAAACCAGAAAAGGAAGCAGATGGAAGAGGACCACACAAGTCACTAAGCACAAGCTCCAAGGGAACCGAGGCATGCCAAGAGGCACGTTTGTCAAAACTGTCCCAATGATGTTTTTGGAGTACACAACCGGAACAAACACCATCTCTGCAAGATACCATCGGAAGACCTGTCACCATATTTTCTTTACATAGTTGTTGCAATGAGCGATAATTTAAGTGACCAAATCGCTCATGCCAAAGTTTGCTCAAGTTATCACTATGAGCAACAAAAACTGAAGGGAAAGGTGATGACCCAAAGTTGTTAAACTTGTACAACTTGGTAATATCATCAACAATTCCGGTAGCTAAGACCTGTTGAGGATCTTTAAAATCCTTGATTACAACTTGGTGAGGTGTAAAGGTCACAGTTTTACCTTCACCAGAATGAGTGATCTGATAGACTGATAACAAATTGCAGGAAATTCTTGGAACACATGGTACATCACTAAAATGACCATTATCTACTCGAACTGTTCCAGCTCCTACAACACTTAGAGATCTATCATCACCAACAAATATTTGTTTGGTGTTATATTCATGCATAGTAGAAAAGATGGCTTGATCCTTAGCCATATGATAAGATGCTCCAATAATCAATGAGCCATTCATTTAAAGTAGAAGAAGAAGATGCATTATAAGAATAACCAGAAGCACAAAGTGCATGTCCATGAGAGGCAGATTCTAAAGGCGAATCTAGGCTGATGTGGTGCTTCTTCATTGTTGCTTCCAAGGCTGCCATTTTCTTGAAACACTTAGATTCATCATGATTATATTTCCCGCAATAGTTGCAATGACGCTCAGTCTTCTTGCCTTTTGGCTTGGATCCTTTGTCATTTTTTAAAGAAGGAGCTGACTGAGAGGGTTTTGGACCCTTGTTTGACTGATTATTGCGAAAATTTTGTTTCTTGGGAGGCTTGGACTTTTCTTTCTGTTGGGACAATAAGGCTTTCCCAGATGTATCTGCATTGTTGATTATTCCAAGATGGATGAGTTTATCTTGTTCTCTAATCAAGGAATCACAAAAGGATTCAAGACTAGGCTCTTGATAGCTAGCTGCATTCAAGGATGCTTTCATGGAGTAAAATGTAGATACAAAAACAAAATATGCAGGTCCAAGTTTGGAAAGAATATGATAAATGCATTGTTTGTCTTCCCTCTCAATCTTACATTCTGCACATAAGAGTTTAAGAGTTTTGTACTGAGATAAATAAACTGGAATGCATGAAAAGTCACTTGGATTTAAAGAAATCAACTCATTTTGGAGTTGGTGACCTCGAATTTCATTGTGTTTACCAAGCATAGATTCCAACTTGTCCCAAGCAGCATTAGGTTCATCAATTCCAGATATGTGGAATCGCAAATCAGTAGAGATTGACATCCCAATCAATCCACGAGCTTCATCACATCTATTTGCCCATTTTATTTTCTTATCATCATCAGTGGGTTATTTTTCTTTCCCTGTTGTAATTCTGAAAAGTCCCCTACTTCGTAGAACATCCTCCATACGAGATTTCCATGAGAAATAGTTGGAACTGTTAAGTAGAATATCACAAAGGGCGGACATATTTGTAAATTAATGGCTGTAAAAGTAGAAACCAATAGTTTGGATGTGAAGATCTCGAAAAAATAGGCGGTTTCAAAAAAAATGGCACTGAAAACGGACTCTGTATGAAGAAGTTATGTTTGAACAAAGAAACTGTTGAAGATGTCCCCAATAGTGACGTGGCAGCTAGAGAATGTCCAGCAAAAAAAAAAGAACCCCCCTCTTCCCAAGATGAACCTTTTGACAAACACTTTACAAGAAAGGTGCTTTAAGTGAACCACTTTTGTAAAGTAAGTGATTTCACTTTTACAATGATATTATTTTTAAATAGTGCAACAATAAAAAAAACTTAAGTGACACTTGTATTTTTATTTTTTATTATTTAAGTGAGATGCACTTTTACAATAAAGTAACTTGAAATTAGAAATTGCATGCACTTTTTATTTTAAAAGTAACTTCCTAAGACTTGAACTGAAGACCTATTAAGGAATAAAGCAATTTTGAACCAAGTGAGCTAGTTTAAAAGGTATGTAAAATATAGGAATGAGGAAGGGTTTTTTTTTTTTTTTTTACTCTTCTTGCTCGGTTTGCGTGCTTGCCCTTTTTCCTGCAAAACAAACCACAAATCGAAACAAAAAAAACTTCAGATCTGATGAAATACGCGTTTCTGGAGCAACCGGGAACCGTTTCCGATCAAATGAAAACTATTTCCCAATGGAAACGACGCTCCGGACGCAATGGAACACCTCCCACAGCCCAGAAATGCACAGAAATACCAGAACTGGAAACCCTTTCGAGTTTCGGCAACAACAGTTCAAGATCTAGATCATAACTGGAAGCGACACTTCATAAAAGCTCTGATACCATGTTCGGGTACACAGGGTACTACCAAAGGACCGAACACCAAGAGCAACCACTTCACACAAACAGATCACTGATCAACACACCGATGTTTTGACGTGGTTTAAACCCTCTTGAGGGAAACACTCCACGGCCCCGGCCAAATAGCTTCTACGGGACAATTTAATATGCAAAGAAAAAAAGTTCCAAATGAGCTTCTCATAATCGATCAACTAAACAATGACCCTCCATGCTCTTTAAATAGAGATCATGGACCAATCGGGTGTTAAGCCACGGATCAAGGTTAGGTTTAATCTAAGAGAAGTTGAGCCGTCGGATCACTCTATGTCAGAAACATATCGTGACCGTCGGATTAAGTATTTACAAATGCATACTAATGCATACTAAAGAAACACACTATCCCTAACGGATATATTACACAAGTTGATCTTAACTAACTCCTAAGTGTCTAAATATCCTAACACTCCTCCAGCTGTCTTCCTCACCTGCAAGTCGATTTGGCCAAAGCAAGATAGGAAACACAACAATAACCTCTCAACAAGGCTAAGGCAACTAGATATCAGTCAACAATCCACATCCATTCATAAACTCTCAAGAAATTAGTAGAAGAATGGCTCTATATCCTCAAAACTCAATTGCAAAAATGTGCCAAGAGATTACAATGGAGGTAAGTCCATTCTCTTACAGAGATGGCTCGCTTTCAAGATAGGTTTTCCCCCAAAACGGAGGGTTTAGATCATCTCCCCATCGACAAAATCGAATGGTGGAGATGCATCCCTAGAGGGGGGAGCGAATTGCCCCAAGAGAGCGCACTAGTGGAGAGAGAGGGGCCTGTTATCACATTTATAGTAGCCGGGCTACCATACATTATTTTTCTAATTCCAGTACACTATTCAGCCAGTTCCCTTACATTTGAGATGCTGAGATGAGCATCTATATTGGATCACTATCAGATTGTGGACAGCAGTGTATATTCCCCATTCCATGACTGAGTCTCAGGACACTCAGAGAGATGACCGACGTAGCCATTATACCATTGGTATAGAGCAGTCAGTAGTGCCCAGAGTTACAGCAGCAGTTTCAGAGGATAGATGATGGTACATGTTGATGAGCATTCAGGTATATGACTCAGCAGGTATATCATTGTGTTATGGTTATATTGCTTTTATACTTATTCTTATAGCATGTCTTAGCACTTAGTGTCATGATCTGGCGATCATATAGATATGTGGACCTGGTTGATCTTATTATATATACTGTATTGTCCCTACTTAGACTTAGAAGTTCACTATTCATACTCATTGGTTCTACCCTCCTTAGGGAGAATAGAGGTGATCATTCCACCATACCTTGGCTTGCTAGTGTTGGCTCCATTATTCATTGTCTTCATCCATCCATTGCCTACCTTTTAGTTTATCACCCTGACTTACTACTTGATTAGTGGCATGGAGGACTTTTCCCCACTGTAGCCTCTGTATTGGATGAGCTTCCCTGTTTATTGTGTCTCGGCTCTGAGTTGGTGACAAAACTTACCTATGGTGAGTTGGAGTTCCTTGGAATTCCCCCTAGTCACTGAAGTTGTGTTGGCTAAACCTAAAACTTTTAGTGCTGCCATGAATACAAAATCTGGAAAATGAAATGCTATATCTTGTATGAAAAGCCCATTCATGCAATGTGTTTCTAAACACACATGAATGAAAGGCATGCCAAATGAAAATGTCCATGAAAATAAAATGTTATATCTTTTGGAAAAATAAATACCTAGGTAAACAAGTTGTCCATGACACACCTAGAAGTGCTCAGGTAAACAAGTGCCTTAAAAACACACCTGCAGCAGAAAGCCTAAAATAAATGTAAATCTATGCAATGTGTTTATAAACACACATAGACCAAGGCTATGGAAACTTCAGGCCCCAAAAGCAATGGAACTTAAATGCTATATCAAAACAATTGCTGGCCTTATTTGTATTATGGATTGTGCGCATTTGTTAAAGGTGAATAAACCCTCCTTGAACAACTCATCCATTTGTGAGACACCGCCATTCCCTGTGTTGTTGCTCATTCAATATATACTATGGTGTGTATTCCCTTTCCCTTTGCCAAAGTGTCACAAAGTTAAGTCAGTCAAGTCATCCCTTAGCCTAGCCAGTTATTTTAGCCTTCACCCTCCACTAACAAATTGATCACAGCTATGAAGTGAGTATGATCTTGAAAGTCTGGTCTGAGTAATAATAATAATTAATGACACTATATATTTGGATTTAGATTGCCAGTAATGATTACTTTGTGTTATAATTGTTATTTGAATAAGTTGTAGAGCATGCATTAACCTTTGACACTTTGCAGCAGCTTCTGATAATGATCTGAGTTATATTTGGTCATGTTGACTTGGTTAGGCCTAGTCTGACCAAGGTCAAACATAGGACATGAGATGGTTGGACCTTATGATGATATGGATAGATGATATATGGTCTATGTATACATAGATGATGATTCTATGCAGCAGCTATAGGGTTATGATGATGATTCTTGGTTTACAGCAGTATTTGATCATTTACAGATTATTATTATTGGCCCTGTTCCGGTATATTGGATATATATTTTGATCATGCAGAGACTCATATGGTGTATGAGTACAAATCTTGGATGGATTTGGACCTTCTGAGTGCAATGAGACAGTTTGTTTTTAGTTCCGGGCACTTACAGTGATGATTGAGCCTCAGTAGGCTATCCCAGTGCAGTTTTGGTCTGTCAGAGGCCCTGTCAGAGCAGATGTGATTTTTATCCAGTTGACCTAGGGCACTGTGCTTGGAGGGGTGGTCCAACCACTTGTTTTTACCATATTACCCCCCTCCTGGACACACTGGTGCCCTCACCTTGACAGCGCAGGCACTCCTGGAGGCAGTTTGGGGCAGTTTCACGCTTCCCGAGGCATTTCAGGATTGGTAGAAATGGCTATTGAGGAAATCGATTTGGGCTACTGAGGCAATGTTATGGCATGGGATGATCAGTGATGATAGATCGGGGTCTTCCACACCTACTCCAGCAGTTTCAGCTTCATCGGGGCCCGCATCCATCACTTATGGCACTTTCTGAGGATTTCTGAGGTCTTTTGAGGCCTACGATTTGACCATGGAGGCACGATTTGGTACACTGATGATTAATTTATGATTATTGTGCTATGGGGATTGACCAAGGAGGGATAAAATTACCCCTTGGACCCACCATAAGCCTCTTATTATATTTTGTCATCATGATTTGGTGGGATTCCCCTCTTCTAGGGCGATTTTTTCCACTCACATAATATTTTATTAGTGATCCATGTATTTTATTGTTGCGCTCATCTCAACCATTGATTAGACATTTGTATCTTTTAATCTTAGCCACTCATTCAAAAAGTGGTTAGGGTTTTGGTGCCTCTCCTTCCTATTTAAAGGAGAGAGCCTCTCATTGTAAAGGGACTTTTGGCTCTGGATTATTGGAATAGAAAATTATTATTGCATCTATCTCCAGTGTTGTGGTGAATGTTTTCGGTGTTCGTTTGTTGGTTCTTAGTTTGCACTGAGTTATTGGAGATCTTGTTTGCCATGTATTTTGTACCACGTTTTTGCATCTACAGGTGGAGGCCGATTTGCTTTTAGGAGGAAGTATTGGTAGGGGAAGACTCTCCCTACTTCTTCTTTGGATCTCTTCGTTGGTAACAGGGAGTATTACTGTCCCAGGACCTTCTATTTCATGTTACTATTGCATTTTTCTTGTATTTCCTCCATACTTGATCTTACTGATTGAATCGCTACTCCCTGGTTTGAAAGGTAGAGGAGGTCGCACTTGTGGGCTAGGGCATCACTTCGGCAAGCAAAATCAACAATTTCTCATTCGATCTCTGTGGGAATCTTCCTCAACATCAAGACATCTCATTCACATCACTCAGGTATGATCTCAAGGTAATTTCTATCTCCATGATCTATCCAATTGTCTAAAACAATTAAAACCCTAATTAATCAAAACCCCCATTTTTACATTTTTTCAAATCTACTAAGATCTAGTGGCTTTTTGGGTAAGATATTTAAAACCCACCTCTATAGTATCCACGGCATCCCGGATCTATAGTTTGGTGAGGATTGGCTTTCATTTGACCCTCTTCCCAATGCATTTAGCCTTCTCCAAGCAAGGGCACACTTCCTAGTTTGGGTTGGTTGACCTAGATCTAGTATGTGGGTAGTTGAGATTCCACTTGATTCGTGATCTACACATCAAATAACCTACCCCTAGATTGTCACTTTTCTGATTTACACCTTGTTGGCCCTATTTCACATTTTAAGGGATTTAATCCCCATTTTGGACCACTTGGTATATGTAAACTCAGATCTAGTAAGATCTAGCCGACGGATTGCCGTGAAATTATAGATCCACACTCCTACTTGACTAACCTACCCGGATCTAAAGTTTGGATGTCATCGGACTTGTCTTGACCCCATTTACCCCACTTTTAGGCCTCCTTGGGCAAAGTCGTACCACCTTGGAGAAGGGAGTTTGTCCACTTCTATGACATGGGTACTTGAGATCTCAGTGGATTTGGAACGGGAATAATTCAAAACCTAGGTCTTGTGTGTCACCTTGTCAAATCTTGCTTTGGGGATAGCATTCCTTATTTTGAGCGATTGTGGTCCACTTTGGTCAAACCTAGATCTAGACCTATTCATCCATCAAGACCTTAATTGCCCACTTGTCTCATGCCATAGGAGTCCTTAACCACAAGTCAACCCTACATTGACTCCATTATCCCAATTCCCAAGGCACTAGTTTCTCTCCAAGTCAATTCGACTTTCCTAGATTGTTGGATTAACTTGTGGTTTGACCTTTGTATGGTGAACTAAACCTTTGGAGCCATCATGTATCATGGTCAAGCTTGTCACTTGTACTAGTTAGCCCCAATTCATCCCCTAAACTACCCTGCATTGGACACGGTTCCCATGGCAGTGGATTTTCCAACATTGAACTAGTACTCTAATCCTAGATCTCATTTCAAATATTTTCAGTCACTCTCATATCAATAATGAACCAAGGCTACACTCTTTGAATCCCTCACTGGTCTTGTGACTTAACCCTAAGGTCTAGGATGAACCATACACCTAACTTCACTTAGAAATACCCTGATTTGGTGTCTTGGTTTTGATCTCTCCTGTCGGGAGTAGATCGGGTCTCCCCCTTTGTTGTCTGGGCTAGATAACATAAAGTGAAGGTTGCCTCGACTGGCGTGACAACCATACATTGGAGGTCGAGGTGATCGTGGTTGCACCTTTTGAGTTGCCCTTCCCTATTGCCATCCATGATTGGATGTATCCATAGGGGTAACTACAGCTTAGGTGATAACAGGGCCCATGTGGGCTATACAATGCAACAAGGTGGAGTTGGGGGGTGTCTATGGGATGTTTTATCCTCCCAACTAATACAATAAGGGCCCCACACCAATACAATATCCAAAATCGAATTCCCCCTATGGAGAAAAACGCCCCCATGGGCCAAATTCGACTTCCTTAGTGAGCTGCCAAATGGAGGGTCCCACAACATGTAAATACACATCAAACATTACCAAAAATACCTTAGTAATTACCTTTACCATTGCCAACCTTTAATTTTTCCATTTTGTCTATAACTGCCTTAGTCAAATTCTGATTTCCATGTATTTTCTGTTGGTTTATATGGCTGAAGATGAAAATTGGGCTTTTGAGCCACTTTTATTGCTCGGATTGCCGAACCATCTACTGCAATGCGATCGTGGACCCCAAAAGTAGTAGGAATGACCAGTTGAACAACCCTTATCCATCACTTTGGCATTATTTGCCCCGAATCCATGATTTTTAATTAAAACAGGTCAAAGTTGACCAATAATAATAAAAAATCTCTGAAATGGTTCTATATTTTGCAATTTCATCAATTGCATGCTCATATGGAACCCCTGTAGATAATAATTGATCGAAATCGAAATTCCGATCGCAACATTTTTTCGGGCCCATTTTTGGCCTAGTCAACCCAGTTTGACCAAGTCAAATCTGGTCAACCACAGTGCTAGCTGAAACCTGTATGCAAGCATGAAGTGACAAGTCTCAATTAAACAAGTTAGTACATTACTAATCAATAAATGATAACATGGTGATAAAAAATTCATTAAATCTCGAAATAGTACAAGGCCCTGGTGAAGTGGGCCCACCACCTCCAAAAGACTAAGATGCTATACACCTCTATAGAATTGACCACTTTGCTAACTCTAGGTGATGTGGACAACAAGGTAAAGGACATGGGAAGACAAGGATAAAGATTGTTTGACCCTTAAGACAACTTGGGAAAGCGGGGTCCACTGAGGTAAGCATACCATGACAAAACACGGGGAAGGGCGGTGCCTCACAAATGGGTATAGTGCAGGGAAACCACTACTAGTCATCTAACAAGTATCCCACAACTCACATCCATATTCGAAGACTCCGTGAGGTTCTTTTCTAGAGCCGCCAAACTGGGTGTCCAGCAAACCGTAACTTGAGACTCTAGGGGGCAATCTTGAGTTTGTCCCTTGCTTCTTCTCACCTCCTTGTCTTGCAGGACTAAGTGAGGAATAACCACTACAAATGCTGACATGTATGGCTGACCAAAATCCATGTGTGTTCACAAACACATTGCATGGATTTGAGAATGAGTTTCATATTTAGCCCTTTTTTGGCTAGATTTTACATTTTACAATACAAAGGCCTTTTTAGCCTGATTTACATTTCATTTCTTCATTTCTTCATGGCCCTCTTGGGCTACATAGATATCTCAAAAGATATAAACATGGCGCTCATACTGCAAAGGTAATGGGGGTGGGTAATACAAGCTTCGACGACAAGTGGGGAGCACCCGGTGAGGCTACACATTCCTAATTGCATTGCAACATCGGGGGCAACCGACAGGAGCAAATCCCAGGTCTAACCATGTATCTCACACACTAAAGAGCCGAGGCACAATAAACAGGGAGTCATGGCAAACTCAGAGATCAGTGGGGAAAGGGGTCCTCGGTATCAAGAATCAAAATCCAAGTTGGGGAAGAAGTGTCATGAATGAGTCGGATGAGCGGAGGGAGTGGAAATGATGCTAAAGTCAGCTACCCAGGGGTTAAGTGATCAAGTCTAAGCCAAGTGTGTAGGACATTACACAGCGTGCATATACATAAGTCTAACCGGAGGGGTGGACTGACATCACCAATAGGCCCAAACACATCACATCATAGCTAGATCACCAAATATATCATGTCATGCAAAGTTAGTGTACTAACAAGTATAAATGAGTCTAATCTACAACATGAGCAATAATCAACAATATGCAATACCTGCTGCTACTGAACCTGTATCTGAGCTGGATCTCTGCTAAATCCGGGCATATAATAAACCAACACTGTACTGTGAAAATCTCGATCAAAATAAGACTAGGCAACTGTCTGAAATGGGTTGGTGTCAAAGCCTGGCAAGGAAAGGTAATCCTGTGGTAGATGGTAAGTCCAACTGTTTGTCCCCTCTGATATGTCTGCTAGGGGCAATCTGAACAAAAATGCCTCCTCTGGAGGTAGCTGATCTCCTGATCAAGAAAAAAAGTATTGTGCGGTCCTCGGCCGCATAGTCTACAGTGTGGAAGTTGCTCCCGACATAAAATGTGATAACAGGATGAAATCCCAAGGATACTACCTCAAGTCAAAACTTGGAAGAGAAACGGTGAAAATAAAAGACTAAATCTAAAGCAAGAAATGAAAAAATTAATCTATGAATTTGAAAATATGAGATCTAAGCTAAACATGCAACAACACTCTTCCCCAACTAGGGAAGAAAAACCCAAATGGTGGAGGACTCCTCCACTTAACTCTTTATTAACTTGATTACAATTGCCTTGGGAAATTACCCTTGAAGGACTTTTGAGAGATAAATAACACTTGGAAAATTTAAAGAAGAGGCAAGTCTTTGGTTGCTTTTACAAAGGATAAGTATGTCAAGTTTTGATCATTCTCATGGTTTCTTCGCTTTGGTTTTTTGCTTGGATCTTACTTCTTCAAAGCTTTTTTCAAGTTTCCTCCTTTTAAAGCATCTACAAAGGTCTAAAAAAATCTCAACCAAGGCACCCATTAATCATTAAAAAAAACACAAAATAATGAAACTACTTAAACTAGAAACTATAAAAGGCTTCCAAAAAATAGATCTATGAGTTTTTATTTCAAAAAAATGCACAAAGTGAAAACGGACCAGCAAACAACATATGCCTAAAATGTGATGGGAAAGAGATCTAAAATGTAAAACTTTTGAAATATTTTTGTATGGAAAATTCTATCTTTCAAATGGAAACAAAAATCTAACAAGTACAAGCTATACTAATGCCAAACAATGAGATCTAACTATTAAAAGAAAGACTAACTCTAACAACTTGTTTTTGTCTTTTGTTAATTGTCTTTGTACTTTGTAGGGCTCTTTTTCTTGGAGTAGACAATAGGGATAAAAGAAGATGGAAGAGAATGGATGAGGGGAGATTAAGGGAGACAAAAACGAATGATAGGGTGAAGGGAGAAAGAGGGGGACAAGAGCAATGGAGGAAGGCTAGAACGAAGGAAAGAGAGGATTAGGGCAAGGTTGGAGTGAGTAGAGAAAGGAGAGAAAAACGAATGGGAGTTATGGGGGAATAAGGAGATGGACAAAACGATAGGAGAAGGAGAGAAAAACGAGAGGGAGAAAAGGAGGATGGAGAGGGGAAACGAATAGAGGAAAGAGACGAGGATGAATCTAGGGCTTAGCAAAACAAGGGCAAAAAGAGATCAAAGAGCAAATAAAATGGGCTTGAAGAAAGAAGCCCTTTTAGAAACAAGGTAACCAATGATTTAAAAATGAGGTTTTTTGTTGATGGAAGAAGCAACTTTTCCGCTTTGATGCAAATCCTTAGATCTTGCCCCTTGGAGGTTTCTTGAAAACAAACTATTAGCACAAGTTTCTTGTTGGTGGAGAATAGGAAGATACAACCGAGTTCATCTCATCTCAACATTTTGAGTATCTGCAATACATACACTTATACAAACAACACTTGATTAAACTTGAGAGTTAGACAAGAATGAAAAAAGAGACAAGGTAGTAAGACTGATTACAATTTGTACTCTTAAGACTATCCAAGCCTACGCCTAGCAAACAATTTGGACCATCAAATGCTTGCCCTATGCTCTTAATAAAGAGATCTAAGCATAAATTATAACCAAGATCGAAATTGCATAATGAAATAATCACAGATATTACCTCAACAATGAAGATTATTTACTCATGAACCAATAGAAATGCACACCATTTGCCTCCAAAGCCAACTTTTATTTCCACAAGGTAGCAATAGCTACAAGCTCTTTACAAATATGAGCAGAGTAAGTTTACAACAATTATCCATGAAGAGAGAGCCCAAATGGCTTCTCTTAAATAGCAAAACACTAAACTAAAACCCTAAGTCGAATTTGGCCAAAGAGAGCCAATAACATTGAGTTACAAAATTGAATTCCAGTCAAAATCAATCACAAGGGCTTGGAGTGGTGGTCTACATGGCAATTTCGAGTTAGGGATGGCATGGGAAGGTCCACCCATCTAATGGGCACGCTCCAACTAGGATATATGTGAGCAAAAGGAGGGAATGCGTGAGCTTTCATGGAGGATGCGAGTTGGTTTGAGTTGGAAGGTGAGCAATGGTAGGGATCTCATCTAGTTAGAAGGGGAGCCAAGCTTTAGTGATTGCACAATTAGGGGAGGCACCTACCACAGGCTTTAATGCCAAGCAAGCAACCCATTCAACTGTTGACACATCCCTAAATCGAGTTTCCAAGGAAGGAGGGCGAATTCTCTATTGGAGTTTGACTTCTGGTGACTGGATAGTGAATTGGTTGATGACTGAGATGATTGGAATCGTCTTTAATACCCAGTGCCATGTCAATTAGCTTTTTATTTTCTTCAGGAGTACATAAATGTTCATCATCACTGAAATAGTCTTGAAAAACTTCCCACTCCAAAGTGTCTTTTGTTTCGATGGCATGAGGAGGGTCTTCAACAATATTCGGTCTCTGATAAATTTCTTCGATAGACTCATCAGGAATCTGATGGGAAAATATCATATTTTCTGCAATAGGTTGACCCAACTGCTTCCTACCCTCTTCGGGAAAATCATAAAAGTCATTTATATAGTTTATGCACTCAGGCTCAATTGATGGAGACTAACCAACAAACCCTTCAGGAAACCCATGCTTTTGGATATAGCATGCAAGGTGACAAGTGTTTTCTTCATGGAATTCTTGGCATGCCCTACAGAATGGTGTGTAAGGTTCAACCCTGGGAATGCCATAGATGTCCCCCACATTATTAATGAATTCAGGCTTGCTTGTTGATGCACTAGGACCACAAACTTTAGGAAAACCATGCTCTTGAATATAGCATGCATGGTAGCAATGAGATTCCTTGTGGAAATATTTGCATGGCCTACAAAATGGTCTATATGTTTCAACCATATTAGTAGCCTCCAATTGGTTAAAAGGTCTCTGTTCATGGTTGGGAGGTTTTCTCTGCCAATTCTGTTTTGTAGCAGACCCTAGGCTGAGGTTGAGGTTGAGTCCTTTCAACATTTATAACCCGACTTTGAATTTCTTTTAGCTGAGCAAGGTGTTTTGCCTCAGCGTCTTCCATGTTTCTCTTCATTTCCCTTTTCATTTCATTTCTCATTTCTACTATCTGTTTTTCATGAGTCTCTTTCATAATTGATAAAGGATCTTTATCTTTTGGTTCATTACTTTTCAAAGGTATTGAAGATCTTGAGTAACCCTGAATGTTGGACTCACCGGAAGACATCATGTTCTTGTGAATCTTAATAGCCAAATTTTGAGCTTCGACCAAAGTGGCAGGTTCTTTATCTCTTATTTGGTATTGTATCTTGCCACTCAATGCCTCAGTGTATTAAACTAGAATGGAAGGTGCAGGCGGTGCATAGGTAACAGGAATGGCATTTGATAACTCAGTGAACCTACTATTGAATTCATCCATTGTTTCAGTGCCCATCTTGATGTTGGTCAAAGCATTCAGTTGATGCCTTGGCTCTTTTTTCTCACCAAACTTAATTGTGAAGGCAGTTTTGAAGGTAGCCAAGGTGGCAAATGAGCTGTTTGGTAAGTTGCTATACCAGTCACCAACTTTTCCACCCAAGGTAAGAGCAAATAGTTTCATATAAAGATCGTCATGCTGGTTTGCAGGATCACTGATATAGGCATTTATACATTTGGAGAAGTTTCTGAGATGTTGAGCAGCAGTAGTGGCATCAGTGCCAGTATATGATGGAAGTTTTTCGACAGCCTTGTCTGGAAGTTGATGGGGTTGACCTGCTATTTGAGAAATATTGAGTTGAGTAAAGCACTCACCCATTGTATTGGAAGGACAATTTATTATATTTTCAAGATTTTCTAAGCTTTCTGGAAACAAAGAGTGGATGTCTAAAATAGACTCAAATCTAAGTTCTTCAAGGATTTTACGAGAAGCAAGCTTGTTTAGTCTTCTCCTATAAACCTTTTCGGGGTTAGGGATAAAAGTCAGCAAGCCTTCAGAGTTTCTTCTAGTTGAATACCTTGAGGTGTTAACTGACAGTGGAGTCGCCAGGTGGATCCAAGTCTAATTTCAGAGAGTGATTAAACTAAAAATCTACCAAAAAAGAAAAACTAAAAAAGGGCATTGGAGTTCCCAGACAGATTTAGAATCTATCAAAAAAGTAAAACAAACTAGACAAAACTAAGGTCGTCCAGGAACAAAAAGATTTGTCCCCGGCAACGGTGCCAAAGATGTTGTTCGCCAGATTGCACACCAGCAACGGAAATCTTTAGGAAGCTGTCTCCCTCACTGGAAAGTGGGGAGAGGTGTGGCCTTGGGGGCAAGCAATGAGCCAGGTACTGTAAACTGAATCCGAGCTCCTCCGTTTAGGCTAACTCCTAACGAAACCAAGGGGGGTAGTCCCTATAAAGAGTTTCATTAAGGCTCTTGTGTTTTAAGGTTTTAAGTGTGAAATGATGCAGATGGGTGTTGTTTAGGAGTTTTCTTGGGATGAGACCAAATTAAAAAATGTGATAAACACAAGATAATAACGCAATCCACGTTGCCAAATGAGATAACAAGATTACAGTATTCTTCAAGACTTGATAATCATATAAAGCATTCACAATATGAAAAATAACACAAAGACAAATGGTCCTGATCAAGATATAAATTGTAAATAACCAGTGCCTTATGGAGTCAAAGAAAAAATGTGATGCTGAATGTGTGGGTCTTGAGAGGTACTGTTCGTGAGATTGTTATGAAAATTATCTTGGTAAATTATAAATTTTAGTGGTCTTTGATTATAAGGCTAAGAAACAAGGATATCAAAAGAGTAGACCAAATGGGAAAAATACTGGCAACCTCTTAGATGATAGGTTGGGAGCACCTAGATTCAGAGGATAGGTGTCCGATGTTTGAACCGCCCTCGAGGCTGACAGTGGATTCCCGGCACCACCTGTTTCAGGAAGCAACCTCAGTATTTAACGCCGATTTGGATTGGGTAAAGTTTTAATTAGGTTATCACCTGTAAACTTAGCAGATACTTCACCTTTCTGAGTACTAGCCCAACCTTTTCAGGTTGGCAGAGCATATGGGTGTTGTATAATCAACCAAAATAAATTAATTAATGAGGGAATGTGAGTTGAAGTATTTTATTAATTAAGAGCACCTTTCAACTCTCCGATAGAAAGCACTCTTGACTTAGTCTTAAGACCAAAGTTCAAGAGACTTTTCTACTCTAATATGCCTAGTGCAAGGGGGACAATGCAAGCCTAAAATGCTCTCCGACAGAGAGTGCTCTTGACTTGGATTTGGATAAGTTCAAGAGGCTTTGTTTATTTTAAAGAAAGTAGAAGCAGTTATGGAAATTAAACCATGTGATAGCTCAAAAGATATAAAAGATGACCAAGATGCTACTTTGCAAAATGAAAATTAAAAAAAATTGACTTAGTGTTCTACCAAACAATTTTACTCTAAGGTGGGATCTTCCTCCGAACAAGGTTGATCACTAGAACCGCTAGTCATTGAGAACTTTCCAGCTAGCTTAAATTTCGACCAAGGAGGCTAACGGGGAAAGAGGAGTAACCACAAAGTTATGTGGTCCTGCCCTTTTGATGAAATCCCAAGTATACTACCTCAAGTCAAAACTTGGAAGAGAAACGGTGAAAATAAAAGACTAAATCTAAAGCAAGAAATGAACAAATTAATCTATGAATTTGAGAAGATGAGATCTAAGCTAAGCATGCAACAACACTTTTCCCCAACTGAGGAAGAAAAACCCAAAAGCTGGAGGACTCCTCCACTTAACTCTTTATTCACTTGATTACAATTGCCTTGGGAAATTACCCTTGAAGGACTTTTGAGAGATAAATAACACTTGGGAAATTTGAAGAAGAAGCAAGTCTTTGGTTGCTTTTACAAAGGATAAGTATCTCAAGTTTTTGTCATTCTCATGGTTTCTTTGCTTTGGTTTTCTGCTTGGATCTTACTTCTTCAAAGCTCTTTTCAAGTTTCCTCCTTTTAAAGCATCTACACAAGTCTCAAAAAATCTCAACCAAGGCACCCATTAATCATTAAAAAAAAAAGACAAAATAATGAAACTACTTAAACTAGAAACTATAAAAGACTTCCAAAAAATAGATCTATGAATTTTTATTTCAAAAAAATGCACAAAGTGAAAACGGACCAGCAAACAACATATGCCTAAAATGTGATGGGAAAGAGATCTAAAATGTAAAACTTTTGAAATATTTTTGTATGGAAAATTCTATCTTTCAAATGGAAACAAAAATCTAACAAGTACACGCTATACTAATACCAAACAATGAGATCTAACTATTAAAAGAAAGACTAACTCTAACAACTTGTTTTTGTCTTTTGTTACTTGTCTTTGTACTTTGTAGGGCTCTTTTTCTTGGAGTAGACAAGAGGGATAAAAGAAGATGGAAGAGAATGGATGAGGGGAGATTAAGGGAGACAAAAACGAATGATAGGGTGAAGGGAGAAAGAGGGGGACGAGAGCAATGGAGGAAGGCTAGAACGAAGGAAAGAGAGGACTAGGGCAAGGTTGGAGTGAGTAGAGAAAGGAGAGAAAAGCAAATGGGAGTTATGGGGGAATAAGGAGATGGACAAAATGAAAGGAGAAGGAGAGAAAAACGAGAGGGAGAAAAGGAGGATGGAGAGGGGAAATGAATAGAGGAAAGAGACTAGGATGAATCTAGGGCTCAGCAAAACAAGGGCAAAAAGAGATCAAAGAGCAAATAAGGTGGGCTTGAAGAAAGAAGCCCTTTTAGAACCAAGGTTACCAATGATTTAAAAATGAGGTTTTTTGTTGATGGAAGAAGCAACTTTTCCGCTTTGATGCAAATCCTTAGATCTTGCCCCTTGGAGGTTTCCTGAAAACAAACTATTAGCACAAGTTTCTTGTTGGTGGAGAAGATGGAGATACAACCGAGTTCATCTCATCTCAACCTTTTGAGGATCTGGAATACATACACACTTATACAAACAACACTTGATTAAACTTGAGAGTTAGACAAGAATGAAAAAAGAGACAAGGTAGTAAGACCGATTACAATTTGTACTCGTAAGACTATCCAAGCCTAAGCCTAGCAAACAATTTGGACCATCAAATGCTTTCCCTATGCTCTTAATAAAGAGATCTAAGCATAAATTATAACCAAGATTGAAATTGCATAATGAAATAATCACATATATTCCCTCAACAATGAAGATTATTTACTCATGAACCAATAGAAATGCACACCATTTGCTTCCAAAGCCAATATACGTTAGTTGGACTCTAATAACCCCCCATGGCTAACATTTTCAAAATCTGACATTCCAGCTTTGGAGGAAGCGGGAGAAAACCTCATCGATTATAGCTCGGCTACAGGCTAAGTATAATTAACAAGGGAAAAAACTCCTTGGAATACCCTAGTTGTTTAATCAAGTCATGGGGAACCGAGACACTCAGATCCTACTAGCACACTTTATTACAAACCCCCATGGGGCCATGGTCATATCGACTAAAAACAAAAACTGGCTAGCCAAAATTGGCTAACTGTTGCAATCTGAAACCTAGATACTCTTGAAGTGAACATTGATGTGTTCCAACACTAGCGGCTCAATAAAGTTTCAACTATTTGTACAAAATAGGTGATAATAGTGCAAACTATTCTTTGCTTATCTCTCTCTTGCTTGTATCTACCTTCAACATGTTAAACTGATTGATGCTTTGCTCCTTGGTTTTGACAGGTTAGAGGGATACACATGTGGCTTGGAAAAATCGATTTGGCAAGAGGGCTTCAAAAATTCTTCATTTGATCTTTGGTAAAAGTAATCCTCATCTCAACTAGCATTCATCTCTTCATCCAGGTATGCTCCAAAGGTATGGTATTCTTCTTCCTTGGCTTATCCATAACTTCTAGATCATAAAAACCCTAATTGATTAAAACCCTCATTTTTACTTTTTCTTAGATCTACTTGGATCTAGCCTAGCTTTTGGAAAGATATTGAAAACCCACCTCTATAGTATCCACGACAGATCGGATCTATAGTTTCGTGGTGATTGGGTTCCATTTGACACACTTCCCGAGGCACTTATCCCTCCTTGAGCAAAATCGCACCACTTGGGAGAAGCTAGTTTGGTTGGTTCCAAGACATGGGTAGGTGAGATCCCACTTGATTCATGATCCTCATACTTGATAACCTACCCCTAGTGCTTCACCTTGTTAATTTTTTCCTTGTGGGCCCAATTCCTCATTTTGAGGGTTGTGCCCCACTTGGGTCAATTTGGTGATGCATTTTCAATCTCAGATCTATGGAGATTGTTATCACATATATGTTAGCTGGAGCTACCATACTATAGACTGTGCGGCCGAGGACTGCACAGTACTTTTTTTTTCCAGATCAGAGATCAGCCTCCTTCGGACGAGGCATTTTTGTTCAGATTGCCCCTAGCAGACATATTAGAGGGGACAGATAGTTGTACAGTGCTACAAACATTGTCAATTACCATCTACCACAGGGTCATCTCTTCATTGCTAGGCTTTGACATAAGCCCATTTGGGACAGTTGCCTAGCCTTGTTTTGATCGAGACTATCACAGTATATTGCTGGTTTACTATGTTGCCCGGATTCCGCAGAGATCCAGCTCAGAGATAGCTTTAGTAGTAGCAGGTATATGGTGCAACAGGTATTGCATTTGATGATTATTGCTCATGATGTAGATTAGACTTCTTTATACTTGTTAGTACACTAACTTTGAATGAGATGATATATTTGGTGATCTAGCTATTGTATGATGTGATTGGGCCCTTGATGATGTCAGTCCACCCCTCCCGTTAGACTTATGTATATGCACGCTGGGTCATGTCCCCTACACTTGGAATAGACTTGATCACTTAGTCCCTCTCGGTAGCTGACTTTAGCTCTACATGAGACTCCACTGGGAACTCTTAAATTGATAAATCAGAATGTTCCCAGATGTTCTCCTTGGCCTTGCACAAACCATTAAAGAATTAAATGAACGTGTGAATAGGTCTAGAAGGAGACAAGAGTAAATAAATGAATAGGATGCACAATCCAGGCATGAGGATGATTACGAATCTAATTACGGGTATGAACCTACATATCAAAATTCTTATGACACCCATCAAATGCCTCATCCATCTAATACATTTTCTTCCCCAAATATCCCGAGTGAACAAATTAAAAAGTATCAAACCCAACCAGGGCTTTTGGTGAATGATTCTTGCTCAACTCAAGCGACCATAATCTTTAGTTAATCCAAGCCATCCCCTTTTGATTTTTCAGAAATATATGGGGCACCTCATCTTATGCCAAATGGATACATCAAGAGGTTGCCTCGCTTTTATGGAAATAATGGAACATCTATTGAAAGTCATTTGGATGCCCTCTGGGACCATATGGAATCTCTGGGTGCTGATGGTGAAGATGTCTATATGCGAGCCCTTGGTGCGTCCCTAGTAGGGGATGCCTGTTTATGGTTTGATAATTTGGCCCCAAGATCCATCACTGGGTATGACATTTTCACGAGATTGCTAATATATAAATGGGGTGAAAGCATTGATGAGTCTTTAGAATGTCAATCTAGCACTGATTGTGTCATGGATGAAAATTATATTGATGATCTGCTTTCCCAATTGGATCACTCCTCTCCTAAGATGTTCCAAATCATGAGTGTGCCTACAATCCACAAGAATGTCACAAAGTATCTTGAGAACAATGCTTCAAAATCTCATGTGGAAGTTAAAAGAAACATCAATCGAATCATACGAGATACTTTGTTACTATTACCTGAGGCAGTTGCAGGCCGAACCCTATATCTAATTCGCCTCTCCATTGGTGACTCTAGTGAAGCATCACCTGAAGAGCAACTTCACAATCATCACATGGTTGACGATTGTCCTGTTCAATGTTCAAACAATCTAAATTTTGACTCAGACCTTAATCATCTCTCTGAAGAGGACGAGAAAGGTGAGGATTGTCAGGTTTCATGTGAGAAACTATCTAGTGATCATCATGTAATTGAAAACCAACTTTGTGAAAATGAATGGGGTGAAAGCATTGATGAATCCATGGAAGAACAATCAAATGAGGATTATGTGGTGGAGGATCAATGTCACGAAGACGACCAGGATAACAATCTTGAAATGAGCAGTGATTGTCCTTATCAGTTTGATTTCTCCTCTCCCAAGCCTATGATGAGTGTGCCTTTGATTCAGCTGCTGAGTGAGCCTTCGGTCTATAAGAATGTAGTAGAGTATTTGAAGAATATAGGAAATAAATCTCATGATGAAGTTATGTATGATCTTGAGCAAATCTCAACCCCTCAAGATTTTGACCTTGATATTGACTTAGAAGGGGTACTTACTAAAATCATACGAAGCACTTTGTCATCTTTACTCGGAGAAGGCACAAATGAAGAAAGGGATCTCGTTGATCGTCACAGACAAAATTCTGTGTCTGAGCTTTCGATCAGTGAATCCACTAGAGGTCCTCTTGAGGGGCAACCCCATAGTCATTGCTTCTTTGGCGATTGTTCAAGTCAATGCCCAAGCGATCCTGACCTTGTTTCACTTTCCAATCATACCTTTGAAGAAGAAGAAGAAAAAGAAAATATTGAAAATAACCAGACCTTTATTGAGGGTGGATCAGACGATGATCATGTCGTTGAAAGTCAAACGTGTGAAGATGATGGGGGTTTTAAAAATGATTATATCAATATACCTCCCTGTTAGGATGAGGGTGATCCAGTTATGTACCAACTCAACCTT
This sequence comes from Larix kaempferi, assembly GCA_027924585.1. Classification (NCBI taxonomy): domain Eukaryota; kingdom Viridiplantae; phylum Streptophyta; class Pinopsida; order Pinales; family Pinaceae; genus Larix; species Larix kaempferi. The sequence continues at coordinate 5,309,629 of BSBM01000621.1, read as the reverse complement.
GAGTGTTCTTTGTTGCAACTTGCAATATCGAATCAATGTCACAAAGAACCTTCAAAAGGAGTCATGCTTAATGTCAGCACGATGCCTTGCTCTACCCTTGGTCAAAACAAAGTGATTGGAAATGTGATCCAAAGTCAGTTTTGTCTTTGGGAAGCTGATGTTGATGATTTCTTTGACAAATGTCCATTATCTCATGCAGAATGGGGGGGGACAATTTTAGGAAATGCTAAACAAGCCTCAACGTTTCAATCCTCCCTCCCATCCCAACTCATGAAGTCAATGCCTCTTTCAAACCTAATTTTGTTGTGCAAAGGGTTCGGTAAGGAGTTTGTAGAGTGCCAAGTGGTTAATTGTAAAACCTTTTATTTTCTTTTTCAGTCATCTAGGTTAACCCTATTTTCCAAACCAATAGTCTGATTGATTGGTTGCCGAGAAGCTTTTCAAAGATGAATTTCATCTTTTCGCAATTTTTGAGCAACAAGTGGGAATAATTTTTATCCTAGGTTTAGTAAACTCCAATTTGTCCCCTCTTGGTTCTTTCATCAAGCCAAGGATGTACGACATTGAGAATGCCAACTTAATAGAGTGGTGTGAGGAAAACAATGTGTCTCAAGAAGAGTTGAGTCGAATGTCATATCATTTTCCTCCATCAAATTTAAAAGATAACTCACACCATTTTCATGATCCTTTTGGCTTATTGATGGATGTGTCCTACGAAACTCAGTCTCAACCTCGGCATGATTTCATCTTGCACCACTGTACCCCTTTTCCAATCTGGGAACAAGTCAAGAGAATTTTGATCTTAAACTCATTAATTTCTAATCCAATCTTGACTTGTTTTGCTAAACAACATCAAAGAAGAACATTTGATCTATTGGATGAATGGTTGCACTGGATCTATGATTTTACTTGGTTTTCGTTTAAATTGGTTAGAGTAGGGAAGGTAAATTGAATAAGCTCTCGTAAGCAGTAGTTAGTTGTCTTGTTGCCCTTTTGTTTTGGTTTTTTTCTTTTCTCACCTTTGATACCATTTCCCCCTTTTAGTTTGTTTTTGTACCATAGTTTCCGTTTAGTTGTTTTTCGCCTTCTTACGCCTCTAGTGTCAGCCTAATAATTTTAAAATGCTGTAGAGTTAATTTCATTATTGATATATTACATTTCAACATTGTCATTTTGTTTATTTCTGCTGGATTATATTATATATATGATGTATGTCCTGACGAGCGGTCTGCAAAGATTGGTATAGCGTCTGCATTTTACAGGAATAGGTACACACATGATGATGATGCAGATAGCATGTACATGCATACGCATTCATGATGATGAGAGGGGTGCTACGGACCAGAGATTCTGTGGTTCTCAAGCATTCTCTCCCTTAGAGCACTTGTCCCAGCTGGAGCCTCATGTTATCACATCTATGTTAGCTAGAGCTACGATACTGTAGACTATGCGGCCGAGGACCGCACAGTACTCTTTTTTTCTAGATCAGAGATCAGCCGCCTTCAGACGAGGCATTTTTTGTTCAGATTGCCCCTAGCAGATATATCGGAGGGGACAGACAGTTGTACGGTGCTACAGACATTGTCACTTACCATATAACACAGGGTCACCTCTTCCTTGCCAGGCTTTGACATAAGCCCATTTGAGACAGTTGCCTAGTCTTGTTTTGACCGAGACTATCACAGTATATTGCTGGTTTACTATGTTGCTCGGATTCCGTAGAGATCCAACTCAGAGATAGCTTGAGTAGCAGCAGGTATATGGTGTAGCAGGTATTGCATTTGATGATTATTGCTCATGATGTAGATTAGACTTCTTTATACTTGTTAGTACACTAACTTTGCATGAGATGATATATTTGGTGATCTAGCTATTGTATGATGTGATTGGGCCCTTGATGATGTCAGTCCACCGCTCTTGTTAGACTTATGTATATGCACGCTGGGTCATGTCCCCTACACTTGGAATAGACTTGATCACTTAGACCCTCTCGGTAGCTGACTTTAGCTCCACTCTCACTTTCGCCATCCATCCGACTCATCCATGATACTTGTTCTTGACTTGGATTCTGATTGGTGATCCCGAGGACCCCTTCCCCACTGATCTCTGAGTTTGCCATGACTCCCCATTTATTGTGCCTCGGCTCTTTAGTGTGTGAGATACACTTTTAGACCTAGGATTTGCTGCTGTCGGTTGCCCCCGATGTTGCAATGCAGTTAGGATTGTGTAGCCTCACCGGGTGTTCCCCATTGGTCATCGAAGCATGTATTGCTCACCCCCATTACCTTTGCAATATGAGCACCATGTTTATATCTTTTGAGATATGTATGTAGCCCAAGAGGGCCTTGATGTAAATGAAGAAATGAAATGTAAATCAGGCTAAAAAGGCCATTATGTTGTAAATGTAAAATCTAGCCAAAAAAAGGACTAAGTATGAAACTCATTGTAAAATCCATGCAATGTGTTTATGAACACACATGGATTCTGGTCAGCCATACATGTCAGCATTTGTAGTGGTTATTCCTCACCTAGTCCTGCGGGACAAGGAGGTGAGAAGGAGCAAGGGACAAGCTCAAGATTGCCCCCTAGAGTCTCAAGTTACGGTTTGCCGGACACCCAGTTTGGTGGCTCTAGAAAAGAACCTCACGGAGTCTTTGGATACGGATGTGAGTTGTAAGATACTTGTTAGATGACTAGTGGTGGTTTCCTTGCACTATACCCATTTGTGAGGCACCGCCCTTCCCCGTATTCTGTCATGGCATACTTATCTCAGTGGACCCCGCTTTCCCGTATTGTCCAAAGGGTCATATGATCTTCATCCTTGTCTTCTCGTGTCCGTTGCCTTGTTGTCTACATCACCTAAAGTCAGCAGAATGGTCAATTCTATAAGATGTGCATAGCATTTTAGTCTTTTCGAGGTGGTGGGCCCACCTCATCGGGGCCTTGTATTATCTCGGGATTTAATGTATTTTTGATCACCATGTTATCATTGTATTGCTTAGTAATGTACTAACCTGTATAATTGAGCCTTATCACTCCATGTTTGCACACAGGTATGCAGCTAGCACTATTGGTGACCAGATTTGACTTAGTCAAACTGAGTTGACTAGGCCAAAAATGGGCCCAAAAAAAATGTTGCAACCGGAATTTTGATTTCGGTAAATTATTATCTACGAGGACCCCATATGAGCATGCAGGTGTCAGAATTGCAAAAGACCGAAGCATTTGAGAAATTTTTAATTATTATTGGTCAATTTTGACCTGTTTTAATTAAAAATTATGGATTTTCGGCAAATAATGCCCAAGTGATGGATCGAGGTTGTTTGAGTGGTCATCCCTACTACTTTTGGGGTCCACGATCGCATTGCAGCAGACGGTTCAGCAATCCGGGCACTAAAAATGGGTCAAACGCCCAAATTTCATCTTCAGCCATATAAACCAGCAAAAATTACATGGAAAATCAAATTTTGACTAAGGCAACGTTAGGCAAATGGCAAAATCAATGGTTGGCAAAGGTAAAGGTAATTTCTAAGGTAAAATGGTAATGTTTGACATGGTGTTTATGTATTGTGGGGCCCTCTCTTGCCCAGCTCACCATGAGGGACGAATTTGACCATAGGGGCATCTTTCCACTTAGCAAAGCTCATAATTTTGATTATATATTGTATTGGGATCTTAGTATAGTGGTATGGGGGGCTAAAACATCCCATAGGCACTCCCCAACCACCATTGTATTAGTTTTATGGGCCGCACGAGTTGGCCTCATCTCCACAAGTGTGCTACACATGGGCAATTCGCACCCCCACTAGGAGAGATCTCTTCCATTCGTTTTTGATGGTTGGAGATTGATCTTAGCTCTCCATTTTGGAGGGAATAGGGTTTGAGATTGAGCCATTCTCTATAAGAGAAGGCACTCACCCATTGTACACTTCTTCTTGGCATTTTTCAGATTTGAGATTGAGCAATAGAGAGACAATTCTTTCAGATTTGCTTGTGATATGGTGGTGAATGCTTATAGTGCTGATTGCTAGCTTATTGCTGGTGCATTGCTAAGTTATGTTGTGTTTTCTCCATCACTCTTTGGCCAAAAACGAATTGTAGGTGACTTGACCACTTGGGGAGGGCGCAGCTCTTGGGTTAGCAGCTCCTAGTTGCTTCCCTCTTTAGGATTTTAACAAGGGAAGTGAAACTTACTATTGTATCTCGCTTTTCCTCATTATTTGTCTTTCATTTGCTGATTTCCTTGAGTACTTGCTATAGTTTCTGATTCATTCTCTCTGTGGCAGGCACAAGGGCGCATTGGTCAACTGGCTACAACAAAAACGCAAAGGGAAAACGCATGATTGCTTGGCATTTGATCTCCGGGGTTTGTCTTCAGCTCCAGAATGTATTCACCTTCATTGTCCTGGTACAATCCTTGCTTGTCTCTTGTATTTCAGTTTCATTTGCAAATGCTTGGCTGCAATCTAGATAAAAAACCCTAAAAATTGATAACTTAATTTCTGACCGTAGCAACTAAAATTTCTCTTCAAACCCGCTTATTATTTCCCCTTAAAAGCTTATATCTCAGGTTTGGCTAGATTCCAACTCTATTTACCCATATTTTAGGCACTAGAGCACTTGTCAGCTTGTTGGGTGTGTTGTGGGGTTCCGGGTACTTGCTATTTGTGTTTAAAACGTCTTTTTACCTTAGGATAGCAAGTATCAATAGCTGGAACTGAGTTTAAACGCCTATTTTTCACTGCCCTTGGTCCATTTGTCCACTGCTTAACCCATTCCCCTAGGGTTGTTCACTTCCCTTCTTGCTGGTCCATTTTTCCATTCTAAATCAGTCAAGTAATCACTCTATAATCACTAGAAGACGTATTTAAACTGCTTGATTTGTTTCTGCCATGCTTGAGTAGTCACCATATGCTTCATTCCCCCATAGGCAGAATTTTCAGCTACTCTTCTAGTCATTTTCTATTTTCTTATTTAGATTCCAGCCTTAAGATCTTCCACTTATTCATCATTATACTCTTTTATCGGATCTGATTTCATCTCCCATAGACTATCTTCCCATTTTAGGATCCCGATTCTACTAGGCTGGAAGAAATCTCACCTTTAGTCATCCATCTTATTTATTGTTTTGATTACCTTTTGGGTTTAGGGTGCCTGATTGTTGAGTCTCAACCTTCACCGGTTGAGTGGGCTGCCCCTTGACTTGGCTTTGAGTCTTGTCTAAAGTGACTGTAGCCTTGTTCGGTGTGACTTCTGTCCTTTGGATAGAGGACCTGGCTACTGTGGGTTACACCTTCCTAGCTGTTCACCTCTACCGTCCCTATTGGGATACTTACCACACACAACTAGAGATAGTGTGATAACAGAGATCTAGCCATTGGATGCCCTTGATTTTCAAGATCCACATTGATACTTTCCTAAACTACTTGGATCTACAATTTGGTGGCCATTGGACTTGATTTAACACACCCTTCCATGCTTTTAATCCTCGTTGAGCAAAGTCGCACACCTTGGGTGTTTGAGCTTGCCCACTTATAGGACATGGGTTGTTGAGATTCCATTGGATTTGGAACAAGCACACATTGAAACCTATACCTAGTATCTCACTTTGTGAAATTCTGCCTTGGGGGTATCATTCCTCATTTTGGGGATTGTTGTCCAATTGGGTCACATAGTGAAATATTAGATCTACTAAGATCCAACCATCACATCTTGAATAGCCCACTTGGTTTGCATCCTAGGTGTCCCGATCTACAATTTGACATCTCTTTTGACTCCATTAACCCATCCATCAAGGCACTAGTCCACCTAGGGCAATTTGCACTCTTTGGGAGTTGTGTCATCCCATAGATCCCATATGTGGGTATCTCTAATTTCATCTTAGATCCTTAGATCTATCCCTTGTATACCCCTTGGTACCATTTGCACCCCTAACTCCACCTTGTGGGTCCCATTTGAGCTATTTCCATATCCCAAGGAAGTGGGTCCCACTTGTGTATTTAATGGTACTAGATCTTGTCATCTTATCTCATCATGTGGCCTAAATCATTCATTTGTTTAAACATAAGTCATTCCCTAAGTCATTCCCTTAAGTCATTCCATAACTTGTCTTTTACATATCCCTAGGAACCTTTGTTTGGGTCCAATCATCTTTGATTGGTTATAGGGTCTCCCTCTAGGTCTTGGTTCATCTTGATCTAAAGTGAAGAGTGCCTCGGTTGACGTGACTCCCAACTTGCATTGGGAACCGTGGCATCTCTTGGGTCACCTGTTTAGTTGTCCATCTCCTCTACCATCCCGAATGGGATACCACTAGGGACAACTACAAGTTGTGTGATAACATTTTTGGTGCCGTTGCCGGGGAGGTAGAGGCCTACCTTAGGTGTCTGCGAGTATCCATGCATAACTCATATCTTATCGCATCTGGATTAATCTAGATGGTTATCATTTCAATCCTTAATTAAAAAAAGTATATCCATCTATTTATCTCACTCTCTCCCTGCACTTTGAATGACATACATCTTGGTAGAAGAGTTTAAAAGTCTACCTAGCGACTCCTAATCGTGACTCCGCTGAGGAGCGAGCTCATAGTCATCCTTACAACACTCGAAGTAAATCAAATCCAAATCAATTAGAAGGAACCCCACTCACCTATCATAAAAGAGATCCTAAAGTCCAATCATCTAACTTCTTTTGGAAACTTGTTAACTTAGATTCTCCAAACCGTATCTTGGGATCTCCGTTGTTCAATTCGGTTCCTCCTTCATCTCCTAATCCTAATCCTTATCCTAACGTAACTCCATTCAACTCAGGGGCTGAGGAAGAAGATGTGTTTATGAGGGGTCTCTTTGCATCCTTGGAGGGTGATGCTCGCAAGTGGTTTGACCGTTTGCCTGCATCGTCAATCAATGGATATGATGTATTCATCGATAAACTCAGACAAGAGTGGTCAGTCAATTTAGTGTACTGAGTTTCAAGACACTCAGAGAGATGACCGATGTAGCTATTTATCCATTTGTACAGAGTAGTCAGTAGTGCCCAGAGTTACAGTAGCAGTTTCAGAGGACAAATGATGGTTCAAATGATGAGCATTCCGGTATATGACTCAACAAGTATATTATGGTGTTGTGGTGATATTGCTTTTATCTCCATTTTCTTAGCATGTCTTAGCATTTAGTATCATGATATGGTGATCATATAGATATGTAGACCTGGTTATATTTATTATATATATATCATATTTGTCCCTACTTAGACTTAGAATTTCTTGGCCTATACTCATTGGTTTTACCCTCCCTAGGGAGAATAGAGGTGATCATTCCTGCCATACTTTGGCTTGCTAGTGTTGGTTTCACTATTCACTGTCTTCATCCATACATGACTTACCTAGTTCGTTCATTACCTTGACTTACTACTTCACTAGTGGCATGCAGGACCTTTCCCCACTGTAGCCTCTGTATTGGATAAGCTTCCCTGTTTTTTGTGTCTCGGCTCTGAGTTGGTGACAAAACTTACCTATGGTGGTTGGATTTCCTTGTGAAGTCCCCTATTCACTAAAGATGTTGTTGGCTAAACCTGAAACTTTTAGTGCTGCCATGAATACAAAGTATGGAAATAAAATGTTGTATCTTGTATGAAAAGCCCATTCATGCAGTGTGTTTCTCAACACACATGAATGAAAGGCAAGCCAAATGAAAATGGCTATGAAATATCAAATGTTATATCTATTGTGAAATGTAAATACCTAGGTAAACAAGCTGTCTATGACACACCTAGAAGTGCTCAGGTAAACAAGTGCCTTAAACACACACCTGTAGCAAAGAAGCCTAATTAAAATGTAAATCTATGCAATGTGTTTGTAAACACACATAGAGCAAAGCATATGGAAACTTTAGGCGCAAAAAAGCAATGGAACTTAAACTCTATATCAAAAAGATTGCTGGCCTCACTTGTATTATGGATTGTGTGCATCTGTGAAGGTGAATAAACACTCTTTGAACAACTTACCCATTTGTGAGACACCGCTATTCCCTGTGTTATTGCTTGTCCACTATATGCTATGGTGTGTACTCCCTTTTCCATATCCAAAGTGTCACAGTGTTAAGTCAGTAGGTCATCCTTTGACCTAGCCATTTTATTCTTAGCCTTCACCTTTCACTACCAAATTGATCACAACTACGAAGTGAGTATGGTCTTGAAAGTCCCGTCTGAGTAATAAGTAATAATTAATGACCTATTATATTTGGATTTAGATCGCCAGTAATGATTACTATTTGTTATAATTGCTATTTGAATGGATTGTAAAGCATGTTTTAACCTTTGACACCTTGCAGCATCTTGATGACAATTTGAGTTATATTTTGGTCATGTTGGCATGGTCAAACCCAGTTTGACCAAAACTCAACCACAGGACATGAGGTGGCAGACCTTAGATGATACAGATAGATGATATATGGTCTAGTACAGGTCACCATGGTGGGCTTATGCAGTGGTTTCAGGTTTATGATGATGATTTGTGCTTTTCAGCACTTTTACAGATTATTATTATTTGGTCTGTTGGATATGATGAGCATTTATTTTTGACCATGCAGAGGTCTATATGGTGTATGAGTACACACTTTAGATGGATTTGGACCTTCTGAGTCCAATGAGACAGTCTGTTTTCAGTTTCGGGCAGTTACTGTGATTTTTAGCCTCAGTTGGCTATCCTAGTGCAGTTTTTGCTTGTCAGAGGCCCTGTTAGAGCAGAGCAGAGATATGATTGGTTCACCTAGAGTGCTATTGATGGAGGGGGTGGTCCAGCCACTTTTTATTACCATATTACCCCCCTCCCAGATAGCCTGGTGGTCTTACTTTTTGGAGCCATGCACTCCAAGAGGCAGTTTGGGTAGTTTCACACTTCCCAAGGCAGTCCAGAAATGGTAAAAATGATTACAGAGGAATTTGATTTGGGCCACTGAGGCAAGGTTATGGCATGGGATGATTTGTGATGATGAGTGGGATGTCTTCCACACCTTCTCCAGCAGTTTCAGCTTCATCGGGACCCACATCCATCACTTATGACATTTTTTGATGATTTCTGGAGCCTTCCAAGGTTCATGACTTTCCCAGAGAGGCACAATTTGGTGCTTAGATGATTATTTTGATGACATTGTGCTATGGGGATTGACCAAGGGTGTTAGAAATTACCCCTTGGATCCACCATAAGCTATTTCTTATGTTTTATCATTGTCATTTGGTGGGACCCCCTTGTTATAGGTGATTTGTCCACTATTATATTGTATTAGTGAGTTGATCCATGTATTGCACTGTTGAGCACATCTCAACCATTGATTAGATCTTTTGATCTTTTAATCTTAGCCACTCATTCAAAAAGTGGTTAAGGTTATGGCCTCTCTCCATCCTATTTAAAGGGGAGAGCTTCTCATTGTAAAGGAGACTTTTGGTTCTGGATTATTGGAATAGAGAATTATTATTGCATCTATCTGTTGTGTTGTGGTGAATTCTTTTGGAGTTTGTTTGTTGATTCTTCCTTTGCACTGGGTTTTTGGAGATCTTGTCTTGCTATCTTTTGTACCACGTTTTTATCATCTACAGGTGGAGGCCGAATTGATTTGAGGAGGACGTATTGGTAGGGGAGGACCCTCCCTACTTCTTTCTTGGGTTTCTTCGTCGGTAATAGGAGGTATTACTGTCCTAGGACCTTCTATTTCATGTTATCATTTGCTTTTCATTTGTATATCCTCCATTGTTGCTCAACTGATTGAAATCGCTTTCCTTGGTTGACAAGAAGAGGAGGTCGCACTTGTGGGCTAGGGCATCATTTTGGCAAGCAAAATCAACAATTTCTCATTTGATCTCTGCAGGAGTCTTCCTCAACAACAAGGAATCTTCATCCATCACTTAGGTATGATCTCAAGGTAATTTCTCATTCCATGATCTATCCATTTGTCTAAAGTTACTTCAAACCCTCATATTTCAAAACCCTCATTTTACAATTTTTCAGATCAAGCAAGTTCCACTTGGCTTTTGGGTATAAAATTTAAAACCCACCTCTATAGCATCCACGGCGATTCGGATCTATAGTTTGGTGAGGATTGACCTTCATCTTACCCATTTTCGCAAGGCAAAATTGTCTCTCCAAGGGAGGTCGCACTTCCTAAGAGAGGTGAGTTTGCTAGGATCTAGCACCTGGGTAGATGAGATCCCACTTGATCCTTCATCTATACATTCGATAACCTACCCCTAGTGTGTTATTTCAGTGATTTTCACCTTGTGGGCCCCATTCCTCATTTTGAGGGTTGAGCCCCACTTGGGTCACTTTGTGACACATTTCAATCTCAGATCTACTGAGATCTAGCCATTGGATGATCCAATCTTCTAGACCCACCTAGCTTTATATCTCAACATTCCTAATCTACAGTTTAGTGGACATCCGACTCCATTTGGCCCATTTCCCAAGGCACTGATCCTCTCCAAGCCAATTCGACTTTCTTGGACTGTTGAGTTTGCTTGTGGTTTGATCCTTGTTTTGGTTGCTTGAGTACCTTGACAATGTCATATCCATCAATCAAGCTCACCTTTGGTATCGGTGCCCTAATTCGGTCCTTAACTACCCTGCATTGGACACGGTTCCCAAGGCAGTGGATTTTCTCATAATTGACTAGTACCCTAATCCTGGATCTTATTTCAAACATCATAAGTCACTCTCACATTCATAATGGACCAAAGCCTCACTTCTTAAACCCCTCGATCCAACCTATTGCTCATCTCGTGACTTCATCCATAGATCTAGGGTTCACCATACACCTTACGTATTTCACCCATACTTGATTTGATCTGGTGTTTTGGTTTGATCTCTCCTATCGGGAGTAGATCTGGGTCTCCCCCTTTGTTGTCTTGGGCTAGATAACATAAAGTGAAGATTACCTCGATTGGCGTGACAACCATCCATTGGGAGTCGAGGCTGTCGTGGTTGCACCTCTTTGGTTGCCCATCCCTTCTGCCATCCATCTTCGATTCATCTCTACGGGCAACTTCAAGTTTGGTGATAACAGTCCCCCCAGGTTTTTTTTAAGTTCCAAGAAAAATATATTTTTTTTCTTTTTTTCCGTAAAATTGGCTATTTTTTAATGGTTTAATGGAAAAAATAAAAAATGCAATAAAAGTGTGGTATAGGGGCCTATTTTTCCATGGGGGTGCTCGTTTTCACACTCAGAGCACCTACTTTACCCCTAGACCTACTTTCCTAAGTGTTTGAGTGATTTATTTTCACTTAAATTACATTTTGCTCAAAAAAGTCAAAAAGTGAGAAAAAAAAAAGAAAATTAGAAATAATGAGAAAAAAATCAACTCCTAAATCAGTGGAATCTTGTCTCAATCAAGATCAGAGTTGATGGAGGAATTCATGGAAGACCAAATCAGCCATAATTAGGGGGATTCCAACCATGTCCAATGAGGAAAAGTCTCTCCTCATTTGGGGGGGGGGGGTGCATTCCTCCTTTGGTGGGCGCATTATGGAGATGGCAGCCATGTTTTTAGTGAGAAGATTTTAAAAAAGGAAATATGGCAGCCACCTAAATTATCTCCTTGTTCACGCCTCAATCAAAGCGGAGCAAGTCAAGGTTTGAATCTCTCCCAAGATACGCCCTCCTTCCTCATTAGCTAGTGCGCCCTCCTCTCTCATTTTTGCTATAAATTGAAGGCAACCCTCTCATTCCAAACTAGTTAGAGTTGGATTGAGAGTAGGCTTGCTATTGTACTTTACTTATTAGTTTTGCATTGGTAATAAAGAAAAGCTTTGGAGGCTAACCTGTGTGGTGCATTATTGTGTGGATCCAAATTGTCGTGTTGTTATTGAGGTAATTGTTTTAGTTGCTTTCTTGTTTTCTTACTTCATGAATCTAGCCTTTGATTCACTACTATTGTCAGTAGGAAAAGAAGTAGTGTTGTTGCCGGATACACACCTGGGGTTAAGGGGGTTAGCGTGGCGGTAATCTTCAAGCCACTGGGTGCGTCCTTGGGGGCAAGTCTTGAGTCAGGGCTGTCACCTGATCTTGACTCCTTCGTTTAGGCTAACTCGTAATGATTCCAAGGGGGGGTAGTTCCTATGAAAGAGTTTCTAAGGTTCTTCAATTATTTATTAGTTGTGGATGTGAAGTTATTTGGGAGTTTCGAAATGGATTACTGAAACAAGCTACTGCAAATGTGAAATTTATATTCAATAGCATAAAAAGATATAGGACATTCATGACATATTTGACTGAAAGCAAATATAGATAATAAGCTCACTGGTTAGAGTAAGCAGGTCTTCAAATAAGCTCACTTGAGCAGTTGGATTTGAGTGCCTTTTTGCTTTTTTCTGAGTGTTGAGTACTGTGAGTCTTTTTGAGTGATTTTCCTTTTTGAGGAGTCTTTTGATTTTCTTCTTGGTGCTTTTTCCTATTGCTGATTCTTTTGAGTGAGTTGAGTCATGCTCCTTCCTAAGCTTTTCTCATCTCCTGCATTCACATTAATAAAAAACATGAAAATGTTAAAAATTTCCATGAGTTAGTACTTTTATTTTATATGCACTTTATTTTTGCTCTAGAATAGAATTTCATTTATGCAGTTTATTTTGGTTTATTTTTATTCCATATATGCGTCGCGTGGTATTTTGCTTTCCATGTGTGTAGAAATAGGTGCAAATAAAGAGGAAAGCAAACGAAGTCGAGTGCTGGATTGAAGATTGATGCAGTTAGTGTTGGGGACTAGAGACTCTGAGATTCTCAAGCACCCTATCCCTTAGAGCACTTGTCCCAGTTGGAGCCAGATGTTATCACATACATAGTAGCTGGGCTACCATGTCAGGAGAGCAGATATCTGCACTTTTTCGAGCTTTGCCTTTTCACATTTTCAGTGAGATCAGCTATGATGAGCAGCATTATTTATGATCACTCACACATCAGAGAATCTTTGTATCAGACATTTAGTAGACCTTATGCCAAGGCTGAGCCTTGAGATCTCAGATTTGATGACCGATATGACCTTTTGTTCCATACAGATATAGGGCATTGTTCAGTGTTTCAGATGTAGTGTTCTCAGTGGTTGTAGTTGGTTCAGATTACAGATGTTGATATAGGATTCAGTATATATATATATATATGATGTGCATTGATGTTATTACCTTGTTGTTTAGTTCATTTTGATAGCGTTGACTTGGTATATAGTAATTATGATCTGGCAATGTATTAATATTGAAATGAAATTGGTTGTTATGGATTATATGCATGATTGTATTACTGACATTTGGAAACTCTTGCTTTATACTCGTTGGTCTTTGCCTTCATATAAATTGATCATTTAGTGTCTTTCTGACTTGCTAGCTTAGGCACCATTTTCACTGGTCTCCATCCATCCATTTATCCTTCCTCATTTGATGATCTTCACCCTGACTTACACCTCGACTTCTAATATGGAGGATCTCCCCGCTTTTGCCTCTGCGTTGGACTTGCATCCATGTTTATTTTGTGTCTCGGTTCTGAGTTGGCAACAAAACTTGCCCTTGGTGAGTTGGATTTTATGCCTTTATCACTCTAGTCGGTTACCCCAATGTGTGGTTCAGATTTGTGGAAGTCCCCTTAGTTGCTTGAGTTGTGTTGGCTAAAACTTGAAGCAAAGTTGTACTACATATGGAAATTATTGTTATATCTTGTAAATCCCTGTGAAAAGGTCTTTGAAATGGAAATGAAATTCAATGCTATGTAATGTAAATGCACTCTAGATGAAAGCTGTGATTAGTTGTGATTATAAGCACATACAAAATCCCAGAGGGGTCATATTAGGCCTAAAAAAGCAATGGATAAATGTATGCTAAATCTAAAGATTGCTGGCCATGAAATTCTGTGAAATGAAATGTCCTAAAAAGCAGTGGTTAAATGTATGCCAAATCTAAAGACTGTTGACCTTATGTGAAACTTTCCTCATTGAGCCTGCGGGTTATGATATGAGATGGAGCAAGGGACAACTAATTCTAAGTGTTTCCTAGAAACTCAAGTTACGGTTAGCCTGACACCTAGTTCATGGCGGTTCTAGTAGTAGACATTTTTGCTAAGGTTGAATAAACACTTCTCTGAACAACTTATCCATTTGTGAGACACCGCCATTCCTTGTGTACTCCTTGTCCAACACATGCTTAAGTGTGTAACACCATGTCCCCCATCCAAAGTATTACAGTGTCAAGTCAGTCAAGTCATCCCTATTCAACCTAGCCTTGCATCCTTAGCCTTCACCCCTTGCTAGCAATTTGATCATGTTTACAAACGAGTATATTCTTGAGATTCTTCTTGAAAGTAAGTTATTATTTAACTAACCTATTATTATTTATTAATTGCCAGTGAAATGATGCTTAATACTCTAGATTCTTCCTATGAAAATGATTTAGAGAGCATGTCTTAACCATTTGCACTTGTAGCAGCATGGCTTCTTTAGCCAGGGTCATATTTTGATCAGTTTGACCAAGGTCAACCTTGGGATCAGTGATGAGATGACCAATTTTATTATGTTATGTTGATCTATGGTCTTTTGTATACCTCTTGATGATTCCATATGATGAGCACAGACTTCAGATGGTGATTGATGCAGTTTTTTTATGATTTTTATTATTTCCTGATCATCATATTTTCACTTGTTCAGGTATGGTGGACCATTTAGATGATTTTACAGGTTGCCATGAGGTGTATGAGCACTCATCTCTAGTGGATGTGAGTCTTCTAGATCCATTGAGGCACTTATCTTTCAGTTTAAGGCACTCCTGGGCAAAATTTGAGCAGCTTTCCACTTGTTGACCAGTTTGGCCATGCTGATGTGGCATGTCCAGCTAGATCATTGGAGGCTAGTCGTTTCCTAGGGCGCTACAGAGGAAGGGGGTGGTACAGCCACTTGTTTTTACCATATTACCCCCCTTCCGAACATGATGGCACAATCAGTTTCCCAACGCAGGCACCAAACAGTCAGCTATGAGTAGTTTCATGGTTTTTCGGGAGGATTAAAAATGGAATAAAAAGGTCATAAAGGAATTCGATTTGGGCAATTAAGGCAAGGTTTTGGCATGCGGTCTGCTTTGAGGTCATCTATGATGTATCCCACTCCTTCTAGATCAGTTTGCAACAGTCAGTGGGGTTCACACTGTCATTAGGATGTGATTTGAAGGGGCCAGGATTTGATCATTTGTGTACTTGGACATGTCATTGAATCTCATGTTATATTATTGTGCCATGGGGTGATGATAGTGAAGGGGAATAATACCTCCTAGCCCCACCATGTGCTCCTAGCCACATGTCCTAGTCATATTATGTGTCACACATGTGTTCAGTCTCCCTTGTGTAGTTCGCCATCCCCCCTAGGGTGTTTTTAGTGATGTGTGCCTTCCCTCATGTGAGTTGATCCATGTTATTATGTATCGGCTCATCTTAGCCGTTGATTATATTGTTGTATCTTTTGATCTCAACCACTAGTTTTCAAAAGTGGTTTAGGGTTTTGGTCTCCCTCATCCTATTTAAGGAAGAGACCCCCCTATTGTAAAGGCACCTTTGGAGCTCTTCAAACTTGGAATAAAAATACTATTTTGTAGATCTTCTTCTCTTGTCTTGATGGATTCTTTTGCAAGTTGAATATACAATCCTTTCTCTGTGTATCATTTGTGGATCTTGGGGCTTCAAATGTTTTCTTAAAGGGAGGCCGAATTGGTGAAGAGGAGGACGATTTTGAGGGAGGCTATTGTGGGGAAACTCCATATCTTGCCTTGGATTGGCCTTTTGTCTCAGGGAGTATCATTATTGTATCTTAGTGACATAGTTGATGCTTTCTCTTTCATCTTTTAATCATTGTTGCCATTCTTTTGCTAGATTGATTCTCATCTAGATCTTTTCTTGCAGGAGGAGGGTGAATTGGTCAACTTGGAGGGAGGACGATTTCACTTGGAGCTTTGGATCTCAATCTTGAATATACGCATAGGGGGAAAATTATCAATTTGCAAAGTGGCCACAATCTTTTGAGGTATGTTCTACAAGGTATGGATCTAGTTCCATCCATTTTTATCCATTGGTCAATAAAACCCTAAAGTCAAAACCCTCGCATTTTTTATTGTTCAAATCTATGGATATCCGAACAATCACTTGGGCTTAATAATTAAAACCCACCTTAATAATCATCTTAACTATCCTGATCTAAAGTTTGGTGGACATCCGACTCCATTTGCCCCCCGATCTTAGGCAATAGTCCTCTTTTGAGGAAGTCTCACTCCTTGGGTAAGTGGCCATTTGCTAGATCCCACACGTGGGTATTGCTAATATTTTCTCAAATCCATAGATCCATGCTATAGCATACCCCCTAATGCCATTTTCTCTTGATTTTGACTTTGTGGGCCCCATTTGGACAATTTTCCACTTTTTAAGGGTGGGCCCTGTTATCACACAACTTGTAGTTGTCCCTAAAGGTATCCCATCCAGGACGGTAGAGGAGATGGAAAACTAAAGAGGTGACCCAAGAGATGCCACGGTTCCCAATGCAAACTGGGAGTCACGTCAACCGAGGCACTCTTCACTTTAGATCAAGATAAATCAAGACCTAGGGGGAGACCCTATAACCAATCAAAGGTTCCTAGGGATATGTAAAAGACAAGTTACGGAAACCAATGCAAGGTTAGGTGGACCTAGAAATTTAAATGTGGTTGAAAGAGGCTTAGGGAATGACTTATGTTTCAACCAATGAAAGATTTAGGCCACATGATGAGGTAAGATGACAAGATCTAATACCATGAAATACACAGGTGGGGCCCACTTCCTTGGGATATGGAAATGGCTCAAATTGGACCCACAAGGTGAAGTTAAAGGTGTAAATGTTATTAAAGGGTATGTTACGAGTAGATCTATGGATGGATCTAAAGTGAAATTAGAGATACCCACATATGGGATCTAGGAGATGACACAACTCCCAAGGAGTGCGAATTGCCCTAGGTGGATTAGTGCCTTGATGGATGGGCTAATGGAGTCAAAAGAGATGTGGAAATGAAGATCGAGACACCTAGTATGCAAAACAAGTGGGCTATTCAAGATGTGATGGTTGGATCTTAGTAGATCTAATATTTCACTATGTGACCCAAGTGGACAACAATTCCCAAAATGAGGAATGATACCCCAAGGCAGAACTTCACAAAGTGAGATACCAGTAGGGGTTTCAAGGTATGCTCTTTTCAAATCAAGCAGGATAACAACCACCCATGTCCTAGAAGTGGACAAACTCAAACACTCAAGGAGTGCGAATTTGCCCAAGGAGGGCCAAATGCATGGAATAATGTGTCAAAACAAGTCCAACGGCCACCAAAGTTTAGATCCAACAAGTTTAGGCAAGTATGAGTGTGGATCTTGAAAATTAGGGGCATCCAATGGCTAGATCTCCATAGATCTGAGATTTAAAATGCATCACCAAATTGACCCAAGTGGGGCACAACCCTCAAAATGAGGAATGGGGACCACAAGGCAAAAATCAACAAGGTGAAGCAGTAGGGGTAGGTTATCAAGTGAGGAGAGTGTGAATCAAGTGGGATCTCACTTATCCATGTGTTAGATCTAACCCAACTAGCTTCTCCCAAGGGGTGCGATTTGCCTCAAGAGGGCTATTTTGCCTTGAAAAGTGTGTCAAATGGAATCCAATCACCACCAAAATATAGATCCGAATTTCCGTGGATGCTATAGAGGTGGGTTTTCAATATCTTTTCAAAAGCTAGGCTAGATCCAAGTAGATCTAAGAAAAAGTAAAAATGAGGGTTTTAATCAATTAGGGTTTTTATGATCTAGAAGTTATGGATAAGCCAAGGAAGAAGAAGACCATGCCTTTGGAGCATACTTGGATGAAGAGATGGATGCTAGTTGAGATGAGGATTACTTTTGCCAAAGATCAAATGAAGAATTTTTTTGAATCCCTCTTGCCAAATTGATTTTCTCCAAGCCACATGTGTGTCCCTCTAACCTGTCAAAACCAAGGAGCAAAGCATCAATCAGTTTAACATGTTGAAGGTAGATACAAGCAAGAGAGAGATAAGCAAAGAATAGTTGGCACAAAGACAAAATCAAAACGTCTTCCTCCATGAAGGGCAAGCCTCCCCACCAATTCGCACTTGTCAAAAACGTCCTCTTAACCTGTAAAAAAGTATGGCAACATATGCAAGATAGCTACAAGAGATCCTCTAGTGCAATGGACAAAAGCATTTACAATCAAAGCAACCAACATCCACTCCAACATCCAAGCATGTACTCCAAAAGATAGAAATTTTATTCCAAGAGCCAAAATCTCTAGATGATTTTACAACGAGGGGGTCTCCTCCTTATATAGGATAATAAAGACCAAAACCCTAGATCTCATAACCACTTTTTGAAATGAGTGGTTGAGATTAAAAGATCTCAATACATGATCAATGGCTAAGATGAAACATAACAATATAACACATGGATCACTCAAATAATGATGACGACATAGCTAAAAGGTACTCATGGAGGGTGACGTCATCCATTAGAGGGGGTAAAAGTACAAAAGCCCACCTCATATGACTAGGACATGATACATGGAGCTCATGGTGGGGCTAGGAGGCATCAATCCTTACTTGCTTATCCCCATGGCACAATAAAATAATATAATATGTCCAAAATAAATATAAATGATCAAATCTGTCCTCAAAATCTGTGACAGACAAGCAGTAAAAGGCCTCCTGTGGCCTTTGTGGACCCACCCAAGTGGTGAAAACTGGCTGGAAGATAGGGGGTTCACCCTGGAAGACCTCTGTGAAAACCAAGTGTCAAAACCTTGCCTCAATTGCCCAAATCGAATTCCTCAGTGACCCTTTTATCCCATTTCTAGACTGCCTCGGTAACTGTGAAAGTGCTGAAACTGCCTCCTAGGGCACCTGCGCTGTCAAATTGAACCTACCAGGCTCTCCCAGAAGGGGGGATAAATGGTAATAACAAGTGGCTGGACCACCCCCTCCTCGTACAACGCCCTAGGTGAACTGGCCTCTCATGGCCCCTGCTGCTCAAGCTGGGAAATCAGCCCCAAATCTGGTCAACAAGTGTAAAATTGCATCTATCACGGCCAGAAGTGCCCGGAACTTAAAGATAAGTGTCTCATTGGATCCATAAGACCCAAATCTACTAAGAATGTCTACTCTTACACCATGGGTTGCCCTGATGGGCTAGCTGTAGGGTCCACCATATATGGACAATGCATAATCTGATGATCTGAAGTAATAATAAAACCTGCTAAATTGTATCAATCACCATCTGAATCATATGTCCATCATATAGTATCATCAATAGGAGTATGCGGGCTCATACATCATCATCAATAAGCCTTCATGGCCCACATCATCACGGATCCCAAGAAATGACCATAGTCAAACTAGGTCTGACTAGGTCCATATACAACCAAGGATAAATCATATTAGTAGACTAAGACATGTTCCTCTAATCATACTCACAGCTTAACTTAAAGTAAAACATCATTCAGTGTCATTAATCACATTTATTCATTTCGTTGTTATTTATATTTACTTGCACAATAGCTTAAATGACAAACTCACCCATTGGACATGGTCTAACTGCTAGCTAAGGATGAAAGCTAGGAACAAGGTTGGGCAAAGGGGTGACCTGTCTAAACTCAACTGAAAGATACTTTGGACTGGGAGAAAGGGGAAACTACAAACTTTGTGCTGGACAAAATAACACAAGGAATGGTTGTGCCTCACAAATGGGTAAGTTGTTTAGAAAGTGCTTATTCAACTTAGGCATCATGTCTACATCAAGTTGATCCAAGTTCATTAGGATCATTCAATTTCATTTCATGGCCTTTTTGGCCTACATAACCCTTCGGATCTCAGGTGTGCTGATAAGCACAACTAATTGCAGCTTGCATCCAGGGCATGTTTACATATGCATATAAGGTCAGCAAATGTTTAGATATAGAATTTAAGAACCATTGCTTTTTGGACCTTTCTTATAGTCTTTGAGGAGTATTTTTGAATAGTTCATCGCTCATGCCCTTTTTAGTTTCCATGGGCGAATTTACATAAGTTTCCATAAGTAGTACATGAGCTTTCAGTTTTAGCCAACAACATCTCAAGTGATTAGGGGGAGTTCGAGCCAATGCCAAACATCGGGACAACCGACTAGAATGATTTAGGCCTACAATCCAACTTACCAAAGGCAAGTTTTGTCACCAACTCAGAGCCGAGACACTAAACATACAGGGATGCGGTCCAAACATAGAGGTAGTTAAAGGGGAAGTCCTCAATATCAGAAAGTCAAGTAATGACAAGTCAAGGGTTAAATCCAAATAAGGAAAGTCATGGATGGATGGAGTCAGGTGAAGGTGGAACCTAAGCGAGTAGACAAATGGTGTCAAGAAAGAACATATCTATGCAAAGGTAGTGAACCAATGAGTTTTGTAAAACAAGCTAAATATGCAAGTAAAAGGTCCATTTTAAATTATTATCAAGATAGTTCATTTTATACAATTTGCCACATCATGAATTATGTATCAAGCCAATGTTGTGAACCTGACTAAAATAAGAAGATAATAATCCATAGTCAATGATCATACATCCATAGTTCATACAACATCATCATAAGAATAATCATCATATACCATCTGAAACACTGCTACAATACATCTCTAGGCATTGAACTGAAACTATATGGGATAAAGGGTCACATCAGTCATCAAATCTGAACTCTCAAGGCTTAGCCTTGACACAAGGTCTAACATAAGTTTGAATAATACACTGCTTTGATCATGAGTGATCTCAAAATATACAATCATCATAGCCAAGCTATGAATAATGGAAGCTCTGGAATGTGCAGAGATTTGCTAAACAAGAATAGTAGCCCTGCTACTATGGTGTGATAACAGGCCCCACTTGGGTACTTTTTCTTGGCATTAGATCTATCTAGATCTACTATTCTTAATCCATAAGTGACCTTATCTTACACTTGGTTGAACATTTGTCCTTCCCCTAAGCCTCTTCAACCAAGCCCTAACCATCCTCGGTCCACTTATCATCTTAGATCTAGATCTTGTTTCATCTTGGTCTCCTACTCTTTCATCATCACATTTCCCTAGGAGGTCTAGTTTGAGTTCGCTAGCCTTCATTGGCTAAGCTAGGGTCTCCCCCTTGGTCTTGCTCAGGCTTGATCTAAAGAGAAGAGTGCCTCGGTTAACGTGATACCCAACTTGCATTGGGAACCGTGGCATCTCTTGGGTCACCTCTTTAGTTGTCTTCACCTCTATCGTCCTGGATAGGATACCTTTAGAGACAACTACAAGTTGTGTGATAATAGTTTCCAGATGCATGATCTTTGCCTAGAGGTTCAACTTCACGACCTCCATCTGCATCAGTGAGGGGGGGTCGTGCAGGATCGAGTCTTGGACGTGGCTCAGCATTGGTGGCTACTGGGGATGATAATTCCACTCCCAATGTTCATAAAGCACGAGAAAAAAAAGGAAATTTCCCGTGGCGAGAGGAAACATCCATAAAATCTACTTTTCTTGTCTTTTCTTGTTTTCAGTACTTTCAAGTTTCTCCACTATTGACTCTTTTATATTTATTATGGTATATTTTGTAAACATTACATGGCATTTCAAGTTTGAAGTTGAAACTTGAACCTACCTTTGAAGTTCACTATTTGCAACTTTGCATGATTGAGTCATTGACTGCATAATAGCATATTATAACTCTTTGGTATTGAATATGATGCTTCGTGAATTGTTTCAAGTTTCAACTTTCATTTTATGGTTGACGTTCTATGTTATAGACTATGTCACTATAGTTTGGTAACTTTGGTTACAATTTACAAGTACCAGTGATGACAAAATGTTTATATATTGAGAATTTGAAGCTTTAAGGTTGAATCTTGATGTTATAACTTATGGAATCATGGATACTGGACCTATGGTTGATGAATTCTCTAGTAAATGATTAATGATTGATGATTGATGAATGATGTTATATGGTATTATTGTTTATTTCATGTTTTTATCCTTTCCATAACTAATTCAACATTCTACATGCATTTGTTGACATATATGCATCAAAATATATAAAAAATATATATTATATAAAAAACGCTTCCGGAACGCTTCCTAACCGGAAGCTTTTGAAAATTTCGCTTCTCGCTCCTGCTCCCAAGTAACCTTGCTACTGTAAGCAGGTTATGCCTCGCCTTGTTGGACACTTGGTTAAACTGCTCTAGCACTCAGTTTGAGAGGTCAAGTTTACTTGGGACAAACCCCCAATAAACCCACTCCTTTAATACTCACTAATAATTTTAAAACTGAAAATAAGACTTTGCAATACTTTCACGACACAACACATCAACATCATTTTCACAATCTTAGCACTGGTATTCATACAATACATCATTTAAATCAATTTGCAACATGTCGTGAATGCATCATTAATCTCATGGGTTGTTGTGCTCAAATTAATTGCAAGTGTTTCTTTCAGTATTTTATCATCATCTTTCTAACTCCTAGTTTAAAGTGTGTTTTTCTCTTCGTAGATTAAAAACCTTAGATTTTATTTTATGAGGGCTCACCCCCCTTGGCTTCGCTAGGAATAAGCTTAGTCATAAGAGTTAAGTTTCGAGTGACAACTCTTAACTCTGACTTGCCCTCAAGGCCACACCGAGCGGCTTGAAGATTTATGCCGCGTTCCCCCCTAGGTGTGCTTCTAGGCGGCAATAGGAGGTCTCTAGTAGAGTCTAGACAAGCATCCTTTTATAACATTTAATTACCATAGCTTTTGCAACATTTCACATTTAATATTTGATCTTTCCTTCACTAGCCACCCTTCAAGGGAAGGTTCCCTGGATAGCCTTATGGGCCCTAGATAATGACTCGATCTTACTTGCATTGCCACCATCGTCCATAGGTGCGATGCAGTGACCACCCTGTTGCCCTGTAAGGGCAGATTGCCTTACATCATACAAAGGATGAGTGCTCATCCCTTGGTCACTGACTATCTGCAGAAGATTTTAATTGATTTCATTTAGGCCTAGTGTTTAAAACCACAACTAATCGTAGTTGGCCTTGCATCCTTTTAGATATAGCATTTATGCGTTCTGATGCATTTTTGGGAGTACTTGTTTTGAGGACTAAAGGAAGACAATCCAGTGAAACTGGCCACACAACCAATCCACAAGGCATCATACAAGCAGATGAGAAGGGACTAGGCCACACACTCTAGAGCCGAGACACAAAGTAAATATGGAGTCTATCCAACATAGAGGTCTAAGTGGGGGAAAGGGTCCTCGATTTCACAAGTTTGGGTCCAGGTCAAAGGTCAAAATCAAAACTGGAGTAGACGAATGAATGGAAGAAGTGAAAGAGGTGATGCCATACATAACAAAGGCAAGGATAAGTATGTATAATGTAAGTAACTAGTGCGCATATGAAAAGATCTTGACACTCGGGATCATACATTCACATTGTTACCACTTAAAGTTGCACTTTAGTTGGACTTCAGTGAGCCGCCAGTGTTGTACAATCACTTGTGCTTTTCAGTGTTCAGAAGTTCCAAGCTCGATCTGTTTAGGGCCCCTTTTTTTAATGTTTTGTAGTACATGACTGTGCCCCATGGGGTTTGTAATACGCGTACTAGCATGGTGGTCTTTGAGTGACTCGGTTGCCTAGGACTTGACAACCAAAGAAGGTACTCCAAGGAGTTTTTTCCTATGTCGATTATGCTTTTCCTTTAGCCGAGTATAATCAGTGAGGTTTTCTCCTGCACCTCCAAAGCTGGAATGCCCAAAGTGGGGGTTAGGCCTTAGGGGATTATTAGAGCCCATTTTGTAACGTTTATAAACATGCTAGACACTAGAATTTTATCGTTTTGTCATGTACTAGGTTCCCCTGAAGTTTTAGTCAATTGCGACAAAAAATATTTTTTCGCATTTTTTCGCATTTTTTAATGGTTTAATTAAAAAATTTCAAAAGGTGATTAAAGTCTTATTCGGAGTCGGAATTTGATGCAGGGATGCTCGTTTTCAAGCTCAGAGCATCTTGTTTTCCGTGGTATCCAGTTTTCATATGTTTCGGGCAACCAAAGTGCCCCGTGGAGCAGTTTTTCCTATCAGAGGTACATTTTGGCACTTTAATGCTAAAATTGCTACAAAATGCACTTTGGCAAATAATTAAAATATTCAAAAAGTGGCATTTAGCACAGGCCAATTGAGGTGGCATAAGTCAAATTAAGGTGGATGTTTATGGTAAAGAGCAAACCATTTGTTAAAAGGTAGGATAAAAGTCAAAATTGGAATTTTTATATTCCATGCTCCACACTTCTTCACGTGAGTAGCCGTACGAATTAATGGAAAGTGAGTGCAAAGGAGGGGCCACCCTAGGTGACAAGGCATGAGTTCATTTTGATTGGCAAATCATGTATTAAAAATTGAATGTTGAATATGTCAAAGTATGGATGCGCTCACCCTCACGTGGGCCATCACTCTTTCCTCACGGCCGTACAGGTTGCATGAGAGTTGGTTTGTGGTCAGTCATATGGATGGGCGACTTTGTGATGGACAAAGCATATGTTTAAAGGTGGAAAGATTTAAGGTTTGAGCATTTGTATTAATATCAAATCATGCTTGGTTTCTAACTTCACATGGTCTAACTTCCACACGGTCGTACGGATTGTTTCAGGGCTGAGTTATTTTTGTGTGTGGTTTCCTACCACTGTGAGGTGGCATTTCCATGTGGACAGACTTCAAGTTAAAGCTCCAGCTGAACCCCACCATCCAGCGTGTATCCAACGTGCGAGAAAAACTTCAAGTCCGCCATTCACCTTCACGTGGGCCAGCATCTCCTCACGGTTGTGTTTGCGATTTGGTTAAGTGATAAGATAATTTGATGAGCGCCCACTTCTCGTGAGGTGGCAAAAAATATGAAATGATTCTAATTAAAACAACCGATCACAGCTCATAAATCAAAGCAGCCAACCAAACTGTGGAAACTTCAACTCCATTCATCCTCATGTTCACACAGCTGTTTTCAAATTCGGTGGTTTCCACTTTGAACTGTTTTTGTCCAAGTGTGATGGTGCATTGCCATTGGTCATGAGTTGCCTTGCTCTACAAACTATGAGCTTTGTCTCCTTAGGGTTTTGCACCCTAGCTCACTCTCCTTGTGCTATATATTGAGGAGCTTGGCTCCATTGTAAAGGATCAGAAAGTGTGGAACCTCTACTTGCATTTGTATTGTAATATTTTTCTGAGTTTAATAAAGAAGGCTTTGGAGGCTAGTCTGGTGATTGTCTTTGGTTGGATCTTCATGCTTGTACATCTAAGGTAAACTGTATTATGTTTCATAGCTAGTATTGTTGGGATTATATGTCTTTAAAGGGAAGCTATCTTCTGTAAGATCTGTAAGTAATACTTTATAGTTTGCTTATTCATGTTAATAATATTAGGAGGCTAAGAGTAATGTAATTTCTTGTTTGAATTCATTGCGTCACTGCTTTCTTTTAATTATTTACACATATGCTCTTATCCCCTTGCTAGTTGTTTGCAGCTGTTTACAGATAGCCTAAGCTGGAGAAGTCCACGAACATGTTAGATCGTGCCTTCATTCAGTTAATACGAACCAAGTCTCGACCCTATTGGTGCATCAGGGAGCTTGATTACATTGCCCTTTCTTCAAAACGCTCAACCCCCATGGGTTCACTTTTCTAGATCCTTTTTTTTATTCTATCTTAGTTACTGTCATTTTTATTCAGTTCTAGGTTGCTAGCTAAGTTAGAAATTTTTGCATTTTTTTGTAGCAACGTCAAAGACACTTTTTAAGTGTTTCTTGGCATTTTTAAGACTAATTCTGTTCACTGGTTTTTTTTGTCTTTTAGCACGTCTGAACTTTTTAAAGCTCAAAGTCTGAGATTCGGAGGTGTCTGTAGCCATCGGGGGAGCTGGTTTTACCTCCCTTAAATCATCCTAACATTTGTAAACTGTATTGGTGCCTAGTTAAAGGACCAACAGTGTTTCTTGAGCTTCATGTGTAAATAAATCATAAAAAATAAAAAGAGCACAGCAGGTAATTCCAACGCCTGACCCCAATCCCCCCAAGGGGGATTCACAATTTTTTTCATTTTTATTTATTTATTTATTTTTTTTCGTTTTAGATTAGTTTTCATTTGAGTAGTAGTAATTAAACAACTCACTCAAGCACACAATGTCCTACGAGGACCCATTTATCATTTTAAATGCTTTTGTGTTTTATTCAATTATTATTATGTTTTTAAAATTTAATCCTAAAATTAACCCCCCTTGTCATTGTTGCCAGCTAAGTTGTACTTGGTTGGATTATCAAGCGAGCGGGCAGAGTGGAACATGATACATGTTCATTTTTGGTGATTTGATATCTAGCTGGCCTTTTAAAGGCCCCCGTTTTTAAAATTTTTGCACATGTCCATGGCCCTGCGGGGTTTGTAATAAAAACGTACTAGCATGGGGTTTTGTACAAGACTTGGTTCCCTAGGACTTTTTGGCTAAGTCAGGTATTCCAAGGAGTTTTTTCACCTATCTATTATGTCTTGCATTAGTGCATAACATAATTAATTGGTTTTTCTCCTGCTCCTCCAAAGCTGGAATGCTTGGGGAGGCTGACGGGCCTTAGGGGATTATTAGAGTCTATGGGTCAATGTATATGAACATGCTAGGCGTTAATTTTGAGTCATATGGACATGTGCTAGGTCCCCCTAGGTTGTTTTTAATTTTCGGCAAGTTTTAATTTTTCCGTAAATTGGGCCATTTTTTAATGGTTCAATTAAAAAATTTTGTAATTGGCCTATAAGGGGCGTCTGGAGGTATTTTTTGCCTTAGGGGTGCTCGTTTTCTAACTCAGAGCACCCCCTTAACCCCTAAACCCACTTTTCCTAATGTTTGGGTGCTTCAATTTTTTCCTATGGCCAAAAAACCCAAAAAACCCAAAAAAATCATGAAAAAATAGAAAAAGTAAAAAAATGACTCATAAAAATATTAAATTTTGGGAGTGATTTATGGACTGATTTTTTTCAGCTATGTTTTAGGAGTTGTAAGAGTTGGTTTTGGAAAGATTCCGGGCAGCTATATTATTGGGATTACTTCCCCATTTGAGGGGGGCATATTTCCCAAAATTGGGCCCCTTAAATCATGGAATTTGCAGCTATGTTTATGGGCTGTCACATGGCTGATTTTTAGCTGATTTGGGGCTGATTTTGGCAGCCCATTACATGGGAATGGGCAGCCCCATTTTCTCCACGAGTTATGCCACTCATTTTACCCATTTCTCTCCATCTTTGGCTATTTAAGCATGGCTGCCCACTCCATTTTCTTTAGAGTGAGAATTGGAGCAAGAGACTTATGATTGTAATATTTTTTCTCATTTGAATAAAAGAAGACTTTGGAGGTCAGCTTGTGGTGTTTTGTCATATGTGGATGTAATATCTTGATTCCTTTTCCGAGATGACTTGTGCATAAGTTTCATTCTTCAAGGGTGTGGTGTGCTCATCGGAAAGATTGTTACCAATCTATGAGATAAGTTGTTTTCAATTTGTTTATTGTAGCAGCTTAGTGATGTGTGCTTGGTAAGAGATTATTTTTGTATCTTTCATTTGTTTATGGATATGCAATCATAGATTCTTGTGAGTATATATCTACACTTAATATTTTTTTTGGTGAGATCTGTGATGTGCAGGTGTTTTCTTGAGTTGGCAAGAAGGAGGATCTTGTTTGTTTCCCCTTTTTACTAATCATTGTTTGCAGATATAGTCCCTTCAAACATCACTAAACCATCTTCAAAGCTTCGATTTTCAACAAGGATTTGTTCCATCTCTCTCTCTCATTCAAGAAAAAATCAAATTTTATGGTTACTAGTTACTAATCAAAAGTGAATCTGATTTACAAACTGCTGTTAAAAACTTAAATAAATCAGATTCTGTCATCAAGAAGTTTTATTTTTTCATTTCATAAAGAGTTTATTGTTCATAGATCAAAGCTTCTTGGTTATCTAGTACTTTCTTTTCAAAAACTGGTTTAAGTTGTCAAAATCTTTCAAGTTCTTCTGAAGTAGTATTAGATCTGATTTCAAAGTATTACCTGGCTGCCCTAGAGCTTGAAATTTGCAGCCATTAAAGGCTAGCAAAGATCCCAAGTAGACAAGCCCCATAGCTTGTTTTACTTGGTTACTTTTCGTCATTTTTACTTAGTTTTTAACTTAGAATTTTTTGGGTTTTTTAGGAGGTGTTCCAAAGACACTCTTAAAGTGTTTTTGGGCATTTTATACTAATTATTGCTTTGCTGGTTTGCAGCAAAAGACGAACATGTAGGAGGAAGTGCTGCCGAAATTTCGAGCATCCAGGCAATCCGGAGGACAAACTTTCATATTTTTAAAAACTGGTCAATTTTATCCTCAAATTTTGTAAGCCACCAAGTCACTTAAAGTAGACTGGGGCACTTCTCTAAATCATTGTAAACAACTATTAAACGAGAGCAAGTGGGCTAGCCAGCGCCCATACCCCATCCCCCCAGGGGTGGCCTGTGTCGTCTCTTTTTCATGGCGTGATTTTTAGAGTAGTTTATTTCTTTGTTTTCCGGCATTTAATAAAATTAATTAGGATTAAAATAAACCTTGTTGGTTCGTTCCACTGGCGGGCCACAAGTTCACTCATAACATAGTTTTTCACATTTTTTTTACAAACTCATAACGCCTCCCTTGCTTTCCCGAAGTAGGGTTTCTGTATGAGGGCTTGCCCGAAATACGTGCCTGAAAAGAGACTCCTGGGGTTTTAAAAAAAGATAAAATTTGGGTTCATAAAATTTTTATAAAAATACCAAGGTCTTCTCCCGTATGCTCTGTGGCCGACTTGCAGCTTAGTCTGATCCAGTTGGTACACATCAGAAAGGAGGGGATGACTAGTAATAGGATCTAACACCGCCCTAATAAAAAGTCCTTTTGTGAAAATCCGGCACAACGCGTATTTTGTTGTCGTGGGCAAATTTCTCAGAAGGCTTGGGACCACACTGAGTAGTGACCTCTTGGAAACCGTTAGGCTTGCCCTCGTTGGTATAGCATCTGAACACCTCATCGAGACTCCGATTCAGCCCAAGCCTGAGAGGGAAGCCACGCTTCAAAACTCTGGACATGTTCCCCCGTACTTTGCGTATATTGGGAACCCCCCTGCCATAATAAAAAGATCACAATCAGATTAATTTTAAAATAAACCAAGAACACTCGCACAACATCTACTTTTCTGCTTATACATTTGTTTATTGACTCCATTATAAGGCACTGGTCTTGTTTAAATTTTATTTTATATTATTGACTAATGTGCAGTTAAATGATGGTTATTTTAAAATGGGAGTAAATGATGAATGACTGTTTTATTTGATCAAAGTATATGTTGTTTATTCTTAGTTACCAAAAATATTTTCCTAACTCCTAGGTTAGAGGCCTTAGTTTTCTTTTTATTTTTTAGGGTCCTGTTATCACATATATAGTAGCCGGGCTACCATACATTATTTTTCTCATTCCAGTACACTATTGAGCCAGTTCCCTTGCATTTGAGATGCCGAGATGAGCATCTAGATCGGATCACTATCAGATTGTGGACAGCAGTTGTATTCCCCATGCCATGACTGAGTTTCAGGACACTCAGAGAGATGCCCGATATAGCCATTATACCATTGGTACAGAGCAGTCAGTAGTGCCTAGAGTTACAGCAGCAGTTCCAGAGGACAGATGATGGTACAGGTTGATGTGCATTCAGGTATATGACTCAGCAGGTATATTATTGTGTTATGGTTAGATTGCTTTTATACTTATTCTTATAGCATGTCTTAGCACTTAGTGTCATGATCTGGCGATCATATAGATACATGGACCTGGTTGACCTATTATTTATATTATATTGTCCCTACTCAGACTTAGAAGTTCACTATTCATACTCATTGGTACATACCCTCCTTAGGGAGAATAGAGGTGATCATTACACCATACTCTGGCTTGCTAGTGTTGGCTCCATCATTTCATTGTCTTCATCCATCCGTGGCCTACCTTTTAGATTATTACCCTGATTTGCTACTTGACTAGTGACATGGAGGACCTTTCCCCACTGTAGCCTCTGTATTGGATGAGCTTCCCTGTTTATTGTGTCTCGGCTCTGAGTTGGTGACAAAACTTACCTATGGTGAGTTGGAGTTCCTTGAGAATTCCCCCTAGTCACTAAAGTTGTGTTGGCTAAACCTGAAACTTTTAGTGCTGCCATCAATACAAAATCTGGAAAAATCAAATGCTATATCTTGTATGTGAAAGAAATGCCAATTGAAAATGGCCATGAAAAATAAAATGTTATATCTTTTGGAAAAATAAATACCTAGGTAAACAAGTTGTCCATGACACACCTAGAAGTGCTCAGGTAAACAAGTGCCTTAAAAACACACCTGCAGCAGAAAGCCTAAAAATAAATGTAAATCTATGCAATGTGTTTGTAAACACACATAGATCAAGGCTATGGAAACCTCAGGCCCAAAAGACAATGGAACTTAAACGTTATATCTAAACAATTGCTGGCCTTGTTTGTATTATGGATTGTGCGCATCTGTGAAGGTGAATAAACCCTCTTTAAACAACTCATCCATTTGTGAGACACCGCCATTCCCTGTGTTATTGCTCATTCAGTATATACTATGGTGTGTATTCCCTTTCCCTTGCCAAAGTGTCACAAAGTCAAGTCAGTCAAGTCATCCCTTAGCCTAGCCATTTATTTCAGCCTTCACCCTTCACTAGCAAATTGATCACAACTATGAAGTGAGTATGGTCCTGAAAGTCTAGTCTGAGTAATAATAATAACTAACGACACTATATATTTGGATTTAGATCGCCAGTCATGATTACTCTGTGTTTTAGTAGCTATTTGAATAAATTGTAAAGCATGTATTAACCTTGACACCTTGCAGCAGCTATGGATGATAGTCTGAGTTGTATTTGGTCTTGGTTAGACCTAGTTTGACCATGGAGGACCATGGGACATGAGATGTTGGACCTTATGATGATATGGATAGATGATATATGGTCTATGTACACATACAGGATGATTCTATGCAGCAGCTACAGGGTTATGATGATGATTCTTGGGATACAGCAGTGTTTGGTCATTTACAGATCATTATTATTGGCCTTGTTCCGGTACATTGG
Organism: Larix kaempferi; assembly: GCA_027924585.1. Lineage (NCBI taxonomy): Eukaryota > Viridiplantae > Streptophyta > Pinopsida > Pinales > Pinaceae > Larix > Larix kaempferi. Next base: position 5,278,381 of record BSBM01000621.1, on the reverse strand, counting down.
ATATTTATTTTGATCATGCAGACATTCATATGGTGTATGAGTACACATCTTGGATGGATTTGGACCTTCTGAGTCCAATGGGACAGTTTGTTTTCAGTTCCGGGCACTCACAGTGATGATTTAGCCTCAGTAGGCTGTCCTAGTGCAGTTTTGGTCTGTTGGAGGCCCTGTCGGAGCAGAGATGACTTTTATCCGGTTGACCTAGGGCGCTGATGATGGAGGGGGTGGTCCAGCCACTTGTTTTTACCATATTACCCCCCTCCCGGACACATTGGTGCCCTCACCTTGACAGCGCCATCACTCCAGGAGGCTGTTTGGGCAGTTTCACGCTTCCCGAGGCATTTCAGGATTGGTAGAAATGGCTATTGAGGAAATCGATTTGGGCTACTGAGGCAAAGTTATGGCATGGGATGATCAGTGATGATAGATCGGGACCTTCCACACCTCCTCCTGCAGTTTCAGCTTCATCGGGGCCCGCATCCATCACTTATGGCATTTTCTGTGGATTTTTTGAGGTCTTTTGAGGACCACGACTTCACCTTGGAGGCACGATTTGGTATATTCATGATTATTTATTGGTTATTGTGCCATGGGGATTGACCAAGGAGGGATAAAATTACCCCTTGGACCCACCATGAGCCTCTTATGATATTTTGTCATCATGATTTGGTGGGATTCCCCTCTCCTAGGGCGACTTTGTCCACTTATGTTATATTTTATGTGTGATCCATGTATTATGTTGTTGAGCTCATCTCAACCATTGATTAGACATTTGTATCTTTTAATCTTAGCCACTCATTCAAAAAGTGGTTAGGGTTTTGGTGCCTCTCCTTCCTATTTAAAGGAGAGAGCTTCTCATTGTAAAGGGACTTTTGGCTCTGGATTATTGGAATAGAAAATTATTATTGCATCTATCTCCAGTGTTGTGGTGAATGTTTTTGGTGTTCGTTCGTTGGTTCTTCCTTTGCACTGAGTTATTGGAGATCTTGTTTGCCATATCTTTTGTACCACGATTTTGCATCTACAGGTGGAGGCCGATTTGCTTGGAGGAGGAGGTATTGGTAGGGGAAGACTCTCCCTACTTCTTCTTTGGAGCTCTTCGTTGGTAACAGGGAGTATTACTGTCCCAGGACCTTCTATTTCATGTTACTATTTGCATTTCTCTTGTATTTCTTCCATACTTGATCTTACTGATTGAATTTTCATTCCTTGGTTTGACAGGTAGAGGAAGGCGCACTTGTGGGCTAGGGCATCATTTCGGCAAGCAAAATCAACAATCTCTCATTTGATCTCTGCGGGAATCTTCCTCAACATCAAGGCATCTCATCCACATCACTCAGGTATGATCTCAAGGTAAGTTCTATCTCCATGATCTATCCAATTGTCTAAAATATTTAAAAACCCTAAATACTTCAAAACCCCATCTTACATTTTCTCAGATCTACTTAGATCTAGTGGGTTGTTGGGCATAATATTGAAAACCCACCTCTATAGCATCCACGGCATCCCGGATCTATAGTTTGGTGAGGATTGGCTTCCGTTTGACCCCTCTCCCATACCAACTTGGCTTCTCCCAAGCAAGGCGCACTTCACCGATTGAGCAAGTTGACCTAGATCTAAGTGGTGGGTGTTTGAGATTCCACTTGATTCGTCCTCTACACATCCAATAACATACACCCAGGTGGTCACTTTCCTGAAATTCACCTTGTGGGCCCCATTCCACATTTTAAGGGATTTAATCCCCATTTTGGACCACTTGGAACACTTAAACTCAGATCTACAAAGATCTAACTGGTGGATTGCCACGAAATTATAGATCCATGCTCCTACTTGACTGATCTACCCGGATCTAAAGTTTGGATGCCATCCGACATGATTTGACCCACCTAAACCCAAATTGAAGCCTCCTTAGGGAAAGTCGCACCACCTTGGAGAAGTGAGTTCACTCACTTCGAGGAACTGGGTACTTGAGATTCTTGCAGATCCGGAATCAGAATAATTCAAAACCTAGGTCTAGACTGTCACTTTGTCAAATCTTGCCTTGGGGACTGCATTCCTTATTTTAAGGGATTGTGGTCCACTTGGGTCAAACCTAGATCTAGACACATTTAACCATCAAGACCTATACTGTCCACTTATCTCATGTTGTAGGAGTCCTAAACCATAAGTCAAACCTACTTTGACTCCACTTCCCAATTCCCAAGGCACTGGTTTATCTCCAAGACAACCCAACTCTCCTAGATTGTTGGATTGACTTGTGGTTTGACTTTGGCATGGTGAACTATACCCCTAAAGCTATCATGAATCATGGTCAAGCTTGTCTTATGTACTAGTTAGCCCCAATACATCCCTTAAAACCATCCTGCATTGGACACAGTTCCCAAGGCGGTGGACCTTTTGACATTGACCTAGTACACTCATCCTAGATCTCACTTCAAACATTATAAGTCACTCTCGCATCAACTATGAACCAAAGCTATATCTATTGAACCCCTCACTTGGCTTGTGACTTTACCCTTAGGTCTAGGAAAAACCATACACCTAGCTTCACTTAGAAATACCCTGATTTGGTGTCTTGGTTTTGATCTCTCCTGTCGGGAGTTGATCGGGTCTCCCCCTTTGTTTTCTGGGCTAGATAACATAAAGCGAAGGTTGCCTCGACTGGCGTGACAACCATACATATTGGAGGTCGAGGTGATCGTGGTTGTACCTTTTGAGTTGCCCTTCCCTATTGCCATCCATGACTGGATCCATCCATAGGGGTAACTACAGTTTAGGTGATAACAGGTCCACCCCCCTTGGCTTCGCTAGGAAAGCCTAGACGGAGGAGTCGAGTCCCAAGTGACAGCACTTGACTCTGACTTGCCCCCAAGGCCACACCAGCAGCTTGAAGACTTCTGCTGCGTTTTCCCAGGTGTGGAACCAGGCGGCAACAGTCATATGCTTGGGGTTTTGTGTAGATTAATCATCCACTCACACATTTTAATAAAACGAACAACGCCCCAAACCCGGAGTATGCTCTTGACTACCGCAGCTTAGTTGGAATAGTTGGCTCAATCAGAAACGGGTGCAAGGTACTTAGTGTTATAGGACAATCCATTAGAATCCAATCCTAAAAACTCGGGAGGTTGCATGGACTGAATCCACAGAGTCAATAGGTTCTTAAGTGGGTTCATTCTTGCCTGGTTGGACACTTGGTAAGGTTGCTAGAGCACTCAGTTCGAAGTTTAGGTTTCTTTTGGGCCAAACCAAGAATTAACCCACTCCTTAATCCACTCATCTAATAATCATAAAATTTACCAACTGCGACAATGCAATACTTTCACTGAGACTACACAAGCAACCCTACACAACAGAAATTGCAAGCATTTTTACATTCTCGGCACTGGTCTTTAATTTTCCATGTTTTAAGTTTCAATCATAATTGTCGTGAATGCTTATCTATCTTGTGTTGGGTTAATCAATTGATTTAATTTGCAAGTAGTGCTTAGTTGTTAATTTTTCATCTCGTTATCTTTTAACTCCTAGAATAGACTTTTATTTTTTGTTGTAGATTAAAAGCCTTAGATTATTTTTCATAGGGACCACCCCCCTTGGCTCTGCTAAGAATAGGCCTAGACGGAGGAGTCGAGTAATCAGGTGACAGCACTTGACTCTCACTTGCCCCAAAGGACACACCGAGTGGCTTGAAGGTTTCCTGCCGCGTCCCCCCCAAGTGTGTATTAGGTGGCAACACACTCTCAATGATAAGTTCATAATAATACAACACCATACATATAATCAGTAAAGTCAGTCACCATGTCGAGTAAAGCTAATAATAAGAGCAGGACAGACAAATGATAACACCCAAATGCACATGTATACCTGCTCAGCCATATACCTGGCTCGGAATATAAGCATGAAGACCAACTTGGACTGCCAATGGGAAAGGGAGAAATATCAGCTGCCTGCTCTGTTAAGTAAACCATAGCTAAACCAAGTCATTTCAATGGGGATCACGCAAAACCAAATTATGACATGGGACCCCTTGGACTGCTCTAGAGGCTCTATAAAAATCCACCACCGGATAATCATACTGCTCAACTCAACCGAAGGACTGGCTCATGCCTCTGACAGGCCTGATCTACATCATGGTAGCCCTGCTACTATGGATGTGACAGCAGTACCATCTGTTAATGGGGTTGCCACTCCTTTTATGTCAGGTAACAGTACTGAAAATGTTGGGGTGGATATATCCCTCGAATAAACAGTACATTGTATACTTAACTAATTTCAAGAATTGAATTATCTTATAGATTCATGTGCAATGCTTGTTTGTTGCATATTATGTCAATAATTATGCCTCATTATTTGCAGCAATCAGTGATTACAGACAATCTCTCCAATTCCAAAATCTGAATAAGGAGAAGAGAAACATTCAAGTTCAGGTGCATCTCCTGTCACCAATTGCCTTTGTCTTTGAAAATTTCCTTATATACATTTCTATATGCATATCTGGAATGCTTGAGAGTTTCATTTCAGCATTATGATCAACCACTGTTTTGCATTTCGTTTTTAGGTGATCAGGGGTGGAAGAAGATGTAAAGTTTCCATATTTGATCTTGTTGCTGGTGATGTTGTATCTCTCAATATTGGTGATCAGGTATATTAAAATTTCTGATGTACTAATGCCATTGTTGTGCTGCTTCATTTTAGAAAATGAATAACTATGCTCTGAAAGGTGTCATTCCTCATCAGGTCCCTGCAGATGGCATTCTTATTACTGGACATTCTCTGTCGATTGATGAATCTAGTATGACCGGGGAGAGTGAATTTGTATGTACTTTTCTTGCTGGTCTCTTAGCTTTTTGGCCTGTTAGCAAAAGCTTGTGATGCTAAAGTTTGTAAAATTTGCATCAGTCTGTAAGTGCCTCTTAATTTTTTCTTGTAGGTTTCTAAAGATAAGAAAAATCCCTTTCTGATGTCTGGCTGTAAGGTGGCAGATGGCTATGGTACTATGCTGGTAAGTTGTTATGCCTGATTATTCATCTGGAAATAGCTATACTTCCTGATTTCGATTTAAAGGATTAGCTTTCGCTATCATTGGAGTTTTCTGTTATGTTTGGGATTGGGGGGGGGGTTGTTTAGACTTCTATTTCCTTATTTCAGGTAACTGGTGTGGGATTAAGTACTGAGTGGGGTTTACTGATGGCTAACATATCAGAGGATAGTGGGGAAGAAACTCCCCTACAGGTCTGTTTTCCCTGATTTGTTTAATTTGCATTCAATTCTTTGGTATGCATGATGGCATCACCTCTTTCACACTCACAAAGAATCTCCTGTGTAAAATAGGTCCGCCTCAATGGTGTTGCGACTTTTATTGGTAAGGTTGGATTTGCAGTGGCAGTTGTAGTCTTTTTTATCCTCTTGATTAGGTGTGTGATACTATCTTTGATTGTTTTTCTCTAAATTATTTGTGTTTTGCACTTCCATGCACTCTTTGTATTGACTGTACTTTTCTGTGTCATTTTATCAGATTTTTTACTGGACATACAGAAGACTCAAGCAGGATTCCCAGATTTCAAGCTGGCAAGACCAAGTTTGGAAATGCAATCAATGGAATTGTTAAAATCTCTGCGATTGCGGTAGGACAGGATGTCCTACTTTCAGTATCTTGTCAGTTTTATGCTTGAATATATGGTTTCAAAATGATCATTTATTTCTGTATACAAAAATGTTAAGAAGAGTCGTGTCCAAGAATTATATGAAATGTTTTTGTAGGTCACCATTATCGTTGTTGCAGTTCCAGAAGGGCTTCCATTGGCAGTCACCTTGAAGTATGATTAATTGCAGAACTTTTTAAATTTAGCTTAGTTAGATTAATATTTAGCGAGGATATCTGATTTCTTTGAGAGTTATGTTTCTTCTCTTAACTTGTTTTGTTTTTTGTTTTATTGACAGTTTAGCTTATTCAATGAGGAAGATGATGACAGACAAGGCTTTGGTTAGTATTTGATTCAAAAGAATTTATTACTATGAATGAATGAGTGATTTTCAACATCTTAAAAACTCATGGCATTGCAGGTACGGAGGTTGTCAGCCTGTGAGACTATGGGTTCTGCTACAACAATTTGTTGTGACAAAACAGGGACACTGACCTTGAATCAGGTTGGCCTTCGCCATTGGTTAATATCAATGGGAGTAATTCCTTCTTATATGTGTTGGGCCATCATAAAAATAGGGCATTTTCCAATTGCATGGTTTGATATTCTTGTTGTTAATTGGAAGTGAACCTTGACCCTCCCACATAACAAATCATACTTGGCTTGCAGATGACAGTTGTTAAGGCATCTGTTGCTGGGAAGATCAGCGAACCACCAGACAGTTCAGAAAGTTTCCCTTCTGTTGTACATTCCCTTCTTATTGAGGGTATTTCACAGAACACTACAGGGAGTGTCTTTAAACCTGAGGTAAAACATTATAATTTTTCCAAGAACATGTAACATATAAAATATATATATGTATAAAATAATATTAATGAATAATGAATAAATAATTAGAAATAATAATAATTAGTGAAAAGGTGTAACTCTTTATGACGAGTTGCGTAAGAGGCCTTTTAATTATATATATCTATATATATATGTATGTATGTATGTATGTGCCTTTTTATAATTGTAAAGCATCGCTTATCAATTATTCATTTTATACATATTCTTTCTATTTATGGAGTATTTATCTTATTTACACTGGGTTTTCTTATAAGAAACTAATTTTATCCTATCATTGGTATTGGTATCAGAGCCTCGTTGTCTGATCCGGCCTTTGGCCATCATATCAAAGTTACTTTGGATTAGGTCTTTGAAATAAATTGACCTCTCATCTCTTCTCACAGTCATCCCTACACGCACTAGTCTCTCGGCTACTACCTGCAGTGCCCTTCCTTCACTACACTGCTCACTCCGTCACCCCTTCACTTCCTCATCTCCCTATTCCCTCTATACTTCTCTGCCTTACCTGCTCGCTCGCGCCCCCTACGTGCCCCACTGCTCCCTTCACTCTCCTCTATGCATCTCTTTCTCTCTACTACATGCCCTATGCCTCCCCTCGCTGCCTGCATACTCCGCTCGCCAGCACTTCCCTCCATCACGTCCCAATTCCCTCCCTCTCTGCGCACTTCGCATTGCACTCCGACCATGCCACGTACCGCCTCCATCCAACGCACTGCTAGCATGCTCCCCTTCTCTGACCATTCCCTTGCTCCCCTCTGCATACGCTCCGAACCCTAGCACTGCAATTCACATCCAACCCACCTCCACTCTGTCATTTCTTCACCGCCAGTCCACGCTCCTCCATACCCATAGCACCAACGATTCTTCATCAGTCATTCCACTCGATCCTTCACGTGCATACTCTAACATTTTTTATGCCCTCAATCCACCTCATTCCCTCATCACATTCCCACTCCCTCCACGCACCACTCCACGTCGGCTGTCCTGCACCACCTACAATCGACCTCCTTCCTATTGCCACCTCCCATGACCAAAAAACCCTAATTCTCACTTTCTTACAATTTTTTTTATAATAATATTATTATATATTATTATAATATTAAAAAAACCTACCTTCCTTCCAAATTCAAAAAAATTATAATAATATTATTATAGATAATAATAATTATTATAATTTTAAAAAATAAAGCTCGAAAGTTTCAAAACTCTATTAAAAAAATGTAATATATTATTATTATTATTAAAATATTTAGTAATAGTAATAATAATAATTATTATTTAATAATAGTAATAATAATAATAATTATTTAATAATTGTATTCATTAAATTATTATTTATAAAGAAAAAAGGAAATAAAAAGGGGCAAAGGAAGATTTAAGGACCACATTGTATTATTGCACTTTTGTGTCAATCTATTGTCGAAAAAGTAAAATAAAAGAATAGAAGTCGCAATTGCGAATTATAACAATTACATATTCAGAAATGCAGTTGCAACTACAAGCAGTGTTGGGTGAGTTAGAGCATTATAAAGCAACCAATCATCGTCTACAATTTGAAATTAAAAACCAGGAAATTTTAGATAAGTTAACAAAGAAGGAAAATCATTGGTTACAAGAGCATATTGAGAAATTACCTACTCAGACCAAGGAATTAAGGAATGAAAAACATTCCATTCAGAATATACAAGGCCAAGATATCAAGAAGGAAATTGTCGAGAGCAAAGAAGAAATTAAATGGTTGAACCAAATCCATGTCAAAATTATGCAAATCTAGAAAAAATTAAAATGCCAAGAATCAAAGAATTACCAACTTCAACAACAAATAAAAGAAATCCAGCAGCAAAAGGACGACATTAACAACTCGCATCAGTTAGATATCACAAAAATCAATGAAACGTTATCAGACAATACTGAAGAAAACTTCTGACTAAGAAACTGTTATCACATATATAGTAGCCGGGCTACCATACATTATTCTTTTGATTCCAGTACACTATTCAGCCAGTTCCCTTACATTGAGATGCTGAGATGAGCATCTATATTGGATCACTATCAGATTTTGGATAGCAGTATGTATTCCCCATGCCATGACTGAGTCTCAGGACACTCAGAGAGATGACCGATGTAGCCATTATACCAGTTGTACAAAGCAGTCAGTACTGGATTGTTGGATCAACTTGCGGTTTGACCTTTGTGTGGTGAACTAAACCCTTTGATGTCATCATGTATCATGATCAAGCTTGTCACTTGTACTAGTTAGCCCCAATTCAATGCATAAACTACCCTGCATTGGACACAGTTCCCAAGGCGGTGGATTTTCTCTCATTGAACTAGTACATCAATCCTGGATCCTATTTCACAAATCATAAGTCACTTTCACATCAATAATGAACTAAAGTTATACTCATTGAACCCCTCACTTGTCTTGTGACTTCATCCTAAGGTCTAGGATAAACCATACACCTTACTTCACTTAGAATTAAATTGATTTGGTGTCTTGGTTTTGATCTCTCCTGTCGGGAGTAGATCGGGTCTCCCCCTTTGTTGTCTGGGCTAGATAACATAAAGTGAAGGTTGCCTCGATTGGCGTGACAACCATCTATTGGAGGTCAAGGTGATCGTGGTTGCACCTTTTGAGTTGCCCTTCCCTATCGCCATCCATGAGTGGATACATCCATAGGGGTAACTACAATTTAGGTGATAACAGAAACCATAATAAAATTCTAGTTACAAAAATAAAAAGATAAAAAAGTATTTAGAAGTCAGAATGAGTTAATGAAGACATTGAAGGGAAAATACTAGAAAAACAAGAAGAAAAACGCCGCCTTAGAAATCATAGCCAGGAACTAGAGGAAGAAATTAAGAAGTTAAAAGATAACGAAAAGTTGCAAGAAGAGAAAAGCAAGAAGATTAAGAATGATAACAGATTATTAGAAAACAAATAAGAAGAAATCTAGAATGAGGTATCGAAATCATCAAGAATAAAAGTAGAAGATGTAGAAAAAGACACAATTCTAGATCCAGTACAGATAAAAGCTCAAGAGGATGTCAAACCAATTGAAGAAAGGTTTGCATGAATGCCCTATCGACATCCACATCATAAAAGCAGAGATCTTAAAAGACGGGGACAGTTGACGAAAAATATGTATACTACCACAAATGAACTCTAGGATGTCAGTCTATCGTGGGAGGGAAACGCTTGAAAAAAATCGAATTAGGATGGATCAATCATTTTACATTTTGAAAGTTGTGTTCAACACTTACCAGCTCATATCGTCATGTAGCCATAACTACAACAAAACATACACCAATGCGACAAGGTCACAAACAAAAGTAAAAAACAAAAAATATTCTTCAATAATGCGTTGAGGACAAAGCATTTATGAAGAGAAAGGAAATGCAACATTTAAAATATATATTTAAAATAATATTAAAGAATAATGAATAAATAATTATAAATAATAATAAATAGTGAAAAGGTGTAACTCTTAATGAAGAGTTGCGTAAGAGGCCTTTTAAATAATATATATATGGGCCTTTTTATAATTGTAAAGCATCACTTATCACTTATTCATTTTATCCATATTCTTTCCATTTATGGAGTATTTATCTTATTTACACTGGGTTTTCTTATAAGAAACGAATTTTATCATTTCAGAACACAAGTACTAATAGAAACTTGGCAATAGATATTCCACTGTTTGTATTAAAAAACAAAACAATCGGAGGCAATGGAACAACAGCCAGCTCCTCCAGAAATGTTTATTGGATCCAATGGAGATTTCCAATGAGTGTTTTTAATCTTTTTTTTTAATTATACATTTTTTATTTTGTCTTGTCCTTTCTTTTTCCTTTTTTGTTTGGTTGTTGTTAGAAGCTTCTAGAAACACACCCTAGTAACCTCACCAATGAACCAATGCTCTATTGGCATCTCCATTGAGAATTGGGAAAAAATTAAATCTTTTCTAATCTTTCTTGTATTCCTTCGAAGGTTTTCTTTTGCATGGAGAACTCTAGTATAGGTGAAACACTTTTCACAGTATAGAAAGAAGTTGCTTTTAGTTGCAGGCTAAATAAAAGAAACTAAAAAATTGGAAGTTAAATAGATAGATATAAAAGGACTTGTTATCACACAACTTGTAGTTGCCCCTAGAGGTATCCCATCCGGGACGGTAGAGGAGTCAGGCAACTAAAGAGGTGACCCAAGAGATGCCACGGTTCCCAATGCAATGTGGGAGTCACGTCAACCGAGGCACTCTTCACTTTAGGTCAAGGTGTAACTAGACCAAGGGGGAGACCCTATACCCCAATCACAGTTGATTGGATCCAAACAAAGGTTTCTAAGGGTAGATAAGTAATGAGTTACGGAAACCAATGCAAGGCTAAGTAGACCTAAGGGTTAAGGTATGGTTGAGGGTGATGTAAGAGATTGTTATTGTTTCAACCTATGTATGGTTTAGGCCACATGATGGGGTATGATAACTAGGTGTAGTACCATGTGTTTACACAAGTGGGTCCAATGTTCTTGGGAAGTGTGAAATGGTTCTAGGTAGGCCCACAAGGTGAAGTTAGGTGTGAGGTTGGTACTATAGGTTAGATGTAGGCTAGATCTATGAGTTTGAGTTGGTTATAGAAGTACCCGTGTATTAGATCTAGGGTTTGACACAAATCCCAAGGAGTGCGACTTGCATGGAGAAGGACTAGTGCCTTATTGGATGGGCTAATGGGGTCAATAAATATGTCAAAGTGTAGATCGGGACACCTAGAAGCCAAGTCAAGTGGGTTGGATGAGATCCAATGGTTGGATCTTACTAGATCTAGGTTTTTAAGTGATTACCCTAAGTGGACCACAATCCCTTGAAACAAGGAATGCAAACCCCAAGGCGGATCGTGACAAAAAGACAGTATAGACCTAGGTTTTAAGGCATGGGGATTCCAAATCCATAAAAATCTCAAACACCCACCTCCTAGAAGTGGACAAACTCAAATTTTCAAGGGGGTGCGATTTGCTCAAGGAAGGCCAAAAAGTGGGTTTGGTGGACCAAATCAAGTCCAATGGCCACCAAATTGTAGATCCGGGATGCTAGTGCCCCGATCTATGTATGTTCAAAATTTCAAGTGGACCCAATGGCCAGATCTTAGTAGATCTGAGTTTTAAGATGCCAAGAGAATCAAAAGGGGGTTTTAACCCCTTTTAACATGGAGAGATGTCCACAAGGTAGTTTTCACCAAAGTAAAGATGTGGGTATAGGTTATCAAGTGTCTAGATTTCAAATCAAGTGGGATTTCACCTACCCATGTGCTAGATCTAACCCAACAAGCTTCTCTTAGGAAAATCGATTTAGGTTCAAGAGGGCTTTTTGCATTGAAAAGTGTGTCAATTTTTAGCCAATCACCACCAAACTATAGATCCAACTAGGGGTGGATCCTATAGAGGTGGGTTTTTAATATCTTTTCAATTGCAAGACTAGATCTAAGTAGATCTAAGAAATACCAAATTTGGGGTTTTGATTAATTAGGGTTTTATGACCAATGAAGATAGAATGGATGAAAGAGGCACATACCTTGTAGATCTTACCTCAATTGCTTGTGGCCACCTTGCAAGTTGATAGCATTCTCCTATGTGTATATTCAAGAGTGAGATCTAAGTGCTCCAACCAAAACGTCCTTCTCCAAGATAGCCAAATCGTCCTCCTCCTACAAGACAAGATCAAAGAAACAAGTCAAGCAAGATGATTATGAAAATGGTAGAAAGATGTAATAGAAAGCATCAACTATGTCACGAAGATACAATAATGATACTCCCTGTCACAAGATCAACCCAAGAGAGAATATGTGGATCCCTCCAACAATAACCCTCATGAAGTCGCCCTCCTCTCTCCAATTCGACTTTCCTGTCAAAAGATTAGTAAAAGCACCAAAATCCACAATGATACATAGAAGAGATACTGTATATTCAATATGCAAGAGAATCCACAATGCAAGAGAGATGTGCTCCACAAAAAATCTTCTATTCCAATATTCCAGAGCTCCAAAGGTGAGCTTTACAATGGGGGGTCTCCTCCTTATATAGGGTAATAAAGACCAAAACCCTATACCACTCTATAATACTACATCAAATGAGTGGTTGAGATTATAAGATCTCATCATACAATCAATGGCTAGGATGAACCATAACATAATATCACTTGGATCACCCAATATAACAAAAGCGCCCTCACTAAATGGTACAATGGAGGGTGACGTCATCCCACTAGAGGGGTAAAAAGTACAATGATCCACCTCATGATGACTAGGACATGATAAAATAAGCACATGGTGGGGCTAGGAGGCATCAATCCTTACTATCTCATCCCCAAGGCACAATAAAATAATAAAATATGTCCAATATAATATAAATGACCAAAACTGTCCTCAGAATCCATGATAGTCAAGCAGTAAATGTCCTCCTGTGATCAATCCGGGCATACCCACATGGTGAAAACTGACTGGAAGATAGTGATGCCACCCTGGAAGACCTCTGTGAAGACCAAATGCCAAAACCTTGCCTCAATTGCCCAAATCGATTTCCTCAGTGACCACTTTATCCCATTTTTAACTGCCTCGGGAACTGTGAAAGTGCCAAAACTGCCTCCGAGGGTGCTAGCGCTGTCCATCTGAGCCCACCAGGCTCTCCGGGAGGGGGGATAAATGGTAATAACAAGTGGCTGGACCACCCCCTCCATCATCAGCACCCTAGGTGAACTGGCCTCTCGGGGCCCCTGCTGCTCAGGCTGGGAAATCAGCCCCCAATCTGGTCAACAAGTGTAAAACTGCATCAATCACTGTCAGAAGTGCCCGGAACTGAAAGATAAGTGTCTCAATGGATCCAGAAGACCCAAATCCACTAGGAATGAGTACTCATACACCGTGGGTTGCCCTAATGGGCCTGCTGTAGGGTCCACCATATATGGACAATATATAATCTGCTGATCTGAAGTAATAATAAACCTGCTGAACTGGATCAAACATCATCTGCATCATATGTCCATCATATCATCAAACATGTGGGCCCATAAATCATCATCAATAATCATCCATACATGGTCCACATCATCACGGATCCCAAGAATATATAATCAAGGATAAATCACATCAGTAGATTAAGACAATGCTTCTCTAATCATTCCCACAGCTAAGCTCAAAGTATAAATTCCATTCAGTGGCATTAATCAAGTTAACATATTCCGTTGTTATATAAGATTACTTGCACAATAGTTCAAATGACAAACTTACCCATTGGACATGGTCAAACTGCTAGTGAAGGATGAAGGCTAGGAGCAAGGTTGGGCCAAGGGTTTGACTTGTCTAACTTAACTCACAAATACTTTGGACTGGGAGAAGGGGGGAAACTACAAACTCTGTGCTGGACGAAAGAACACGGGGAATGGCTGTGCCTCACAAATGGATAAGTTGTTTAGAGAGTGCTTATTCAACTTAGGCATCATGTCTACATCAAGTTGATCCAAGTTCATTAGGATCATTCAATTTTATTCCATGGCCTTTTTGGCCTACATAACCCTTCGGATTTTAGATGTGCTGAGAAGCACAACTAGTTGCAGCTTGCATCCAGGGCATGTTTTTCATATATTTATATAAGGTCAGCAATTGTTTAGATATAGCTTTTAAGAACCATTGCTTTTTGGACCTTTCTTATACTCTTCGAGGAGTATTTTTAGCTTTTCATCGCTCTTGCCCTTTTTTGTTTCCATGGGCGAATTTATTAAGTTTCCATAGGTAGAACATGAGCTTTCAGTTTTAGCCAACAACATCTCAAGTGACTAGGGGGAGTTCGAGCCAATGCCAAACATCGGGACAACCGACCAGAATGATTTAGGCCTACAATCCAACTCACCAAAGGCAAGTTCTGTCACCAACTTAGAGCCGAGACACTGAATAAACAGGGATGCGGTCCAAACACAGAGGTAGAAAAATGGGGAAGTCCTCAGTATCAGAAAATCAAATGAGACAAGTCAGGGTTTAAAGTCAAACAGGAAGGTCATGTATGAATGGAGACAAGTGAATATGGAGCCTACACTAGCAGACAACTGGTGTCGGGAAAGACCATGTCTATGTAAGGTGAAAAACCAGTAAGTTTTGTTAAATGACCTAAAAGTGCAAGCAATTGTCCATTTTATGATTTAAAGTTCATTTTAAATAGTTTGCCACATCAGGAATAATATACCAAGCACATGCTATGATCATGACTAAATCAACAAGATAATAATCCACAGTCAGTGAGAACATATCCATAGATCATACGACATCATCATAATAATAATCATCAAATATCATCTGAAACACTGCTGTAGTGCATCTCTAGGCACTGATCTAAAACTGTAAATGGGATAAGTGGTCACATCAGTCATCAAATCTGAACTCTCAAGGCTCAGCCTTGACACAAGGTCATATACAAATCTGAATAATGTACTGCTCTGATCATGAGTGATCCAAAATATATAGCCATGCTTTGGAATAATGGAATCTCTGGAATGTGCAGATATCTGCTGTACAAGAATAGTAGCCCTGCTACTATGGTGTGATAACAGGACTAATGACTGTATCTTTTAGTGTCCAATCTTATTTAAGTTTCAATACTTGAGATATATGAAGACATCTTTTAGTGTGTAGGCAATATATGAGCCAACCAATAGGGCAGATGGCATCCTGTCTTAATACAAGATGGAGCCTTTATAGATCCTTTGATCAAGAAAGCTGCTGCTAGCAATCCTAATGGATTATCAGAGTTGTTACCTTTCTGACAATGACATTATATTAAACAATCTATTAAGAAGGAAAAGTAAACGGAATCTCGATGCTTTTGTCATTTGACAGTTTCCCATTTGTCTCAGGTATTTCCAAAATGGCAGAATTTTATGTTTATGACTGTAGGGGTTTAGTGCTGTTGTCACCCAAAACTGACATGCGTGTGCTGAAGCCCAAAAAGTGAACACACCAGCTCGATGACAACTCTCAAGAGAGAAGCTAATGTCACCACACTCCTCTCTTCTCGCTTCAGGTTGGCTCTTCTCCAACTCAAGGGGGGTATCCCTAAGGTAGGATCGCTAAGGTAGGTGCAAAGGAGGGCAAGGTGAACTGAAGAGGCTGCCTTAGATAAACAATTGTAACAGAAGGTATCTTGATTGAGTGATGGGAAAGATGGGAGGATCAGTCCTCGAGGAAAGGCTAGTGCCAGTATATTGACCCAAGTGGGGCATAACCCTCAAAATGAGGAATGGGGCCCACAAGGTGAAAATCAATGAAGTGAAGCACTAGGTATAGGTTATCAAGTATGAGGATCATGAATCAAGTGGGATCTCACCTACCCATATGCTAGAACTAGCTTAACTCACCTACCCAAGGAGGGCGACTTCACTAAAGGAAGGCTAAGTGCCTTGGGGGAAGGGTCAAATGAAGTCCAAATGCCGCCGAACTATAGATCCGAGTTGCCGTGGATACTATAGAGGTGGGTTCTTTTTATTATACCCAAAGCCAATCTAGATCTTTGTAGATCTAAGAAAAAGTGAAAACAAGGGTTTTGATTTTAAGGGTTTGTTGACCAATGAAGAAGAAATGGATGGATCTAGGCACATACCTTGTAGAACTTACCTCAATTGCTTATGGTCACCTTGCAAATTGATAGCATTCTCCTATGTGTATATTCAAGCGTGAGATTTTTTTGCTCCAAGCCAAAACGTCCTCCCTCCAAGATGCCGAATCGTCTTCCTCCTACAAGACAAGATCAAGTGAAACAAGCCAAGTAAGATAATTATGAAAATGATGGAAAGATGTAAAAGAAAGCATCAACTATGTCACAAAGATACAATAATGATACTCCCTGTCACCAAGATCAACCCAAGAGAGAATATGTGGATCCCTCCAACAATAACCCTCTTCAAATCGTCCTCCTCTCCACCAATTCGGCCTCCCTGCAAGAAAACAGCATGTAGCTCCAAAATCCATGATGATACGTAGAAGAGATACTGTATACTCAAGATGCAAGAGAATCCACAAGACAAGAGAAATATGCTCCACAAAGAAGTGTTCTATTCCAATATTCCAGAGCTCCAAAGGTCAGCTATACAATAGGGGGTCTCCTCGTTATATAGGATAATAAAGACCAAAACCCTATACCACTTTACAATACTACATCAAATGAGTGGCTGAGATTAAAAGATCTCAATACATAATCAATGGCTAAGATGAATCATAGCAATATATCACATGGATCACTCAAATAGTGATGAGGTCATAGCTAAAAGATACTCATGGAGGGTGACGTCATCCTCTAGAGGGGGCTAAAGTACATAGGCCCATCTCATATGACTAGGACATGAATCATGAAGCACATGGTGGGGCTAGGAGGCATCAATTCTTACTAGCTCATCCCCATGGCACAATAAAATAATATAGTATGTCCAAAATAAATACAAATGATCAAATCTGTCCTCAAAATCTGTGAGAGACATGCAGTAAATGGCTTCCTGTGGCCTCTGTGGACCCCACTGACTGATGAAAATTGGTTGGAAGATGGGGGGTTCACCCGGGAAGACCTATGTGAAGACCAAGTGCCAAAACTTTTCCTTAATTGCCAAAATCGAATTCCTCAGTGACCCTTTTATTCCATTTTTAACCTGCCTCGGTAACTGTGAAAGTGCTAAAACTGCCTCCTAGGGCACTTGCGCTGTCAAACTGAGCCCACCAGGCTCTCCAGAAGGGGGGGGTAAATGGTAATATCAAGTGGCGGGACCACCCCCTCGTCATACAGTTCCCTAGGTGAACTGGCCTCTCATGGCCCCTGCTGGTTAGGCTGGGAAATCAGCCCCAAATCTGGTCAGCTAGTGTAAAATTGTCTCTATCACTGTCATACATGTCCGAAACTGAAAGATAACTGTCTCATTGGATCCAGAAGGCCCAAATCTACTAGGAATGTGTACTCATACACCATGGGTTTCCTTGATGGGCTAACTGTAGGGTCCACTATATATGGACAGTGCATAATCTGATGATTTGAAGTAATAAATAAAATTGATGACCTGCATCAATCACCATCTGAATCATATGTCCATCATATAGTATCATCATCAAGAGTATGTGGGACCATCAATCATCATCAACAAGCATACATGGCCCACGTCATCACGGATCCCAAGGAATGACCATGGTCAAACTGGGTTTGACTAGGTCAATGTACAACTAAGGATAAATCATATCAAAAGACTAAGACATGTTCCTCTAATCATACTCACAGCTTAACTTAAAGTATAACATCATTTAGTGGCATTAATCATGTTTTCATATTCCATTGTTATTTATAATTACTTGCACAATATCTTAAATGATAGACTCACCCATTGGACATGGTCTAACTGCTAGCAAAGGATGAAGGCTAGGAGCAAGGCTGGGAAAAGGGTTGACTTGTCTGAACTCAACTCAAAGACACTTTGGACTGGGAAAAGGGGGAAGCTACAAACTCTGTGCTGGACAAAATAACATGGTGAAGGGCTGTGTTTCACAAATGGGTAAGTTGTTTAGAGAGTGCTTATTCAACTTAGGCATCATGTCTACTTTCATAAAAGATGATCCAGTTTCATTAGGATCCATTGATTTCATTTCATGGCTTTTTTGGCCTACATAACCCTTCGGATCTCAGGTGTGCTGATAAGCACAACTAATTGCAGCTTGCATCCAGGGCATGCTTGTATTTATATAAGGTTAACAATCGTTTAGATATAGAATTTAAGAACCATTGCTTTTTGAACCTTTGTTATACTCTTCAAGGAGTATTTTTAGCAGTTCATCACTCTTGCCCTTTACTCACGTGTGTTGATAAACACATTCTAGAGTTTTTAGTTTCCATGGGCGAATTTACATAAGTTTCCATAAGTAGTACATGAGCTTTCAGTTTTAGCCAACAACATCTCAAGTGACTAGGGGGAGTTCGTGCCAGTGCCAAACATCGGGACAACCGACCAGAATGATTTAGGCCTACAATCCAACTTACCAAAGGCATGTTTTCTCACCAACTCAGAGCCGAGACACTAAACAAACAGGGATGCGGTCGAAACACAGAGGTAGTAAAAAGGGAAGTCCTCAATATCAGAAAGTCAAGTAAGACAAGTCAAGGGTTAAAGCCAAATGAGGAAAGTCATGGATGGATGGAGTCAAGTGAAAATGGAGCCTAAGCTAGCAGATAGTTGGTGTCAAGAACGACCATATCTATGCAAGGTAGTAAACCAGTGAGTTTTGTCAAACAGTCTAAATGTGCAAGTAAAATGTCCATTTTATAATTCATCATCAAGATAGTCCATTTTAAGTTTTACACAGTTTTCCACATCATGAATTATATATCAAGCTAATGCTATGAACATGACTAAAGCAACAAGATAATAGTCCACAGTCAATGATCAAACATCCATAGGTCATACAACATCATCATAAGAATAATCATCATAAACCATCTGAAACACTGCTGCAATACATCTCTAGGTACTGAACTGAAACTGTATGGAATAAAGGGTCACAATGATCATCAAATCTGAACTCTCAAGGCTTAGCCTTGACACAAGGTCTAACATGAGTCCAAAATAATACACTACTCTAATCATGAGTGATCTCAAAATAATAAACTCATCATAGCCAAGCTCCGAATAATCCAAGCTCTAGAATGTGTAGATATCTGCTAAGCAAGAATAGTAGCCCTGCTAATATGGTGTGATAACAGGTTCCATTCCTCTGATCCAATTTTCTTCTGCTATCTTTGGTTACTGGTTACTTGTCTTAAGATTTACATTTTATCAAGCAAATCTGAAAGTAAATCTAAGTTATTATGTTAGATCATAGTTCTCCAAGACGTAAATAATTAAATATTGATCTAATTACACAAGTCTTGTATATTTGGCTATTTTAAGAGCTTTCTATTGGCTGCCCCAAAAGAGCAAGCCAAGATCCCAAGAAACGAATTTTCTAGTTTGTGTTCTTGGTTCATTTTTACTCGTTTTTTCATTACCAGTTTAGCTATATTTCATTTTTTGCAATTTCTAGTATTGTCAGAACACTCTTAAAGTGTTCTGGTTGTCATTTCTAACCAACTTTAGCTCGCTGGTCTGTTTTATGTTTTTAGCAGGTTGGAGTTAAAAAACTCACAGAAAAGTCATCCTGAAGCTCTCAGAACCACCTTGTGAATCAGTTGTTCAAGCATTGTTTCACTTTCACATTTTATTGTAAACTGTCTTGTTCCCTAATGATAAAGGGCAAGCAGTAGTTCTCTCAATTTCTTGATTGTAATTGAAAGAATAAAAAGCAGTGTAGTTTCACTCGGCGAATACTCGCGAGTATGGCCGAGTCTGGCCGAGTCAACAGCCAGCCGAATAACCGCGGCTTACTCGGCGGTCTAACTCGCCACTCACGGGTTTCATGTACACTCGTGGAAACTCGTCGAATACTCGGCACTTGTTGAAACTCGGCGAAAACTCGTCGGTCTGTCGTCCATCCCTCGTGGCGGTTAATGGTCCAATCGTTGACCACCGCGGGCTTCCATATTGCCACCAAAAAACTGGAGCGAAAGTTTGCCACCGGATTGAGCCTTTAAGAAGGCGTTCGGGGTCCTCCTCCACTCACAGTGAGCCGCAAAGTGTGAGTGAGCCGTGAGCCGAAGTGTGAGCCGCGAAGTAGTGTGAGTTCCGATTTGAGTTTTCGTGAGTTTCGAGTTCGACGGAGGGTTTAGTATCTTCATTCTGCTGCTGCTGGGTTTAGCAGTGTGAGTTCCGATTTGAGTTTCGAGTTTCGAGTTCGACGGACGGGCTGCCATTGAAGAGAGTCGAACGCCATCGACGGGTTGAGTTGCTGCTGGGTTCTGGATGGGTTGAGTTGTTGCTGGGTGACTGCTATCGACGGGTTGAGTTGCTGCTGGGTTCTGGACGGGTTGAGTTGCTGCTGGGTTCCGTCGGCCTGCTAAGGTTGGTCAACATTTTTTTTATTTCAAAATTTAAATTTTGTATATAGTTTAAATTTAATTTTTTATATGTTTTAAATTTTAATTATATATATATGTTTCAGATTTTACATATATGTTTTGTTTTATAATATAATATATTAACTTTTTTATATGTTTTTTTAAGTTTTAATTTAAAGTTTTAAAATACAATGTTATATATGTATTTGTAATTATTATTACATTAACATATATGACATTGTATTTTAAAAATTTAAATTAAAACTTTAAAAACACATATAAAAGTTAATATATTGTATTTAAAAAAATATATGTATATGTAACATTGTAAACAGTAAAATACAATGTAAAAATTAAAATACATATTACAATGTAATTTTTAAAATTTAAAATTTTAATTTTAATATATGTTATTATGTATTATGTAATTTTATTTATTTTTTAAATTTCATTTGAATTTTCAATTTTGTATTTGAATTTTTATAATTTGTTAAGTTTTTTTATTTTATTTTAAGTTTTAGGTTAATTTTTTAATGATTTGAGTTTTGACTTTGGCCTTGGCATGCTGATGCCGTGAAGGCCAAACTCAAACCATTAAAAACTTAACATAAAACTTAAAATAAAAATAACAAACTTAACAAATTTAAAAAATTCAAATGAAATTTAAGATTCAAATAAATTCATATATATATATATATATATTTTTTTTTTTGGCATTTGTTTTAATTTTTTAAATTTGTTAAGTTTTTTAGTTTATTTTAAGTTTTTAACAAATTTAACAAATTACATTTAATTTTAATTCATAAATAAAATTTCATTTGAATTGTTTTTAACTTTTTCCACTCAGATTGTCATCCATGGCACCTAAGGGATCTAGAAGGCCTCTTGATAAAGCATGGGAACATTGTATCTGCGTGGTCCCAGGGCAAGACAATCAAGTCAAGTGCAAGTACTGTCCAACGACTATGTATGGGGGCATTAACAAGTTAAAACACCACTTAGCTCGAGTTGTGTGCAAAGATGTCATAGTTTGTGATGGCTGCCCTGAAAAAGTCACAGCGGAAATGAACGCTGCTTTGGAAAGCATCAAAGACCAAAATGCCAAAAGATCTAGGCTGAGGTTTGAAACTGCAGGGATGGGAAAATCTCCAATGGGACCCCCAAGTAGTTGTTCATCAAGTTTTGCACCAGGTGCTACAGCAAGTCCATCTATCACCTCTAATTTCTTCCTTCCTCGTACGACCCCGGGATCTCAACCTACCTTGGACAGCTATAATGAAAAGAAAAGGAAGGAAGCAGATATGGCAGTGACAACCTCTCCTTCAACATTGCAAGGTCTCCATTTTATCAGCCCATGGTAGATGCTATTGCAAGCGCTGGCCCTGGATACAAAGCCCCCTCATACAGTGCACTTAGGGGGAAAGATCTAGATGAGGAGTTGCAGTGTGTCAAGGAACAGTTGGAGAGCATTAAAAGCTCATGGGAGTTTACAGGTTGCACAATCTTGTCAGATGGGTGGACAGATCAGAGGAATAGAACGATCATAAATTTTGTTGTGGCTTGCCCTAAAGGAACCATGTTCCTGAAATCTGTTGATGCATCCTCACATGTGAAAGATGCAAATCTAATATTTACATTGTTAGCAGAGGTTGTTGAAGAAGTGAGGGCCAAAAATGTTGTCCAAGTAATCACCGACAACGCAGCAAATTATGTGGTAGCAGGTAAATTGCTTTGTGCAAAATACCCTTCTCTTTTTTGAACCCCTTGTGCTGCCCATTGTATAGATTTGATTTTGGAGGACATTGGGAAGTTGGAGTGGGTGCAAGATGTGGTTCATGAGTGCAAACAAATCACCAAGTACATTTATAACCATGCTTGGGTGTTGAGTCTTATGAGAGAGCACACAGAAGGTGAGCTCAGTCGCCTTGCTGTCACACGGTTTGCAACCAACTTTCTCTCCCTCCAAAGCCTCTTAATGAGTACCAAGCATTGAGACGGATGGTTAGTAGCAGGGAATGGATACATTATAAGGATAGCACAAAACCAGATGCAATGGCTATGAGCTTGTCTGTCCGTAGAGACAGTTTATGGGAGGAAGTCACTGAGATTGTTAGCATGACAGAACCACTTGTGAGAGTGTTGAGGATCATGGATGGTGACAAGCCACCAATGGGGTATGTTTATGAGGGGATGGACAGGGCCAAAGAGGCCATCAAGGTCTTCTATAAGGGGGATGAATCAAAATATCGCCCTATATGGGATATTATTGATTCCAGGTGGGACAGGCAACTACATTCACCATTACATGCTGCATGGGCATATCTCAATCCGAGCATATTCTATAATGTAGGGTCTAAAATTCAAAAGGATCCTGAGGTGATGAGAGGTATGATGATATGCATTGAGAGGATGTACCCCAATCAAGAAACTCAAGAATTGATCAATATGCAGCAAGATATGTACAAGGAATCATCTGGCATGTTTGGATTTAGCTCAACACAATGTCTCAGGGAGAAGAAAATGCCATGTAAGATTCAATTTGTAATTCGTTAAATTTTATTTTGCTAGTTTTATTTTTAAAGTTTGACATTGCAAAACTTGTAATCTTTGTTTATTTTTTTTTATAACAGCCCAATGGTGGGTAGATTGTGGCGCTGAGGCACCGCAACTACAGGAATTCGCCATCAGAATATTGAGTCAGCCTTGCAGCGCTTCAGGTTGTGAGTGCAATTGGTCAGTATTCGAGCACATCCACACCAAAAAGCGCAACAGGTTGGAGCATGAGAGGTTGGAGAAGTTGGTCTACATATATTACAACCTTCGGATGCTCACAAAACAGCTGCGGAGAAAGGATTTGGATCCAATTTTATTGGATCAAATTGATCTAGTCTCTGATTGGGTAGTGGAGGATGAAGCTCCTCCTGATTTGGCTTGGCTTGATGAAGAGACCGAGGGTCCCTCTGGTGTACCATTTTCTGAAATGGAAACGCCAAACACATCTTCATCACAGTTGATTTTTCCATCTAGTGATGTTGTCACTAGCTCTACTAGGGCCTATACTAGGCGTTCCACTGCTCATAGTCATGCATGAGAATCGAGTTTGGACTTGGAGACACTATCTTTTTTGATTTTCTAGTTATTTTTACCTATGTATTTGAACTTGGTACTATGTATTTGAACTTGGTACAATTTTGGAATGTGTTCAAGGAATAATCTTTTAGTTCACTATTTTGCATAGAAATATGGAGTGTCAAATGTTGTATTATTAATTTTTATGAGATGATCTAATGAATTTCTGCATAGAATTGTTTTTATAACTTATATGGATTAGAAATGTCATTATCTATGTTTTTTGTGCTTAAAAGTTACCACATTTTTAATTTTTTTCATATTTTTCATATTTGCCGAGTCTTTACCGAGTCTTATCCGAGTATGCCGAGTCGGCCGAGTCCCAAGCCAGCCGAGTATTTGCCGAGTCCAAGTCTGACTACATTGATAAAAAGAGCTCAACAGGCAATTCCAGCGCCTGACCCCAATCCCCCCAAGGGGGATTCACACTTTTTCATTTTTTTATTTTATTTTCACAACTTTTTCTTACTTTTTCGTTTTAGATTAGTTTTATTTGAGCAGTAGTAATTAAACAACTCACTCAAGCACACAACTTCCTCCAATGACTCATTTATCATCTTGTTATATGCTTATGTGTTTTATTCAATCATACAACTGTTCTTAAAATCTGACTCTAAAATTAATGCCTTGCTCTACCGAAGTACTCCATCACTTTGTGGTTCGAGGAAAATATATTCTTGGGTTGTAGTTTAGTTAATCATCCACTCACACATTTTAATAAAACGAACAACACCCCAAGCCCAAAGTATGCTCTTGGCCGCTGCACCTTAGTCGGAACAACTGGACCAATCAGAAACGGGTGCAAGGTACTTAGTTTTAATAGGAAAATCCATTAGAACCAAATTCTAAGAACTCGGGAGGTTGCATGGGAGGAAACTACAGAGTTAGTAGGATACTATTAAGCAGGTTCATCCTTGCCTGGTTGGACACTTTGTAAAGCTGCTAAAGCACTCAGTTCGAAGGTTAGGTTTCTTTTGGGCCAAACCAAGAATTAACCCACTCCTTAATCCACTCATTTAATAATCTTAAAATTTACCAACTGAGACACTCAATACTTTCACCGAGACCACAGAAGCAACCCTCGGAAGCACTCCATTTTCATCGACACTGATCTTTAAATTTTTCTTTTGTTTAAGTTAATCTTTACAAATGTCATGAATGGTGTTGTATCTTAAAAGTTGTGGGTTTTAATTTCATATTGCAATGACTTATGGTTTATTGTTAAGTGATTTCATCATAACTCCTAGCATAGACTTTTACTTTTGTTATAGATTAAAAGCCTTAATTTAACTTTCATAGGGACCACCCCCCTTGGCTTCGCTCGGAGTAAGCCTAGACGGAGGAGTCGAGTAATCAGGTGATAACACTTGACTCTCACTTGCCCCCAAGGACACACCGAGCAACTTGAAGGTTTCTTGCCGCGTTCTCCCCAGGTGTGTATTAGGCGGCAACAGGCCTTAATGTATGCCCACAAGGGCTTCTTCAAAAATGTCCGCAGGCTGTCCTCCAGGATGCTCGCAAGGGGCCTCTAAAATGCCTAAGGGGTTCGCTAAAAATGCCCGCAAGGGCTCTGTTATCACCTAAACTGTAGTTACCCCTATGGATGTATCCATTTATGGATGGAAATAGGGAAGGGCAACTCAAAAGGTGCAACCATGATGACCTCGACCTCCAATGTATGGTTGTCACGCTAGTCGAGGCAACCTTCGCTTTATGTTATCTAGCCCAGACAACAAAGGGGGAGACCCGATCTACTCCCGACATGAGAGATCAAAACCAAGACACCAAATCATGTTAATTCTAAGTGAAGTAAGATGTATGGTTTATCCTAGACCTTAGGATGAAGTCACAAGACAAGTGAGGGGTTTAATGAGTATGGATTTGGTTCATTGTTGATGTGAGAGTGACTTAGAATATTTAAAGATAAGATCCGGGATTATAGTACTAGTCAATGTGAGAAAATCCACTACCTTGAGAACCGTGTCCAATGCAGGGTAGTTTAGGGGTTGAACTGGGGATAACTAGTACAAGTGACAAGCTTGATCATGAAGTATGATGACATCAAAGGGTTTAGTTCACCACACAAGGGTCAAACCACAAGTTAATCCAACAATCTAGAAAAGTCGAATTGACTTGGAGAGAGACCAGTGCCTTGGGAATTGGGATAATGGAGTCAGAGTAGAGTTAATTTGTGGTTGATGACTCCTATTGCATGAGACAAGTGGGCAATTAAAGTCTTGATGGATGAATAGGTCTAGATTTAGAGATTCAAGGTTTGACCTAAGTGGACCACAATCCCTTAAAACAAGGAATACTATTTCCAAGGCAAGATTTGATGAAGTGACCAACTAGACCTAAGTTCTGAATTATGCCCGTTCCAAATCCACTAAAATCTTAGGTACCCATGTCCTAGAAGTGGACCAACTCACTTCTCCAAGGTGGTGCGACTTTACCCAAGGAGGGTAAAAAAGTGGGACAAATGAATCAATACAAGTCCAATGGCATCCAAATTTTAGATCCAAGTAGTTTAGGCAAGTGAGAGTATGGATCTATAATTTCAAAGCAATCTGATGGCTAGATCTTACTATATCTGAGTTTTACAATACCATGTGGTCCAAAATGGAGATTAAATCCCTTAAAATGTGGAATAGGGCCCTGTTATCACCTAAACTATACTTACCCCTATGGATGTATCCATTGATGGATGGCAATAGGGAAGGGCAACTCAAAGGTGCAACCACGATCACCTCGACCTCCAATAGATGGTTGTCACACCAGTCGAGGCAACCTTCGCTTTATGTTATCTAGCCTAGACAACAAAGGGGGAGACCCGATCTACTCCCGACAGGAGAGATCAAAACCAAGACACCAAATCAAGTTAATTCTAAGTGAAGTAGGGTGTATGGTTTATTCTAGACCTTAGGATGAAGTCACAAGACAAGTGAGGGGTTCAATGAATATAGCTTTGGTTCATTATTGATGTGAGAGTGACATATGATTTGTGAAATAGGATCCAGGATTAAAGTACTAGTTCATTGTGAGAAAATCAACTGCCTTGGGAACCGTGTCCAATGCAGGGGAGTTTAGGGGTTGAATTGGGCTAACTATTACAAGTGACAAGCTTGATCATGAAGTATGATGGCATCAAAGGGTTTAGTTCACCATACAAGGGTCAAACCACAAGTTAATCCAACAATCTAGGAAGGTCGAATTGACTTCGAGAGAAACCAGTGCCTTGGGAATTGGGATAATGGAGTCAAAGTAAAGTTAACTTGTGTTTAAGGACCCCTATTGCATGAGACAAGTGGGCAATTAAAGTCTTGATGGATGAATAGGTCTAGATCTAGAGATTCAAGGTTTGACCTAAGTGGACCACAATCCCTTAAAACAAGGAATGTTATCCCCAAGGCAAGATTTGATGAAGTGACACACTAGACCTAGGTTTTGAATTATGCCCGTTCCAAATCAACAAAAAACTCAAGTACCCACGTCCTAGAAGTGGACCAACTCACTTCTCCAAGATGGTGCGACTTTACCAAGGAGACCTAAAAGTGGGATAAGTGGGGTCAAGACAAGTCCTATGGCATCCAAACTTTAGATCCAAGTAGTCTAAGCAAGTTAGAGTATGGATCTACAATTTCAAGGCAATCCAAAGGCTAGATCTTACTAGATCTGAGTTTGAAGATACCAAGTGGTCCAAAATGGGGATTAAATCCCTTAAAATGTGGAATAGGGCCCATAAGGTAGAAATCAGAAAAGTGACAATCTGGGGTAGGTTATTGGATGTGTAGATCATGAATCAAGCGGGATCTCAACTACCCACATCCTAGATCTAGTTCAACCCACCAAACTAGGAAGTGCGCCCTTGCTAGGAGAAGCTAAATGCCTTGGGAATAGGGTCAAACGGAGGCCAATCCTCACCAAACTATAGATCCGGGATGCCGTGGATACTATAGAGGTGGGTTTTAAATATCTTACCCAAGAAGGCACTAGATCTTAGTGGATCTGAAAAAATGTAAAAATTAGGGTTTGAAGAAATAAGGGTTTTATCAATTTATGACCTATGTCAATGGATTGGATCAAGATAAGAGAAAAAAACCTGTGGATCTTACCTGGGTAACCTTGTAGATGCCTTGATGATGATGATCTATGCAAACCCGATCAATTTGAGAAGCTTTGAGGTAGTTTTCTATTCAATCGATTTAGTCCAAGAAGCCAATCCGCCCTCTCTCCTGCACAACAAACGTCAACAATATCAGAT
Organism: Larix kaempferi; assembly: GCA_027924585.1. Taxonomy (NCBI): domain Eukaryota; kingdom Viridiplantae; phylum Streptophyta; class Pinopsida; order Pinales; family Pinaceae; genus Larix; species Larix kaempferi. The sequence continues at coordinate 5,250,507 of BSBM01000621.1, read as the reverse complement.
TTGATGTAATCAAGAGATAAGACTAATGCCACAAGAGAAGTAACAGAAAGATAGCACAGATCACAATGATACTAATGATAACCCCCTAATACAAGCAAATGCCAAGAAAGTCGATTTGAAGAAGTCTTGCAAAATTGCCCTTGTTTAAGTCGCCCTCCTGTAGACAAGACAATGATTTCCAAAATAGATAGATCTTACCACAAATTCCAAATGCTATGTTGCAATAGACTTTCCAATCACCATCTAAGAACACCAGATGCAAAGGAGACCACAAAAATTTCCACAAGAAAGTTTTTCTATACCAATAATCCAAGAGCCAAAGACCCCTTACAAATGAGAAGCTCTCTCCTTTAAATAGGTAGGAGAGGCATCAAAATCCTAACCACTTTTTGAATGAGTGGCTAAGATTAAAAGATACAAATGTCTAATCAATAGTTGAGATGAGCTCAACAATAAAATACATGGATCACTGATAAAATATAATATAAGTGGACAAAATCGTCCTAGAAGAGGGGAATCCCACCAAATCATGATGACAAAATATAATAGGAAGCTTATGGTGGGTCCAAGGGGTAATTTTAGCCACCCTTGGTCAATCCCCATAGCACAATAATAATAAAATAGTCATCAATATACCAAATCTTGCCTCTATGGTCAAATCGCAGGCCTCAAAAGACTTCAAAAATCATCAGAAAGTGCCATAAGTGATGGATGCGGGCCCCGATGAAGCTGAAACTGCTGGAGGAGGTGTGGAAGACATCAATCCATCATCACTAATCATCCCATGCCAAGACATTTCCTGAGTAGCCCAAATCGAATTCCTCAATAGCCATTTCTACCAATCCTGAAATGCCTCGGGAAGCGTGAAACTGCCCCAAACTGCCTCCTGGAGTGCCTGCGCTGTCAAGGTGAGGGCACCAGTGTGTCCAGGAGGGGGGTAATATGGTAAGAACAAGTGGCTGGACCACCCCCTCCAAGCACAGCGCCCTAGGTCAACCGGATAAAAATCACATATGCTCTGACAGAGTCTCTGACAGACCAAAACTGCACTGGGATAGCCTACTGAGGCTCAATCATCACTGTAAGTGCCCGGAACTGAAATCAAATTGTCTCATTGGACTCAGAAGGTCCAAATCCATCCAAGACGTGTACTCATACACCATATGAGTCTCTGCATGATGAATATATATATCCAATATACCGGAACAGGTCAAATAATAATAATCTATAGATTATCAAATACTGCTATAAACCATGAATCATCGTCATAACCCTGTAGCTGCTGCATAGAATCATCATGTACATGTACATAGACCATATATCATCAATCCATGTCATCACAAGGTCCAACCATCTCATGTCCTATGGCTAACCTTGGTCACCAAGTCAACATGACCAAATATAACTCAGACCATCATCGGAAGCTTCTGCAAAGTGTTAAAGGTTAATGCATGCTCTACAACTTATTCAAATAACAATTATAACACAAAGTAGTCATTACTGGCGATCTAAATCCAAATATATAATGTCATTAATCATTATTATTACTCAGACTAGACTTTCAATATCATACTCACTTCATAGCTGTGATCAATTTGCTAGCGAAGGGTGAAGGCTAAAATAACTGGCTAGCCTAAGGGATGACTTGACTGACTTAATCTTTGTCACACTTTCGCAAAGTGAAAGGGAATACACACCATAGTATATACTGAATGAGCAACAACATAGGGAATGGCGATGGCTCACAAATGGATAAGTTGTTTAGAGAGTGCTTATTCAACTTAGGCATCATGTCTACATCAAGTTGATCCAGGTTCATTAGGATCATTCAATTTCATTTCAGGGCCTTTTTGGCCTACATAACCCTTCGGATCTCAGGTGTGCTGATAAGCACAACTAGTTGTAGCTTGTATCCAGGGCATGTTTTTATACATGTATAAGGTCAGCAATTATTTAGATATAGCATTTAAGAATCATTGCTTTTTGGACCTTTCTTATACTCTTCGAGGAGTATTTTTCAGCAGTTCATCGCTCTTGCCCTTTTTAGTTTCCATGGGCGAATTTATCAGTTTCCATAAATAGTACATGAACTTTCCGTTTTAGCCAACAACATCTCAAGTGACTAGGGGGAGTTCGAGCCAATGCCAAACATCGGGACAACCGACCAAAATGATTTAGGCCTACAATCCAACTCACCAAAGGTAAGTTTTGTCACCAACTCAGAGCTGAGACATAATAAACAGGGAAGCTCATCCAATACAGAGGCTACAGTGGGGAAAAGTCCTCCATGCCACTAGTCAAGTAGTAAGTCAGGGTGATAAACTAAAAGGTAAGCAATGGATTGATGAAGACAATTAATAATGGAGCCAACACTAGCAAGCCAAGGTATGGTGGAATGGTCACCTCTATTCTCCCCAAGGAGGGTAAAACCAATGAGTATGAATAGTGAACTTCTAAATCTGAGTAGGGACAATATAGTATTCATAATAAGATCAACCAGGTCCACATATCTATATGATCGCCAGATCATGACACTAAGTGCTAAGACATGCTATAAGAATAAGTATAAAAGCAATATAACCATAACACAATGATATACCTGCCGAGTCATATACCTGAATGCTCATTATCTGAACCAACATCTGTCCTTTGAAACTGTTGCTGTAACTCTGGGCACTACTGACTGCTCTGTACAATTGGTATAATGGCTACATTGGTCATCTCTCTGAGTGTCTTGAGACTCAGTCATGGCATGGGGAATATATACTGTTGTCCAAAATCTGATAGAGATCCAATATAGATGCTCATCTCAGCATGTCAATGTAAGGGAACTGGCTGAATATTGTACTGGCATCAAAAAAGTAATGTATGGTAGCCCGGCTACTATGTATGTGATAACAGGCCCACAAGGTAGAAATAAAAAAAGTGACAGTGTAGGGGTAGGTTATTGGATGTGTAGATCATGAATCAAGTGGGATCTCAACTACCCATCAATTGGATCTAGGATAACTCACCTTCCCCAAGGAGTGCGACCTCACTTGGAGAGGCTAAGTTGGCCTCGGAAGGGGGTCAAATGGAGGCCAATCCTCACCAAACTATAGATCCGGGATGCCTTGGATACTATAGGGGTGGGTTTTCAATATTACACCCAACAACCCCAAAGATCTCAGTAGATCTGAAAAAATGTAAAAATCGGGGTTTTGATTAATTAGGGTTTAAAATGTTTTAGACAAGTGGATAGATCATGGAGATAGAACTTACCTTGAGATCATACCTGAGTGATGAAGAGAGATGCTTTGATGTTGAGGAAGATTCCCGCAGAGATCAAATGAGAGATTGTTGATTTTGCTTGCCAAATTGATGCCCTAGCCCACAAGTGCGCCCTCCTCTACCTGTCAATCCAAGGAAAATCGATTTCAATCAGAGAGGTCAAGTATGGAGGAAATACAAGTAAAATGCAATGATAACATAGAATAGAAGGTCCTGAGACAGTAATACTCCCTATTACCAATGAAGAGATCCAAAGAAGAAGTAGGGAGAGTCTTCCCCTACCAATACTTCCTCCTCAAAGCAAATCAGCGTCCACCTGTAGATGCAAAAACGTGGTACAAAAGATATGGCAAACAAGATCTCCAATAACTCAGTGCAAAGGAAGAACCAACGAACGAACACCAGAAACATTCACCATAACACTGGAGATAGATGCAATAATAATTTTCTATTCCAATAATCCAGAGCCACAAGTCCCCTTTACAATGAGAGGCTCTCTCCTTTAAATAGATAGGAGAGGCATCAAAATCCTAACCACTTTTTGAATGAGTAGCTAAGATTAAAAGATACAAATGTCTAATCAATGGTTGAAATGAGCTCATTAAATAAATACATGGATCACTAATAAAATATAACATAAGTGGACAAAATCTCCCTAGGAGAGGGGAATCCCACCATATCATGATGACAAAATATAATAAGAATCTTATGGTGGGTCCAATGGGTAATTTTAGCCACCCTTGGTCAATCCCCATAGCACAAAAATAATAAAATAGTCATCAATATACCAAATCGTGCCTTTATGGACAAATGGTAGGACTCAAAAGACCTCATAAATCATCAGAAAGTGCGATAAGTGATGGATGCGGGCCCCGATGAAGCTGAAACTGCTGGAGGAGGTGTGGAAGACATCAATCCATCATCACTGATCATCCCATGCCAAGACATTGCTTCAGTATCCCAAATCGAATTCCTCAATAGCCATTTCTACCAATCCTGAAATGCCTCGGGAAGCGTGAAACTGCCCCAAACTACCTCCTGGAGTGCCTGCTCTGTCAAGGTGAGGGCACCATTGTGTTCGCTAGGGGGGTAATATTGTAAAAACAAGTGGCTGGACCACCGCCTCCAAGCACAGTGCCCTAGGTCAACCGGATAAAAATCACCTCTGCTCTGACAGGGTCTCTGACAAACCAAAACTGCACTGGGATAGCCTACTGAGGCTCAATCATCACTGTAACTGCCCGAAACTGAAAACAGACTGTCTCATTGGACTCAGAAGGTCCAAATCCATCCAAGATGTGTACTCATACACCATATGAGTCTTTGCATGATCATAAAATATATCCAATATACCGGAATAGGTGAAATAATAATAATCTGTAAATGATCAAATAATGCTATAAACCATGAATCATCATCATAACCCTATATCTGCTGCATAGAATCATCATGTGCACGTACATAGACCATATATCATCTATCCATATCATCACAAGGTCCAACCATCTCATGTCCTATGGTTGACCTTGGTCAAACTAGGTTTTACCAAGTCCACATGACCAAATATAACTCAAACCACCATCATAAGCTGCTGTAAAGTGTCATAGGTTAATGCATGCTCTACAACTTATTCAAATAACAATTATAACACAAAGTAATCATTACTGGCGATCTAAATCCAAATATATAATGTCATTAATCATTATTATTACTCAGACTAGACTTTCAAGATCATACTCACTTCATAGTTGTGATCAATTTGGTAGTGAAGGGTGAAGGCTAAAATAACTGGCTAAGCTAAGGGTTGACTTGACTGACTTGACTTTGTGACACTTTGTCAAAGGGAAAGGGAATACACACCATAGTATATATTGAATGAGCAACAACACAGGGAATGGCGGTGTCTCACAAATGGATGAGTTGTTGAAAGAGGGTTTATTCACCTTTAACAGATGCGCACAATCCATAATACAAATGAGGCCAGCAATAATTTAGATATAGCATTTAAGTTCCATTGCTTTTTGGGCCTGAAGTTTCCATAGCCTTTGATCTATGTGTGTTTATAAACACATTGCATAGATTTACATTTATTTTAGGCTTTCTTCTGCAGTTGTGTTTTTAAGGCGCTTGTTTATCTGAGCACTTCTAGGTGTGTCATAGACAGCTTGTTTACCTAGGTATTTACATTTCCAAAAGATATAACATTTAATTTTCATGTCCATTTTCATTTGGCATGCCTTTCATTCATGTGTGTTGAAAAACACATTGCATGAACAGGCTTTTCATACAAGATATAGCATTTCATTTTTCCAGATTTTGTATTCATGGCAGCACTAAAAGTTTCAGGTTTAGCCAACACATCTTTAGTGACTAGGGGGAATTCACAAGGAACTCCAACTCACCGTAGGTAAGTTTTGTCACCAACTCAGAGCCGAGACACAATAAACTGGGAAGCTCATCCAATAAAGAGGCTACAGTGGTGAAAAGGTCGTCCATGTCACTAGTCAAGTAGTAAGTCAGGGTGATAAACTAAAAGGTAGGCAATGGATGGATGAAGACAATGAATAATGGAGCCAACACTAGCAAGCCAAGGTATGGTGGAATGATCACCTCTATTCTCCCTAAGGGGGGTAAAACCAATGAGTATGAATAGTGAACTTCAAGTCTGAGTAGGGACAATATAATATAAATACTATGATCAACCAGGTCCACATATCTATATGATCGCCAGATCATGACACTAAGTGCTAAGACATGCTATAAGAATAAATATAAAAGCAATATAACCATAACACAATGATATACCTGGTGAGTCATATACCTGAATGCTCATCACCTGAACCATCATCTGTCCTTTGAAACTGCTACTGCAACTCTGGGCACTATTGACTGCTCTGTACAAATGGTATAATGGCTACATCGATCATCTCTCTGAGTGTCCTGAGACTCAGTGATGGCATGGGGAATATATACTGCTGTCCAAAATCTGATAGTGATCCAATATAGATGTGCATCTCAGCATCTCAATGTAAGGGAACTGGCTGAATAGTGTACTGGAATCAGAAAAATAATGTATGGTAGCCCGGCTACTATATATGCGATAACAAGCTCCTTTTTCATGCCTTCCATATGGCAACAAGGGCTCATGAAAAATGCCTGCAACCACTTCAACAATGCCCACAAGGGTCCCTTTGTAGTGCCCTTCAAACATGCCCGCATGGGGTCTCTAAAATGCCCGCAAGTGGACATATTTATGCTTGCCGGAGGCTTATAAAAAAATGCCCGCATGATGCCTTAAACAAAATGCCTGTATGACCTTATAAATGCCCACAACTGCCTTATATTATGCCCGCAGGTGCCTTTAGATTCCTGCAGCTGTCCTTCAACTGTCCAGAATATGTCCGCAGGGCTACACAAAATGTGCGCGGGACTGCTAAAATGCCCGTAGAGAGTTTTGTCCTTAGCCATGTCATGTTGCGTTGTCATCATCCTTGTCATCCTTGTCCTCCACCTTGCCATGTCATTGTCCTTGTCATCATCATAGTCTTTTGCTTTTGTCTTGTCCACCTTAATGCATCTTCCACATCATCAAGCCATGTTCTTTGTCATGCTTGCCATTTGTAATCATACTTTGTTATGTCATCCATTCTTCCATGCTTGCCTAGTCATCAACACCTTCACATATGCTTTGTCATGCTTGTTGCCTTTGCACCATCATATCTTTGTTCATGTCATTGTCCTTTTCCAAGTCCTCATCCATTGCTTGTCCTCCATGTCACCTTTGGCATGTCCTTTTGCCATGTCATCAACTTAACCTTGTTAGATTTCCATCATTTAATTCAATATGATCTAGGATCTTTATCTGAGAGAATAGCATGCACAACAAATCAAACACAATAGACAAGAGACACAAAGAGTTTCATCGGGGAAACCATAAAGGAGAAAACCCCGCAACTTCCTTAGAGATAGAATGAGCAAAGAATACAAAACCCCAAAACAAAGAGATGGTCTTCAGCAGCTTCCTCCTCCTCCACTTGTGCGAACTTCTCTCTCTCTCACTAATGCGCAATGAGTGAGTGAGTGGATGTGAAAATGCAGAGGATGCTCCTCTCTATTTATACTTTACCTTCACTTGACTTTTTACCCTAACTAGGCCGACTTCTCCTAGGAGAGTCTAATAACCCATTACCACTTGAATCAGGTCCGCCCCCTCTAGGGGGGTCTAATAACCCTATCAAATACAATAATAACTTTCTCGATCGGAGGAAGAAAACGTCTCTGTTGGAAGTACAATGACATATGAGTATAATATAAAATATACAAGTGAATATCATCCGAAGTTACAAATACATTAACACTCCCTCTTAACTAGGAAGGTATTCTCTTGACACAGTTCATTAGCACAAGTCTTTGTGACTGGATCATCATCAAAATTGAATCATCGTCACTACTGCTGCTATCTCGACCATCAATCTCCAATCTACTCATCATAGGAAGTTCTACAGAGCCAACCCTTTTTGATGCTAGATGTAGGCCTAGTCTCCATGTAGGTCTTCATCATCTCTGCGAGCAAGCCATCAAGTAGGTACATCTCATGACTTATTATATGCTTCTGCAAAACCTGCAAGATCTCCCAGGGCTGATTATATGCCTCTGCAAAACCTAAAGGAGCATCTCATGACTGATTATATGCCTCTACAAAACCTGTGTACCCTACTGTCACCTCATCATCTTCAGATCATCTCATCGTCAATGGAGCACAGCCCAGATGCACATCACACAACACTTACATCCACCGGCATGGGAGTACCAACCTACCACCATCCGGGAAAGGCTCAACAATTACATCAACGACCATGGGGGGATCAACCTACCACCATGTCGAAAAAGCTTCAGCAATTACATCAACGACCATGGGAGGACCAACCTACCACCATGTCGGAAAAGCTCGACAATCACATCAACGACCATGGGAGGACCAACCTACCACCATGTCGGAAAATCCCGACAATTACATCAACGACCATGGGAGGACCAACCTACCACCATGTCGGAAAAGCCCATGTGCATCTGCGTCTTCCGAACTCATCACTTCCCCTTGGAAGGAACCTTGATCTGAAGTACACCAGGCTTCTCTCTGAAGTATTCAAACTTCACTCGGGGCAGCGGCTTGGTCAATACATCGACTATCTGCTCCTATGTCGCAACATACTGGAGCCTCACTGCTCCTCTCTGCATTATATCCCTGATATAGTGGTATTTGATCTCAATGTGCTTCGACTTGTCCTGGAACACTGGGTTCTCAGACAACTTCACACAACTCTGGTTGTCGCAATATATACAAGTCGCGTCCAAGTGGAGATCAAACAAATCAGACAATAGCTTCCTTAGCCATACTGCCTCACAACTAGCCGAACAAGCTGCGACATACTCTGCTTCGGCTGTACTTAGTGCTACGCAGGACTGCTTCCTGCTAAACCAAGAGATCACACCTGATCCCATACTGAAGCAGCACCCCGAAGTGCTCTTCCTATCAATGGCACTGCCTTCCCAATCCGAATCAACATAACCTTCCAGGTTAATCTTCTGATTTGCATCATACTTGAGCCCATAATCCACCGTACCCTTCAGGTACCTCAGAATATGCTTTGCAGCAATCAAGTAAACATGTCTCGGATCCGTTAGGAACTGGCTCAATGTGTTCACAGCAAAGCAAATATCTGGTCTCGTATTCGTTAGGTACATTAAGGACCCAATCATCTGACGATACATCGTGGCATCAGCCTGTTGCCATCGGATTACACACCGTCTTTATTGCAGTAGAAATCTATGCTGCCGCTCGGTGTGCCCTTGGTGGGAAGTCTCGAGTCAAGTATGTCACTTGGTTCTTGACTCCTCTGTTTAGGCAAAAATCCCAACAAAAGCCAAGGGGGTTAGTCCCTATGGAAAGTTACTAAGGTTGTTAGGGTCTTCTAATTAAATGATGGGTTGTTTATTAATTTTTTTGGGAGTTTTTTGATTAAAAGGTTCACGATGTAATTGCAACACAAGTTTAAATAGCTTTCACCAGCATAAGTTCAAATAATCACTGTAATTTATAAAGATGCACAATAACTTGATATTGATAATAAGCAAATGAAAAGTGCAAGGACCAGTGCCTTATGGAGTCAAACATAGTGTGAAATTGACAATGTTGGAAAAAAGAAATGCTGTGCAATGTCTCTTGGTTGATTTCAAATTATTAAGGGTGAATCTTTATTAGGGAAAAATGGGAACTCTCGAGAGACCGTGAGGTACATAGAGGAATGTCCGGAAATCTAGAGATTGGTGGCTCTGTACAAGGACATGTTGGCTGCCAAAGCCTTGAGCGTGTGTTCAACACTACACCTAATAAGGATGTAGTGTAACGGTGCCCCAAGGTATGAGTACAGTGATCCAGCGCCCCCAAGCAGAATTTGCCCACACAAAATCTAGTTCGAATTGCTGGATTTTCACTATCTTATGGGTAGTTAATTTTATTAGGTGACTGATTAAGTTAATGTGGAAATTAAAGAGTGCTCCCACTATTTCTATGTATCCCAAAAAGGGTAGAGCATACGTAGTGGTAGTGAAATGTTTATTCAAGTTTGAAACAAGTAACCATTGTACTCTCCGTCAGAGAGTGCTCTTGACTTTCTTTTCAGCTAAGTTCAAGAGACTTTAAGTTATTGGAACAATTAAACTGATGAAAATGAAAGACAAAACTTAATATGAAAAGATATGGATGGCCAATCTTATGAGTCACTTTTCTGATCAACCTCCACTAATCAACAAATTGCCTTTGGGTGAAGGTGAGAGCATACTTCGTGGCGACGAAGATGGTTTTATTTCTACTTCACTTTTGCAAAATGAAAATGATTAAATTGCAAAATATAATTGAAAGTATACGCCCTGCAATTCAATAGTAAGTGTGTGAATTAGTGGAGTTAGAAAAATGCAATCTTACGAAATTTGACAAAAACTCAAATCCCCCCAGGGGGGATGGGATGTGGGTGCTGGTTACCCCACTGCGCTCGTTTAAATTTTTTACAATTTGTATGCTGAAAATAATGTGCTTCTTAGTCCATTAAATTTGGATCTAAGAGCTTACAATAGCGTACAAAAGTATTACAACAAATTGGGTGTCCATCGGATCATTTTAAGCCCTCTTTGATGATCTTGGTCACTCCAAAACTTCACTTTTATGTGCAGGCCTGCTAAAAACCAGCAAGCTAAAAGTGTTAAAATATGATGGGAAAGACAATAAAAAATAAAAAAATTTGAAAAATTGTACTTAGAATGTGTTCGCAAAATTGACTAAGTGTAAGCACAATTTTGTAGCTTAGATCTAATGAATGATAAAGCTCTTTTATAATATCAGATCTAACTAATTAGCAATGCTTAAAGAATAATAGATCTAAACACTGAGCATGAAATATTGGATCTCCTTCTTAAGCAAAGCAAAAAGATGGGAAAAAGAGATAGATTTGTTTGAAGAGATGGATGAGCCTTTCGATTTCCAATGCCCTTGTCTTTGCTAATTGACTTTTAAAGATCTCTGAAAATGCACAAAAGTTAGAAGATATGTCTGCCCAAAGAAAGAGAGAACAACCGAGTTCTTAGATCTCCTTTTAACTTTGTATCTGCAGCTAAGAAATGCCAACTTGCAACAAAGTGGAGACTTAGTATGTTAGAATAAAATGAAATGCAATGAATCTTAGTACAACCGAATATTGTTGATTACATTAGCATCTCCTATTATCTAAGCATAAACAAACAAGTTACAACTGAAATGTTTGCTTCTATATATCAAATAGACTAGATAAACACAAGATGAAAGCATGAAATGACAAAACTAAGACACAATATCACCTCATGTAGAGCTCCAACACAAGTGCACCCGATGGACCTCCAAAGTCTTTCACAATTTTATTCAATAGTTACAATATACATAGCAGCAGAGGTTCAATGCATCCATATGAAAAATGGAGCAAGAGCCTTGCTTAAATAGCAATCCAAGAGAGGGAGTCGAATTGAATCAAGGAAGACGAATGGCTTGAGAGAGAGGTCCAAGTGCTGGAGAAGATCCATGATTTGATGCGTTGATCTCCTTGTTGGTTGGTGAGAAGGGTGAGGTGGCTGCCACCTCACAAGAGGGGCGCCCCTCTCCCTTGTAACTCACGCCTGTCCTCTTGGAACCATCGCCCATAAATGAAGAACCACACTCATGGATAAAAAACAAACCCACGTGAATGATGACCCACGCTCATGCAAACTCACGTCATCCCTTTCAATTCGTATATCCAAAGTTTGGGTTTAAAACATGTGCCCAAATATTTAATAAGTGGTCGCCCTCCATCATCTAACATTAGCCACCCTCAAAACGTGAACATACACATGGATGATGCTCACGTGAAAGGAAAGGGCCATGCACAACTTGGAAATCTAATGTTTATCCAAAGTTTATTTTTATAAAACATGTGCTTTTATCCTTTGACATGGTCGTACAGCATACCAAATCATGTGTTATGCCTTTCCAAACTTTACTTAAATCAATTTTTGTCTTTTTTGACTTTTGGCACTTAGTACATTTTGTCCCCTTTTAGCAATTAAATGCCAAAATGATGCATTTTTAGCGAAAACTGCTCTCGGAGACATCGTAGTTGCCTGAATAATGGGCACTAGGGTAAAGAGGATGCTCTGAGCATCAAAACAAGCCTCCCCTCACCAAATTCCGCCTCCAGACAACACTTTTATTACATTTTGAATTTTTCCAATTAAACCATTAAAAAAATGGTCTAATTTATGGAAAAAATTATTTTTGTCGGAATGACTTCAAACTCCTAGGGGAACTGTTATCATATATATAGTAGCCAAGCTACCATACACTATTTTTTTAGATTCTAGTACACTTTTCATCCAGTTCCCTGACATTGAGATGCTGAGATGAGCATCTATTATGGATCATGATTATTATATGGACAACAGTTTTGTTTCCCATGCCCTGATTGAGTTTCAGGACACTGAGAGAGATGACCAATGTAGCCATTTATCCATTTATACAGAGCAGTCAGTATTGCCTAGAGTTACAGTAGCAGTTTCAGAGGATAGGTGTTGGTTCAGATTATGTGCATTCAGGTGTATGACTCAGCAGGTATATTCTTGTGTTATGGTTATATTGCTTTTATATTCATTCTTGTAGCATGTCTTAGCGTTTAGTATCATGATCTGGCGATCATAGAGATATGTGGACCTGGTTGTATTTTTATATATATTATATTGTCCCCACTCAGACTTAAAAGTTCACTACCCATACTCATTGGTTTGACCCTCTCTAGGGAGAATAGAGGTGATCATTCCCACCATACTTTGGCTTGCTAGTGTTGGTCTCATTATTCACTGTCTTCATCCATCCATTACCTACCAGTTTGTTTATTACCCTGACTTACTACTTGACTAGTGTCATGGAGGACCTTCCTCCACTTTAGCCTCTGTGTTGGATAAGCTTCCTTGTTTATTGTGTCTCGGCTCTGAGTTGGTGACAGAACTTACCTATGGTGAGTTGGATTGTAGTCCTAAATCATTCTGGTCGGTTGTTTCGATGTTTGGGACTGGTACGAAGTCACCCTAGTCACTTAAGATGTGTTGCCTAAAACTGAAAGCTCATGTACTACTTATGGAAACTTATGTAAATTCGCCTAGGAAACTGCAAAATCTAGAATGTGTTTATCAACACACGTGAGTAAAGGGCAAGAGCAATGAAAAGCTATAAATACTCCTTGAAGAGTATAATGAAAGGTCCAAAAAAGCAATGGTTCTTAAACTCTATATCTAAACGATTGCTGACCTTATGTGTATATGTACAAACATGCCCTGGATGCAAGCTGCAATTAGTTGTGTTTTTTACCACACTTGAGATCCGAAGGGTTATGTAGGCCAAAAAGGCCATGAAATGAAATCAATGGATGCTAATGAACTTGGATCATCTTTTATAAAAGTAGACATGAAGCCTAAGTTGAATAAGCACTCTTTGAACAACTTACCCATCTGTGAGACATTGCAATCCCCCGTGTTACTGCTTGTCCAACATATGTTAGAGTGTGTATTCACTTTCCATTTCCAAAGTGTCACAATGTCAAGTCAGTAGTCATCCCTTAGCCTAGCCTTTTGATTTTTAGCCCTCACCCTTCACTAGCAAATTGATCACAACTATGAAGTGAGTATGGTCTTGAAAGTCTAGTCTGAGTCATAATAATAATTAAAAGCCTTATTTATATTTGGTTTTAGATCGCCAATAAATGATTACTTCTTGTTATAATTGTCACTTGAATGAATTGTAGAGCATGCATTAACCTTTGACATTTGTAGCAGTTTTGATGATAGCCTGAGTTATATTTTGGGTCATGTTGACTTGGTCAAACCTAGTTTGACCAAAAGTCAACCACAGGACATGAGGTGGCAGACTCAAATGATGTAGAGATATGATATATGGTCTGGTACAGGTCACTAGTTGGTTCTATGCAGTGGTTTCAGGCTTATGATGATGATTTGTGCTTTTCAGCGCTTTTATAGATTATTATTATTTGGTTTGTCGGATATGATGGATATTTATTTTGATCATGCAGAGATCTATATGGTGTATGAGTACACATCTTGGATAGATTTGGGCTCTCTGAGTCCAATGAGATAGTCTTTTTTCAGTTCCGGGCAGTTACAGTGATTTTTAGGCTCAGTTGGCTATCCTAGTGCAGTTTTGGCTTGTCAGATGGCCTATTAGAGCAATGATGAGATTTGATGGGTTCACCTAGGGCGCTGTGCATGGAGGGGGTGGTCCAACCACTTGTTATTACCATGTTACCCCCCTCCCAAAAAGCCTGGTGGCCTCACCTTGACAACGCAGGCACTCCAGGAGGCAGTTTGGGCAGTTTCACACTTCCCAAGGTAGATTAAAAATTGCAAAAATGGAAAAAATGGTTATTGAGGGAAGTGCAGGGTGTATGCTTTAATTTTCATTTCAGTAACTTTAATTTTATTTTGCAAATGTAACTTAGAAATAAAATTGGTTTTGTCGCCACGAAGTATGCTCTCACCTCCACCTAAAGGCATTGCCGATTAGTGGAGGTTGATCAGAAAGTGACGCATAAGCTTGGTGACATATTTTTTTTTCTTTTCAGTTTTGCATTTACTTTCCACAGTATAACTTTGTTTAATAAAAGGAATCCAAAGTCTCTTGAACTTCGTTGAAAAGCAGGTCAAGAGCACTCTCTATCGGAGAGCACAATGGTCCTCTTTCTCAAATTTGAATAAACTATTTGCCTACACTGCGTATGCTCTACCCACCAGCAGTTCATCTGAGCTAAGGGATACCAAAAGCAGTTGGAAGCACTATTTAATTTTCTCACACTTAACTTAATAGTCACCTAATAAAATTAACTACCGTTAAGGTAAGTGAAAATCCAGCACTTCGATAATATTTGTGTGGGGAAATTCTGCCTGGAGACACGGGGACCACTGGGACGAGACCTCAGAGCACCAGTTAGGCTACATCCTTGTTGGTGTAGTGTTGAACACCGCTCTCGAGATTCCGTCCAGCCCACATGTCCTTGTACGGAGCCACCAAACCTTGATTTCTGGACATTCCTCCCTGTACCTCACGGTATATCGGGAGTTTCCCCCTTTTTTCCCCTAAACAAGTTTTCACATGATAAATAATCTAAAATCAACCAAGAGACACTTCCACAACATTTCCCTTTCATTCAACACTATTTATTTTACACTTTATTGACTCCATAAGGCACTGGTTGTTCTGCACTTTTATTTGCTTATTATCATCTCAAGTATCGTGCATCTATTTTCTTACAGTGATCATTAATTTATGCTAGTGAAAGACTATTTAAACTTGCAAACATATCTTAGAACCTTTTAATCACTACCCAAAAACAACTCCTAAAAACATAAAAAACTATTTCACGGAAACTCTAACAACCTTAGAAACATTCTTTAGGGACTACCCCCCTTGGCTTCATTGGGAGTATTGCCTAAACGGAGTAGTCAAGATCAAGTGACAGCCTTGACTCGAGATTTTCCCCCAAGGGCACACCCAGCAGTAGCATAGATTTCTGCTGCATTAACCAGGTGTGCTAATATGGCAGCAACGTAACCAATTCTAAAAAACAATTGAATTTAAGTGTCACATGTTCATGATTTCCAATCCCGCATTGACTCTGTTAAGTTGATCGGTTTGGTACTGAACTGGCCTAGTCAGACATTGACTTAGTCGGTTTGGTCCCAAACCAGTCACCCTAACTGGTTTAATGGCCTAGTCAATACGATCATCAGTCAACTCAGTCAACTCAACCGAGTCCGAGTTTGAGTTTGAGTTGATTGAGTATGAAAACACTGATAGTAACACCATCGAACCCCTATGATCATGTCTATTGTCCGCCGAGATGCACACTAGCAGCGAAAATCTTTCGAAAGCTGTCTCTTCACTACAAGCGAGAGAGGTGTGGCCTTGGGGGCAAGTAATGAGCCAGGTACTGTCACCTGAATCCCAGCTCCTCCGTTTAGGCTAACTCCTAACGAAGCCAAGGGGGGTAGTCCCTAAAAAAGAGTTTCACTAAGGCTCTTGTGTTTTAAGTTTTTTTTTTGTGTGTGTGGGGTGATGCGGATGAGTGTTGTTTAGGAGTTTTTGTACAATGATGAGAACACAATTAAACATGCAATCCACGTTGCAAATTCTACAAGATACAATTTAGAAGATGAACAATATACTTTGACTTAAAATTAAAACAAAGCATCCACAAGATAAAGATCAAACAGATGACAAGGACATATGGTCTAGATTCAGAAGATACATAAGAGTTTTTAAAGGCCAGTTCCAAATGGAGTCAAAAGAAATGCTTGTGATACTTGGAAAATGTAAGTCAAAAGTAGCTGTTTGTGAGATTGTTTTGAAATTGTTCTTGGTAAATTTTAAGTGTTTTAGGTGTTCTTGATTATTATGGCTAAAACCAAGGATATCAAAAGAGTGTCCGGAATGACATTCTAAGCAGTTCCTTTAAGAGACATGTCGGACCTATCTGGAATCACAGCGAGGCGCGCAATGCTAACCAGCCACTGTGTCGCAGATTGGGCAACCCGGCGCCTCGCCTAAGAACTGCTTTGAATACTTTTTGAACAACGCCGGTTCGTTGGTTATGGGGGTGAAAGTTTTAATTAATTATCACTTATGATCTTATCAAGTCCTTCACCTTTCTGAGTACTAGTCCAACCGTTTCCGGTTGGCAGAGCATACGGGTGTTGGACACACAACCAAAGTAAATTAATTAAGGGGGAATGTGAGTTGGAAAGTTTTTATTAAACTCTCCGACAGAGAGCGCTCTTGACTTTGTCTTATGACAATGTTCAAGAGGCTCTAAGATGCACGAAATTAAATTACTGAACAGAAAAATAAGTCTAATCTACCCAAGAATCTCTTTCAGGTCAAAGACCGTACTCGAGAGAGCATGGGGGTAAGTAAATCGGAAATAAAAACAACTCTCCGATAGAGAGCACTCTTGATCCACTATCGGTGAGATTCAAGAGATTTCTACTTCAAATAGTTTATTGAAATGGAAACTAATCTAAGAGCATATCAGAGATCTAAGCTAGAAAATCAAACCCACTCAAAACACTGTAAGACTTCCCCAAATGGGGAAGTTGGGGGTGGGGGATTAAAGACCCCACTAAACAAAGATTTTATTAAACAAGTACAATATTTTGGATTTTCAACCTTAGAAAAAAAAAATGAAAAAGTGAAGGTAAAACTTGAGAGCTCTTAAGAGCTTTTACAATCGAAAAAGAAGAGTGTTTATGTCATGGTTTCAAGGTTTGTTTTCAAGCTCCTTCTTGGTTTTGCAATTTTCCTTCTTTTTACTTGATTTTGCTCCTATTCTACTTCAAGCTCTCTTTTGGATTTAGCTTTTTTCTCACACCTACACACAACAAAGATTCAAGCTACAAGTACCCTTTAGCATTGGTTGAAAAAATTAAGACTTGAAGCTACTTGAACCTAGAATTGAAAAATAAGGCCCTGTTATCACCTAAGCTGTAGTTACCCCTATGGATGGATCCAGTCATGGATGGCAATAGGAAAGGGCAACTCAAAAGGTGCAACCACGATCACCTCGACCTCCAATATATGATTGTCACGCCAGTCGAGGAAACCTTCTCTTTATGTTATCTAGCCCAGACAACAAAGGGGGAGACCCGATCTACTCCCGACAGGAGAGATCAAAACCAAGACACCAAATCAGGGTATTTCCATGTGAAGTTAGGTGTGTGGTTTATCCTAGACCTAAAGATGAAGTGACAAGCCAAGTGGGGGTTCAATAGGTATAGCTTTGGTTCATAGTTGATGTGAGAGTGACTTATAAATGTTTGAAGTGAGATCTAGGTTGAGTGTACTAGGTCAATGTCAAAAGATCCACTGCCTTGGGAACCGTGTCCAATGCAGGATGGTTAAGGTTTGTATTGGGGCTAACTAGTACATGAGACAAGTTTGACTATGGTTCATGATGTCTTCAAAGGTATAGTCTACCATGCATAGGTCAAACCACAAGTCAATCCAACAATCTAGGAAAGTTGAATTACCTTGTAGAGAAGCCAGTGCCTTGGGAATTGGGAAGTGGAGTCAAAGTAGGGTTGACTTATGGTTTAGGACTCCTACAACATGAGACAAGTGGGCAATAGAGATCTTAAGGGTTGAATGTGTCTAGATCTAGGTTTGACCCAAGTGGACCACAATCCCTTAAAACAAGGAATGCTATCCCCAAGGCAAGATTTGACAAAGTGATAGTCTAGACCTAGGTTTTGAATTATTCCGGTTTCAGATCTGCAATAATCTCAAGTACCCAGTTCCTAGAAGTGAGTGAACTCACTTCTCCAAGGTGGTGCGACTTTACCCAAGGAGGCTTAAAATGGGGTTTAGTGGGTCAAATCATGTCGGATGGCATCCAAACTTTAGATCCTAGTAGATCGGTCAGGTAGGAGTATGGATCTATAATTTCGTGGCAATCCACCGGTTAGATCTTAGTAGATCTGAGTTTAAGTGTTCCAAGTGGTCCAAAATGGGGATTAAATCCCTTAAAATGTGGAATGGGGCCCACAAGGTAAATTTCAAGAAAGGGACAACCTGGGTGTATGTTATTTGATGTGTAGATGTCAAATCAAGTGGAATCTCAAACACCCATCACCTAGATCTAGGTCAACTTGCTCAAATGGTGAAGTGCGCCTTCCTTGGGAGAAGCTAAGTTGGCTTGGGAGAGGGGTCAAATGGAAGCCAATCCTCACCAAACTATAGATCCGGGATGCCGTGGATGCTATAGAGGTGGGTTTTCAATATCACACCCAACAACCCACTAGATCTAAGTAGATCTAAGAAAATGTAAAATGGGGGTTTTAAAATATTTAGGGTTTTAACAATTTATGAGTTATGTCAATGGATTGGATAAAGGAAAGAGAAACAAACCTGTGGATCTTACCTGGATAACCTTGTAGATGCCTTGATGATGATGATCTATGCAATCCCGATCAATTTGGAAGCTTTGAGGTAGTTTCTATGCAAATCGATTTGGTCCAAGAAGCCAATGCGCCCTCTCTCATGCACAACAAACGTCAACAATATCAGATTTGATGCATCAAGAGATAAGACTAATGCCACAAAAGAAGTAACAGAAAGATAGCATAGATCACAATGATGCTAATGATAACCCCCTGATACAAGCGAATGCCAAGAAAGTCGATTTGAAGAAGCCTTGCAAAATCTCCCTTGTTGAAGTCGCCCTCCTGTAGACAAACAATGATTTCCAAACAAGATAGATCTTACCACAATTTCCAAATGCTAGGTTGCAATAGACTTTCCAATCACCATCTAAGAACACCAGATGCAAAGGAGACCACAAGAATTTCCACAAGAATATTTTTCTATACCAATAATCCAAGAGCCAAAGACCCTTTACAATGAGAGGCTCTCTCCTTTAAATAGGAAGGAGAGGCACCAAAACCCTAACCACTTTTTGAATGAGTGGCTAAGATTAGAAGATACAAATGTCTAATCAATGGTTGAGATGAGCTCAACAACATAATACATGGATCACACATAAAATATAACATAAGTGGACAAAATCGCCCTAGAAGAGGGGAATCCCACCAAATCATGATGATGAAATATCATAAGAGGCTTATGGTGGGTTCAAGGGGTAATTTTATCCCTCCTTGGTCAATCCCCATAGCACAATAACCAATAAATAATCATGAATGTACCAAATCGTGCCTCCATAGTGAAGTCGTGGTCCTCAAAAGACCTCAAAAAATCCACAGAAAGTGCCATAAATGATGGATGCGGGCCCCGATGAAGCTGAAACTGCTGGAGAAGGTGTGGAAGGTCCCGATCTATCATCACTGATCATCCCATGCCATAACTTTGCCTCAGTAGCCCAAATCGATTTCCTCAATAGCCATTTCTACCAATCCTGAAATGCCTCGGGAAGCGTGAAACTGCCCCAAACAGCCTCCTGGAGTGCTGGCGCTGTCAAGGTGAGGGCACCAGTGTGTCCGGAAGAGGGGTAATATGGTAAAAACAAGTGGCTGGACCACCCCCTCCATCATCAGCGCCCTAGGTCAACCGGATAAAAGTCATCTCTGCTCCGACAAGGCCTCCAACAGACCAAAACTGCACTGGGACAGCCTACTGAGGCTCAATCATCACTGTAAGTGCCCGGAGCTGAAAACAAACTGTCCCATTGGACTCAGAAGGTCCAAATCTATCCAAGATGTGTACTCATACACCATATGAGTCTCTGCATGATCAAAATAAATATCCAATATACCGGAACAGGGCCAATAATAATGCGCTGTACATATACAAACACTGCTGTAACCCCAGAATCATCATCATAACCCTGTAGCTGCTGCATAGAATCATCC
Source organism: Larix kaempferi (assembly GCA_027924585.1). Classification (NCBI taxonomy): domain Eukaryota; kingdom Viridiplantae; phylum Streptophyta; class Pinopsida; order Pinales; family Pinaceae; genus Larix; species Larix kaempferi. The sequence continues at coordinate 5,230,251 of BSBM01000621.1, read as the reverse complement.
TGTATGTGTACATAGACCATATATCATCTATCCATATCATCATAAGGTCTAACATCTCATGTCCCATGGTCCTCCATGGTCAAACTAGGTCCAACCAAGACCAAATATAACTCAGTCTATCATCCAAGGCTGCTGAAAAGTATCAAGGTTAATACATGCTTTACAATTTATTCAAATAACAATTATAACACAGAGTAATCATGACTGGCGATCTAAATCCAAATTTATAGTGTCGTTAATTATTATTATTACTCAGACTAGACTTTCAAGATCATACTCACTTCATAGTTGTGATCAATTTGCTAGTGAAGGGTGAAGGCTTAAATTAACTGGCTAGGCTAAGGGATGACTTAACTGTCTTGACTTTGTGACACTTTGGCAAGGGAAAGGGAATACACCATAGTATATACTGAATGAGCAATAACACAGGGAATGGCGGTGTCTCACAAGTGGATGAGTTGTTTAAAGAGGGTTTATTCACCTTCACAGATGCGCACAATCCATAATACAAATAAGGCCAGCAATTGTTTAGATATAGCATTTAAGTTCCATTGCTTTTTGGGCCTGAAATTTCCATAGCCTTGATCTATGTGTGTTTACAAACACATTGCATAGATTTACATTTTTCTTTTAGGCTTTCTGCTGCAGGTGTGTTTTTAAGGCACTTGTTTACCTGAGCACTTCTAGGTGTGTCATGGACAGCTTGTTTACCTAGGTATTTATTTTCCAAAAGATACAACATTTTATTTTCATTGCCATGTTCATTTGGCATGCCTCTCATTCATGTGTGTTTAGAAACACATTGCATGAATGGGCTTTTCATACAAGATATAGCATTTCATTTTCCAGATTTTGTATTGATGGCAGCACTAAAAGTTTCAGGTTTAGCCAACACAACTTTAGTGACTAGGGGGAATTCACAAGGAACTCCAACTCACCATAGGTAAGTTTTGTCACCAACTCAGAGCCGAGACACAATAAACAGGGAAGCTCATCCAATACAGAGGCTACAGTGGGGAAAAGTCCTCCATGCCACTAGTCAAGTAGTAAGTCAGGGTGATAATCTAAAAGGTAGGCCATGGATGGATGAAGACAATGAAATGATGGAGCCAACACTAGCAAGCCAGAGTATGGTGTAATGATCACCTCTATTCTCCCTAAGGAGGGTATGTACCAATGAGTATGAATAGTGAACTTCTAAGTCTGAGTAGGGACAGTATAATATATATAATAGATCAACCAGGTCCATATATCTATATGATCGCCAGATCATGACACTAAGTGCTAAGACATGCTATAAGAATAAGTATAAAAGCAATCTAACCATAACACCGTAATATACCTGCCGAGTCATATACCTGAATGCACATCAACCTGTACCATCATCTGTCCTCTGGAACTGCTGCTGTAACTCTGGGCACTACTGTCTGCTCTGTACCAATGGTATAATGGCTACATCGGTCATCTCTCTGAGTGTCCTGAAACTCAGTCATGGCATGGGGAATATAACTGCTGTCCACAATCTGATAGTGATCCAATATAGATGCTCATCTCGACATCTCAAATGCAAGGGAACTGGCTGAATAGTGTACTAGAATGAGAAAAATAATGTATGGTAGCCCGGCTACTATATATGTGATAACAGGCCCTAAATGCAATGTGCATGAAATTTTGAATTAAAATTTGCAATTTAAATAAAACAGACCAGCAAGCTAAAGTGCTCCAAAAAATGATGGGAATGAGGTTGGAACCACAAGTTTTTGAACTAGCTTGTATGCAAACTTTCCTATCTTTAAATGAGACTACAAAACTTAAGACAAAAGATTAAAATGCAAGCCCTACCTAAACTTAACTTTTCAAAAATAAAACCACTAACTATTTCAAACCTCTTTTTGTTTGCTTTGTTTCTTTTGTAGGATGGATGGAAGGAAGATGGAAGGAAAAGGATAAAAGATAAAAGGAAAAAAGAGGCCAAATGGGTAAAAACGAATGGATGAGGGGAAGAAGAATGAGTGGAAAGATGGAAAAAGCAAGTGGAACACTTGATGGTTTAAAACACTACTCAAGAAATCCTTCCAGCTAGCTGGATGATACGCAAGCCGTATTGTTGAAGAGAGCACAAGGGAACAAATCCCAAGTTATTCCCCAAGGTTGAAGGAACTTCAACCTTATGACAAACTAATCTAGGCTTAAAAAGTAAAGAACTTCAACTTTGGATTTAGATCTAGAAAGGGGTTTCCACAAGAAAAAGATGGGTCCAAGTAACAAGTAACCAAGAAGAGCGAAATTGTGTTGATGGAAGAGGAAACCCTCTCTGCTTTGATGCCAATCTTAAGATTTTGCTCCTTGGAAGTATCCTGCAAACACACTATTAGTAAAAGCTTTTTGTTGGTGGAGAAGAGGGAGATACAACCGAGTTCATCTCATCTCAACTGTTTTGAAGATTTGCAAATGCACAAAAACCTACACAAACAAAGTTTGATCAAATGTAGAGAGTTAGACAAAAACGCATGAAGAGACAAGGTAGTAAAACCGATTACAATTTGCACTCTTTATACTATTCAAGCCTAAGCCTAGCAAACAAATTGGGACCCTCAAATGCTTGCCCTACGCTCTTAAGAAAGAGATCTAAGCATGTATTTAAATCAAACTTTGAAATTGCATAAATCAAGAACACATTACAGATATTATCTCGAAGTAAACTAGTAACTCATGAACCAATAGAAGTGTACACAAATTGCCTCCAAAGCCAACTTTATTTCCAATGATAGCCAATAGCTATTACAATCTCCGCAGAGTAAGTTTACAATAATTCTCCATAAGAAGATAGCCTAAATGCATCTCTTATATGAAAAAACTCTAAGCTAAAACCCTAAATCGAACTTGGCTTGAGAGAGAGCCAAAAACCAATAGACATGAGGTCGAATTCCAATCTAAACCAAGCTTGGAGAGCTAATCTCAACTGACAACTCGAGTTTTGGTAGGTGTGAATGGCAAGGTGGCAAACTCGACTTTGGTAATGCATGGGAAGTCTCACCCATCAAATGGGCGTGTTCCAACTAGGATCCATGTGAGGGTTTAGGTGGGATGCGTGAGTTTCATGAGGAAAACGTGAGCTTGAAAGGGTTGAAGTGGAGTGACAAGTGGAGACACAAGTGGAGTTTGGATGGGAGCCAAGCAATTTGTGATTTCTAAAATAAGGGAGGCGCCCACCATTGGCTTTAATGCCAACCAACCAACCCATTTATTATTTGCCACATCATAAAATTGAATTCTCAAGGAGGGAGGGCGAATTTGCTTAAGTGGAAAGTCTTCTGGTGACTGGATAACTAACTGAAGCCACTTGGAGTTGATTGGAATCTTCATAAATGTCTATTGCCATGTCACTTAGCCTTTTATTTTATTCATTTTTTATTATTTTGGAGATATTTGGATTTCTCCAAAATATTCAAATTTATTAATTTAATTGATAATTTCTCTGTAAATGGATTTTTAGAGAATTTATTAATTATGAGGTTGAATTGACATCCGAAAGTTGGGTTTAGCTGGTCCATAGGTCATGTGTGATTTTTGGCTTATGAAACGAGCCATCAATCACTAAATTCGGACCCCGGACGACTGACATATTACAAATTATTATTTCTCTATTTAAACTATAGAGAAATTTATTAAATTTAAAAAATAATTAAAAACCCAAATTCGACGGACCCAGTAAAATTTTTTTGAAATTTTTTCTGAGGGTCCTAGTGACTCGGGACATGACCAAACCCTATTCTAATAGTGTCTAGTAGGCTTATATACATTAGTTGGACTCTAATAACCCGCCATGGCCAAAATTTTCAAAATCGGGCATTCCAGCTTTGCAGGAAGTGGGAGAAAACCTCATCGATTATAGTTCGGCTGTAGGCAAAGTATAATTGACAAGGGAAAAAACTCCCTGGAATACCTTAGTTGCTTAATCAGGTCATGGGGAACCGAGACACTTAGATCCTACTAGCACACTTTATTACAAACCCACATGGGGCCATGGTCATGTTGACTCAAAAAATAAAACTGGCTAGTCACAAATGCTGGATCATTTGATATACTGGAGTACAAACATTCATCATGCTTGTCAAATGGCGGCTCTTCAGATAATCCAACTATGGTACAAAAAGTTGGTAACAGACTCCACACAAGAAATCATTTACCATGAGTCAAGTAGAGAGAATATTTCATAACACTAGTGTCAACTAAATGTCCTCATTGATCTCCAACATATCATGGTGATCTGAGTAGGCTGGAAGTGTCTCTGGAAAATATCCATGGGCAAACCAAAGATCTCATCTGTGGAACTGCTACATATGATAGAATATGACATAGGTAATGATCATCAATTCACCCCTCCATATCAAGGGCTAATGGGCACCACATCATGAATAATGTTAGTCTCCAAGCACAAGCTAACTCATCCACTAGACCATCGTTAGAACATGAACACACATTATCCATCACCCCTTAGTAATGATCAAATCATCAAATCAATCACATGTGAGCGATATCTCTAAGCCAAAGCTCACATATGGCCAATTTCATCTAATGAATCACCCTATAAATTTCATCCTTGTGATGAAAATCACATGTATGATCCTCATACAACATGTGGGGTAACATATGGTAATTCTTCTGATTACACATCCAAACAAATGACAATTTCAGGAGAAGGAATCTTTGATAGAAGCAGGTATTGACTGTTTGTCAAAATGACTTGCTACACCAGAACTGTCCTCTAAACGTTGTTGGTGAAATAGGGAAAAGATGTTGAGAATCCTGCCTGTGTCAAACGTTGTACTTTTTGTCAAAAATGTTATATTTCCTGGCATGCAACTGTTAAATGTTCTTCTGTTATGACTTTTTTCCTTATTTGTCTGTCACAAATTTTTAATACAATTCAAGATAATGTGTTTTGAGAAGGGATATCATATGTGGAATCCTCTATTGATGTCTTAAGCACCTTCATATATGCTATTAGTATTTCTTACGGAGATTTCTGTGTCCATATTAGGGTGGTGGAGAGATAGAAGTGACAGGATCTCCAACAGAAAAGGCTATTCTTTCTTGGGCATTGAAGGTATGATGCACAGTTGTTTTATCTATGCCAAAAGTATTGATGATTACTTGATTGCCATTTTTCTGCTCTGTTCACTTAAATATCTTCCAACGATTCAATTGTGTCCATTGTTGTGTTAGCTTGGAATGAATTTTAATGATGAAAGATCCAAATCCTCCATCTTACATGTCTTTACTTTCAACTCGGAAAAGAAGCGCGGCGGTGTTGCTTTAAAGAAGGTGACGGGTGTATTCATTCATTTACAAATCTTGTTTCCATGTGCAATATAATATCTTTTTTCTTTGTTAAGAAGTTACCAATTGTTTCTAAGTTCTAACTATTTGTTATTGTTTTTTTTTATTGCATAAATGCAGTCTGAAACTGAAGTAAATATTCACTGGCACGGAGCTGCAGAGATAATACTAGATCTTTGCAATACCTGGATTGACAGTGCTGGCTTTGTGAAAGAAATGATTGAGGACGAGGTTTAGTTTGTCTCTTAAATGTGAATTTCTGAAGTGAAAAATCCAATACCAATATGCTTGTTTAATTTTGATCAATTTCCTAGTCAGCGTGAGTTTATGGAATATGCCATCCTTTATTGCAGGCAGATCAGTTTAGGAAAACCATTGAGGGAATGGCTGCTGCTGGATTGCGGTGCATTGCTTTTGCTTACAGGCCATTTGATATTAATAGCGTGCCTTCTGATGAGGAGCAACGCCAATCATGGAAAATACCTGAAGAGAATCTTACCCTTTTGGCAATAGTTGGGATAAAGGTAATTTTTTTTTAGGACATGGCAATGTATCAATCAAATTATTTTGAGCCCATTAGTATACCACATTCTGTATGTAATTAATGCAACCACTCTTCCTATCAAAGTGAGGAGCAGTGAAATTACATGACTATATAGTATAAACTTAATATATTTCTTAAGATTTGAATTTTTTAACTTACAAGTTAAAATACAGACATTTTAAGATAGGGTACTTTGGATGTCCAGAAAAGTTTGCTAGTAGTGAACAGTTTCTGCTATCTGTGTAGGAAACCATGCTATTATGGAATAGTTTATACTACCCGTGTAACTCAAATTCTTTAAAGTTTAAACTAATGTATTTTGTTTTCATGATATATCTGTAAGCAAATGACTTAGAACTATCTAGTGGATGGATGATGTAGCCGCCTGAAACGCACCTCGGGTAATGTGGCAGAAATCTTCATGCCATTGGGTGCGACCTTGGGGGAAAGTCTCGAGTCAAGAGCTGTCACTTGATTCTTGACTCCTCCATCTAGGCCAACTCCTAGCGAAGCCAAGGCGGGTGGTGCCTAAGAAAATAACTAAGGCTTTTAAGCTAGGTTACGAATGTAAGTGTTATTCTAGGAGTTTAAATGAATTATTGAAACAAGAGTTGCAAAGGTAGTTTAAATAACTTTAACATCATATAAGGAATATCCCATCCAACATGTAAATTAATTTAAGCAAAAATGATTGTTGCAGATAGACCAGTGTTGGGTAGGTGAAATATGTTGTAGAGGATGATGTTTTGCAAATGTTTCTTGGTTAGTTTTAATTATTAAGATGAGTTGATTAGAGTGGGTTTATTTGGAGATTGCAATGAAAAGTAAAGTGCAAAAAGTAAACCACTATAAAGTTTGGCCCGCAGAGAACTTATCTCTTCGAACTGAGCGCAAAGCAACTATACCAAGTGTCCAACGAGGCGAAACATAAAGTCTGCTTTGGGCAGCCTCCTGACTCTATAGTAAGTTTAATGAAACCTCTCGAGTTCTTTAAAATAAGTTTTGAATGGATTTCCCTATTAAACTAGTCACTCTAATCCCTTTCTGATTGTGACCTTTCCGATAGGACAATCCGCGGTGGTCCAAGAGCATATGGGGATTTCGAGTCAGAGTTCGTTAAAATAACTAAAAAAACGTTGCGTAATTAGACTAAAACTACAAATCTCTTTTCTGATTGTACACCACCTACTCAGGGAAGTCTTTTCAATAGCAACAAGAGTAAACTTCGGGAAATCATAGCGAGGTTCATTACTTTTGCAAAATGAAATGAATAAAAGAAACAACTATGCTAAGTGCAGTGAGTGATGCAGTGTGATTTAATCTAATAAATAAAAAGTGCAAAAAAGTATATAGTGTGTTGGTGTGTGCTAATGTTGTGTTATCACACAACTTGTAGTTGTCTCTAAAGGTATCCTATCCAGGACGGTAGAGGTGTAGACAACTAAAGAGGTGACCCAAGAGATGCCACGGTTTCCAATGCAAGTTGGGTGTCACATTAACCAAGGCACTCTTCACTTTAGATCAAGCCTAACCAAGACCTAGGGGGAGACCCTAGCTTTGCCAATGAAGGCTAGCGAATTCAAACTAGACCTCCTAGGGAAATGTGATGATGAAAGAGTAGGAGACCAAGATGAAACAAGATCTAAATCTAGGATGATAAGTGGACCCAAGGTGGTTAGGGCTTGGCTGAAAAGGCTTAAGGCAAGAAATGTGATGATGAAAGAGTAGGAGACCAAGATGAAACAAGATCTAGATCTAGGATGATAAGTGGACCCAAGGTGGTTAGGGCTTGGTTGAACAGGCTTAAGGCAAGGAAAAATGTTCAACCAAGTGTAAGATAAGGTCACTTATGGATTAAGAATAGTAGATCTCGATAGATCTAATGCCAAAAAAAAGGTACCCAAGTGGGGCCTGTTATCACCAAACTTGTAGGTGCCCCTCGAGATGGATCCAAGATGGATGACAAAATGGAAGGGCAACCAAAGAGGTGCAACCAAGATGGCCTCGACTCCCAATGGATGGTTGTCACGCCAATCGAGGCAATCTTCACTTTATGTTATCTAGCCTGTTATCAACTGATTTGTACAATAGTTGAAACCTTATTGAGCCGCCAGTGTTGGAACACATCAGTGTTCACTTCCAGAGTATCTGGGTTTCATTATATTTGGGTCTAGCCAGTTTTGTTTTTGAGTCGACATGACCATGGCCCCATGGGGGTTTGTATCAAAGTGTGCTAGTAGGGTCTGAGTGGCTCGGTTCCTCATGACTGGATTAAACAACTAAGGTATTCCAGGGAGTTTTTTTATCGTCAGATTATACTTTGCTTCAGGCAAAATATAATCTCTTGTTTTTTCTCCCGCTTCCTCCAAAGCTGGAATGCCCGATTTTGGAAATTTGGCCATGGGGGGTTATTAGGGTCCGACTATAATGTATAAACCTACTAGACACTATTAGAATAGGTTTTGGTCATGTCCTAAGTCTCTTGGACCCCCAGAAAAAATTTCGAAATTTTTTTTACTGGACGCGTCGGAATTGGGGTTTTTAATATTTTTTAATTATTTAAATTTTAATTAAATTTCTCTATAGTTTAAATAGAGAAATTTGAGTCTGTAATATGTCAGTCATCCGGGGTCCGAATTTAGTGCTTGATGGCTCGTTTCATAAGCCAAAAATCACACATGACCCATGGAGCAGCTAAACCCAACTTTCAGATGTCAATTCAGCCTCATAATTAATATTTTCTCTGAAAAGTCATTTACAGAGAAATTATTAATTAAAATAATAAAATTGAATATTTTGGAGATAATCCAAATCTCTCCAAAATTAATCAATTTGATTAAAATAAAAGGCTAAATGACATGGCAATGAGCATTTAGGAAGATTCCAATCAACTCCAAGCCTTCCCAGTCAACCATCCAGTCACCAGAAGATTATCCACTCAAGCTAATTCACCCTCTCCATGCAAAAAATCGATTTAGTGTGTTGTCAAAAGGTAATTGGGTTGGTTGATATGCATTTATGTTGTGGTAGGCGCCCTCATGACTCACCACACCCACCAAGCTTGGCTCCCTTTGTTGATTTGAGTTTATACCTACTTACTACCACATGTCTCCACCATAACTAATTCGCATCACCCTCAAATCCTCACGTCAATCTCCATTGACTCGTGTTAATCCTTGTTGGAGTTTATGGATTGGCAATCACGAGTAAGCTTGGCTCTCATCTAAACTCGAGTTAGTACCTACCTTTGCCACTTGCCACCCATTGAACTAGCTCGCAACCTACCACCCCTCACGTCATTCCTCACCTTAGCTCATGCCCTTCCTTGTTGTAGCTTGCCCATTCGTTGGATGATACTTCCCATGCCTTCTAACACTCGAGTTTGCCACCTCTTCACTCATACCAACCAACTAGTGTGAGTTGTCATCTCCAAAGCTTGGTGTTCATTGGAATTCGAACTAGATGTCTATTGTTTTGGCTCTCAATATGCCAATTCGACCTAGGGTTTTAGCTTCAAGTTTTACTATAAAGAGAGGCCCATTTGGGTTATTATCTCATGGATTTTTGGGCAAACTTACTCTGCCAATTTGTAATCGTGTTCTAGCTTCTTGCTATTGGGAATAAATTCGACTTTGGAGGTCATATTGATGTGCACATTGGTCCATGAGAAATTGTTAAAGCTTCAATGAGGTGATATTGTTTTATTAATGCTATTTCATATATAATTGTTTGATCATTCTAGCTTAGAAGTCATGTTTATGTCCATGGAATGAATATTTGGTTTCAATTTATTCATTTATGCTTGGTTAATTGAGATCTAGAAGTAGCAAAAAGTAATCGGTTATACTCATGCTCTTCTTGCCCTTTTTTGGCTAATCATACTAGACTTGATCAAATCATTGTTGAAGTGGTTTAGTTTTGCAGATCTCCTAAGTGCAAAGTGGGACCTTGAGCTTGGTTGCTTCTTCTTCCTCTTTGCCATTATTTTGCTAACCTTTGTGCATTTCAGGTTTCTTCATGTTGCCGCCTGGTTCCACACCTGTGGAAAACGCAGCAGAAGTCTTCAAGCTGCTGGTGTGGCCTTGGGGGCAAGTCAGAGTCAAGTGCTGTCACTTGGGACTCGACTCCTCCGTCTAGGCTTTCCTAGCGAAGCCAAGGGGGGTGGACCCTAAAAATGAAAAGAAAACTTAGGCGTCTAATCTAGGAGTTAGGAAAATACTTTTGGTAACCAAGAATAAACAACATATACTTTTGTGAAATAAAACAATCATTCATCATTTACTCCCATTCAAAATAATCATCACTTAACTGCACATTAGTCAATAATATAAAATAAAATTTAAACAAGACCAGTGCCTTATAATGGAGTCAATAAACAAATGCATAAGCAGAAAAGTAGATGTTGTGCGAGTGTTCTTGGTTTATTTTAAAATTAATGTGATGGTGATCTTTTTATTATGGCAGGGGGGTTCCCAATATACGCAAGGTACGGGGAACATGTCCGGAGTTTTGAAGCGTGGCTTCCCTCTCAGGCTTGGGCTGAATCGGAGTCTCGAGGAGGTGTTCAGATGCTATACCAACGAGGGCAAGCCTAACGGTTTCCAAGAGGTCACTACTCAGTGTGGTTCCAAGCCTTCTGAGAAATTTGCCCACGACAACAAAATACGTGTTGTGCCGGATTTTCACAAAAAGGATTTTTTTATTAGGGCGGTGTTAGATCCTATTACTAGTCATCCCCTCCTTTCTGATGTATACCAACTGTATCAGACTAAGCTGCAAGTTGGCCACAGAGCATACGGGAGAAGACCTTGGTATTTTTATAAAAAATTTATGAACCCAAATTTTATCTTTTTTAAAACCCCAGGAGTCTCTTTTCAGGCACGTATTTCGGGCAAGCCCTCATACAGAAACCCTACTTCGGGAAAGCAAGGGGGGCGTTATGAGTTTGTAAAAAAAATGTGAAAAACTATGTTATGAGTGAACTTGTGGCCCACCAGTGGAACGGACCAATAAGGTTTATTTTAATCCTAATTAATTTTATTAAATGCCGGAAAACAAAGAAATAAACTACTCTAAAAATCACGTCATGAAAAGAGACGACACAGGCCACCCCTGGGGGGATGGGGTATGGGCGCTGGCTAGCCCACTTGCTCTCGTTTAATACTTGTTTACAATGATTAGAGAAGTGCCCCAGTCTACTTGAAGTGACTTGGTGGCTTACAAAATTTGAGGAAAAATTAACCGGTTTTACAAAAATATGAAATTTGGTCCTCCGGATTGCTTGGATTTTCGAAATTTCGGCAGCACCTCCTCCTACCTGTTCGTCTTTTGCTGCAAACCAGCAAGCAATTATTAGTATAAGATGCCCAAAAACACTTTAAGAGTGTCTTTGGAACACCTCCTAAAAAACCCAAAAAATTCTAAGTAAAAAACTAAGTAAAAACTGCAAAATTTGACCAAGTAAAACAAGCAGTAATGCTAGTTTTGCTTGGGGTCTTTGCAAGCTTTATGAGCTGCAAATTGTATGCTCTTAGACAGCCAAATATACTTTTAAAATCAGAACTACAACTACCCAACAAAACTTGAAAGAAATTTGACAACTTTATTGCAAATCTTGGAAAAGTAGATGTTAAATGAAGGAAAAAACTAACAGTTAAAGATATGAGCTTTGTAACTGTCTAAACCAATCCTTTATGAAAAGATTTCTGATCTATTTAAAATACGATATGAGTATATAAATCAGAAATATTTCAAATTAAAGTAACCAGTTAACCAAAGAAGATTTTTTTGAAATAGAAGGGAGAGAGAGGTGAAGCAAATTTTGTTGAATAACACCGAAACTTTGGAGATCCTTTCCGGTGGTGAGCTGAGGGATTGTATCTGCATAAAAGATTAGATAAATGGAAGACACAAACAAGTTCTCCAACCTATCCACCTGAGACAACCTGTAAAAACACCACAACTTGCAACAAAAAGATCAAATGTAGATAAAAAACATAGTAGAAATTTGAAGAAAATATTCATAAACAAATGAGAAATTTAAATATGATCTCTACTAATGCATAAAATGAAAGATTAAGCAATAAACAAATTACTTAAACTTTCCTCATAAACCAATACTGATCTTTCCCTAAGCTATACTTGATCTTAAAGAAACAAAATGCATCAATACAAGTTACCTCATTTGAAACAAGACATTCATCCACTCACAAAGTCCAACACCATAAGTGACCTCCAAAGCCTTTTATTAATATTCAAAACCAAAATGAGTATTACAACGATAAGTATTGTGCTCCAATTCTCCCTCTAGCTAATGGAGAGAGCAACCCAATATATATAGAAACCCATGAGAGGAGAGGCGCCCAAGTGTAGGAGATAATGGGGGAGATGTAGCACGATTTGAGGGAGAGATTGGGGCTGCCCACTCCCCTTTCCTAGCTGCCCATAAGCAGCACATAAGGTGCTATCACAGCAGCATAAAAGGTGCTGCACATACCACACGTGGGGCTCCATTATAGTGAAGTGCGCCCATGCTAAAAGAGGGAAAGCGCCCATCATTTAAGGGAGTGTCATTTCCATGATTTATGCTGCCCAAAATGTCAAAACGTCAGCCCAATACACTCCTTAATACATGCTGATCCAAATCAGTCCCTCAAAACTCTCCAAAAATTTAATATTTTTTAAGTCACTTTTTCAATTTTTTGATTTTTTATGACTTTTTTGACTTTTTTGGGTTTTTTGGCCATAGGAAAAAATTGAAGCACCCAAACATTATAAAAAGTGGGTTGAAGGGTTAAGGGGGTGCTCTGAGTTAGAAAACGAGCACCCCTAAGGCAAAAAATACCTCCAGACGCCCCTTACAGGCCAATTACAAATTTTTTAATTGAACCATTAAAAAATGGCCCAATTTACGGAAAAATTAAAACTTGCCGAAAATTAAAAAACAACCTAGGGGGACTTAGGACATGTCCATATGACTCAAAATTAACGCCTAGCATGTTCATATACATTGACCCATAGACTTTAACAATCCCCTAAGGCCCGTCAGCCTCCCCAGGCATTCCAGCTTTGGAGGAGCAGGAGAAAAACCAATTAATTATGTTATGCACTAATGCAAAACATAATAGATAGGTGAAAAAACTCCTTGGAATACCTGAATTAGCCAAAAAGTCCTAGGGAACCAAGTCTTTTACAAAACACCATGCTAGTACGTTTTTATTACAAACCCCGCAGGGCCATGGACATGCGGAAAAAAATAAAAACGGGGGCCTTTAAAGGCCAGCTGGATATCAAATCACCAAAAATGAACATGTATCATGTTCCATTCTGCCCGCTCGCTTGATAATCCAACTAAGTACAACTTAGCTGGTAACACTTCAAAAGATCGATTCGTGCTTCAAGGATTGAGCTTGAGAGGTTTCATAAAGAATCCATCAAATCTTTTTCAAAATTTTCAAATTGGTTACCTTGGTCCTAAAAGGATCCCTCTTCAAGCCTTCTCTTTTTCTCCTTGAGTCTTTCCCCTTGAATTTGCTAGCCTACCTTCCTCTCTGTTACCCTAGTTTTTACCTTCTCTCCCCATTCGCTGTAGCTTCTCCTCTCCTACTTCCTCTTTTGCCCTAGATCTATTCCTCCCACTCGTTTTTATCCTCCTCCTTCTCCATTCGCCCTTCTCTCCTTGTGCTTTCAATTTGCTCTCTTTTACCTCTTCTATCCTCTCTCTTTGCTCTCATTTTAGCCCTACCCTATCCCTAATCGTCCTACTCCATCCACTTGCCCTTAGTTTTGTTCCATCTCTCTCTTCTCGTCCACCTCCAAAGTGAGCCCTAAAACATAAACAAATCAACAAAAACTTGTTAGTGATTAAGATCTAGTTGTTATCTAGTCTCATTTATCTTGTTAGTAGTAGATCTTGTACTTGTTTGTTAGTCTTGTTAGCATTGGCATTGTTAGCCTTATGTTACTTTTCATCCTCTTAGCTTGCATTTTGAATCTCATACTAGAAATCTAATTCTTGCATTCTAAGTAGTTTATTGAGCATATAGGGAAGTGATAGGTTGCATTTAGCTAGTAGTTGTTTGCAATCTTTTACATTTTTCAAAAAAAAGTAGATCTCATATACCAAAAATATTTCAATTTTTTATACTTTAGATCTCTTTTCTAGCACATTTCAAGAGTTTGTTGTTCGCTGGTCCGTTTCATCATAGTTAAGATTTCATGTTAAAATCTCATGCATTTTCCATCTTAGAGTTAATTTTTTGAATCTAGACTTAACTAGTCTCAAATTTGGATTTATTTTCGCTAATGGTTAATAGGTGCCTTGTTGAGATGTTTTGAGCTTGTGTAGGTCATTTTAGAGAGAGATATTCGATAGATCTTGAAGCAAAGAAATCAAAGCAAAACCACAAGAACGCCATAAGGAGTGATTGAATATACAAAATCTTGTTATCCTTTGTAATAAGCTTATAAAAGCTAGCTTTGTGTTTCTTAGTTATTTCATTCTCAAAAGACCTTGTGAGGTTTTAAACCCAAGGCATTTGTAACCGTTTAATAAAAGTTTCAAGTGGAGGAGGCCTCCACTTTTTGGTCTTCTTCCCCATTTGGGGAAGAGTGTCGTACTTGGTTAGCTTAGATTTATGGTTTCATGCTCTTAGTTTAGCTTTATCTCAATAAGTCATTTTGCTTATCTTCCATATTTACTTACCCCCATGCTCTCCCGAGTAGGGTCTTTGACCTGAAAGAGACTCTTGGGTAGTTTGGTTTTACTTTTGTTTAAGTTATCTTATCTTCTCTTCCAATCCTTGACCAGAGAATAGCTAACTTTGGGATTGTATCCCAAAGGCCACATAGTTTTGTGGTAGCTTCTCGCTCCTCCATCAACTTCTTGTGGACATCCAGCTAGCTAGAAAGTTTCCAGGATTGGTGGCTTCTAGTGGTTGATCTTGTTCGGAGATCAATCCCACCTATTAGATTAAATCTTGTGTGGTAGAACACTAGTTTGAGTTTAGTTTCATTTTATTTGGCAAAGTAGTTTTTGTTAAGCATTACTTCATATCTTTCAAGCTTATTACGTGGTTTTATCTTTTAAAATTGATTTATTGCTTTTACAACATAACTACTATCTGCTTCTTTAAAATAAACCAGAGTCTCTTGAACTTGGCCAAATCCAAGTCAAGAGCACCCTCTATCGGAGGGCATTTTAGTTTTGCATTTTCCCTGCATTAGGCATTTTAAAGCTTAGCAAGTCTCTTGAACTGTGGTCATAAGATCAAGTCAAGAGCGCTCTCTGTCGGAGAGTTGAACAAGGTTCTCTAATAAATAAAATTTTCCACTCATACATCCCTTTAATTAATTTACCTTGGTTTCTGTCCTACACCCGTATGCTCTGCCAACCGGAAACGGTTGAGCTAGTACTCAGAAAGGTGGAAGACTTGTTAATTTACAAGTGAAAATCTAATTAAAACTTTCACCCCCATAACCAACGAACCGACGTTGTCATAAAGTATTTTAATTAGTTCTCAGGGGAGGCGCCGAAGTGCCAAATCTGCGACACGATGGCTGGTTAGCATTGCGCGCCTCGCTGTGATTCCAGACAGGTTTGTCATGTCTCTTAAAGGAGCTGCTTAAAATTACTTTCCGGACACTCTTTGAACATCCTTGGTTTTAGCCCTAATAATCAAGACAATTAAAATTTTAAATTTACCAAGATAAGCTGCACAACGTTCTCACAAACTTTCCAATTCAAGCACTTATATCAAGTTTTCACATTCACATTTAATTTTTGACTCCATAAGGCACTGGTCCTTCATCTTATATTTTGCTTTCTTAAGTATCAACATTGGAGTATTTGCTTATATTTACGTGAAAAGTGATTTATTTATTGCCCAAAGTGTATCTTTCATTTTGTATTTGCAACGTGGATTGCGCTATCTTGTTTTATATTTTAATTTTATATTGTCTCTCATTCCAAAAACTCCTAAACAACACCCATCCGCATCACAACACCTAAAAACACTATAAATACCAGAGCCTTAGTGAAACTCTCTTTTAGGGACTACCCCCCTTGGCTTCGTTAGGAGTTTGCCTAAACGAAGGAGCTGGGATTCAGGTGACAGTACCTGGCTCATTGCTTGCCCCCAAGGCCACACCTCTCTCACTTTTAGTGAAGAGACAGCTTTCAAAAGATTTCCGCTGCTGGTGTGCAGTTTGGCGGACAACATAGCCCAAGACAACAAAGGGGGAGACCCAGATCTATTCCCGACAGGAGAGACCGAACCAAAACACCAGATCAAGTCAAGTATAGTTGAAGTACGTAAGGTGTATGGTGAACCCTAGATCTATGGAAGAAGTCACAAGATGAATAATAGTTTGGATCAAGGGGTTTAAACATTGTATCTTTGATCCATTATGGGTGGAATAGTGACTTATGATGTTTAAAATAAGATCCAGGATTAGGGTACTAGTCAATTATGAGAAAATCCACTGCCTTGGGAACTGTGTCCAATGCAGAGTAGTTAAGCACTGAATTGGGGCTAACCAGTACCAAAATTGAGCTTTATTGATTGATATGACAAAGTCAAGGGGTTCAAGCTACCAAAACAAGGATCAAACCACAAACAAACTCAACAGTCCAAGAAAGTCGAATTTGCTTGGAGAAAGATCAGTGCCTTGGGAAGTGCACCAAATGGAGTCGGATGTCCACCAAATTACAGATCTGGAATGTCGAGGTGTTGAGGTAGGTGGATCTAAAAGATTAGGGTCATCCAATGGCTGTATCGCTGTAGATCTGAGATTGAAGTATGCCACAAAGTGACCTAAGTGGGGCATAACCCTCAAAATGAGGAATGGGGCCCATAAGGTCAAAATCACTGAAGTGACACACTAGGGGTAGGTTATTAAATGTGTAGATTAGAGATAAAGTGGGATCTCACCTACCCAGGTGCTAGATCCCTACAAACTCACCTCTCCAAAGATGTGCGACCTCCCTTGGAGAGGCTTCTTTGCCTTGGAAAGTGGGTCAAATGGAGGCCAAATCACACCAAACTATAGATCCGAATTGCCGTGGATACTGTAGAGGTGGGTTTTAAATTTTATACCCAGAAGCCAAGTGGATCTTGCTAGATCTGAAAAAAGGTAAAATGAGGGTTTGTAAATTAAGGGTTTTATCAATGAAGTAGCTATGTCAATGGATTGGAGCCAAGACAAGAAGAAAAAACGTGTGGATCTTACCTGGATAACCTTGTAGATGCCTTGATGATGATGATCTCTGAAACCCGATCAATTTGGAGTGATTTGAGGTAGTTTTCTCTGAAATTGATTTGCCCAAGGAAGCCAATGCGCCCTCTCTCCTGCACAATAAATGTCAACAATATCAGATTTACTGCAAACAAGAGATAAGACTAATGCCACAAGAGAACTAACAGAAAGATAGCATAGATCACAATGATACTAATGATAACCCCCTGATACAAGCGAATGCCAAGTGGAGTGAGTTGAAGAAGCCTTGCAAAAACGCCTAAGTGAAGTTGCCCTCCTGTAGATAAGACAAAAGTTTCCAAAAAGATGGATCTTACCACAAATACCCAAATGCTAGGATGCAATAGACTTTCCAATCACCATCTAAGAACACTAGATGCAGAGACCACAAGAATTTCCACAAGAAATTTTTTTTATATCAAGATTCCAAAAGCCAAAGACCCCTTACAATGAGAAGCTCTCTCCTTTAAATAGGATGGAGAGAATCCACAATCTAACCACTTTTTGAATGAGTGGCTAAGATTAAAAGATCAAAAGATCTAATCAGTGGTTGAGATGAGCTCAACAATACAATACATGGATCACTAATAAAATATAACAATAAGTGGACAAAATCGCCCTAGGAGAGGGGATCTAACCAAATCATGATGACAAAATAGTAGATCTAGCTTATGGTGGGTCCAAGGGGTAATTTTAGACACCCTTAATCAATCCCCATAACACAATATCAATAAAATAATCATCAAAGTACCAAATCGTGCCTCTATGGACAAATCGTGAGCCTTGGGAGGCTCCAAAAATCATCAGAGAGTGCCATAAGTGATGGATGTGGGTCCCGATGAAGCTGAAACTGCTGGAGAAGGTGTGGAAGACATCCCACTCATCATCACTGATCATTCCATGCCATAACATTGCCTCAGTAGCCCAAATCAAATTCCTTTGTAGCCATTTTTACCATTTCTGGACTGCCTCGAGAAACGTGAAACTACCCAAATTGCCTCCTGGAGTGCCTGCGCTGTCAAGGTGAGCTCACCAATGAGTCTAGGAAGGGGATAATATGGTAATAACATGTGGCTGGACCACCCCCTCCATGCACAACTCCCTAGGTGAACCAAGTAAATCTCATCATTGCTCTGACAGGGCCTCCGACAGACAAAAACTACACTAGGATAGCCAACTGAGGCTCAATCATCACTGTAACTGCCCGGAACTGAAAACATACTGTCTCATTGGACTCAGAAGGTCCAAATCCATCTAAGATGTGTACTCATACACCACATAAACCTCTGCATGGTCCAAAATAAATACTCATCATATCCGGTAGACCAAATAATAATAATCTGTAAAAGTGCTAAAAAGCACAAATCATCATCATAAGCCTGAAACCACTGCATAAGCACACCATGGTGACCTGTACCAGACCATATATCATCTATCTGTAACATCTGAGGTCTGTCACCTCATGTCCTGTGGTTGATTTTTGGTCAAATTGAGGTTTGACCAAGTCAACATGACCAAAATATAACTCAAACTGTCATCAAGCTGCTGCAAGGTGTCCAAGGTTAAGACATGCTTTACCATCCATTCAATTAGCAATTATAACAAAAATTAATCATTACTGGCGATCTAAATCCAAATATAATAACTCATAATTATTATTTATTACTCAGACAAGACTTTCAAGGTCATACTCACTTCATAGTTGTGATCAATTTGCTAGTGAAGGGTGAAGGCTAAGAAACAATTGGCGAGGTCAAAGGATGACTTATTGACTTAACACTGTGACACTTTGGAAATGGAAAAGGGAATACACACCATAGCATATAGTGGACAAGCAACAACATAGGGAATGGCGGTGTCTCACAAATGGATAAGTTGTTCAAAGAGTGTTTATTCACCTTACACAGATGCGCACAATCCATAATACAAATGAGGCCAGCAATCTTTTTGATATAGCATTTAAGTTTCATTGCTTTTTAGGCCTAGAGTTTCCATAGCCTTTGATCTATGTGTGTTTATAAACACATTGCATAGATTTACATTTATTTAGGCTTCTTGTTGCAGGCGTGTTTTTAAGGCACTTGTTTACCTGAGCACTTCTAGGTGTGTCACAGACAGCTTGTTTACCTAGGTATTTTACATTTCACAAAAGATATAACATTTGATATTTCATAGCCATTTTCATTTGGCCTGCCTTTCATTCATGTGTGTTTAGAAACACATTGCATGAATGGGCTTTTCATACAAGATATAACATTTCATTTCCATACTTTGCATTAATGGCAGCACTAAAAGTTTCAGGTTTAGCCAACAACGTCTTTAGTGACTAGGGGGAATTCTCAAGGAATTCCAACTCACCATAGGTAAGTTTTGTCACCAACTCAGAGCCGAGACACAATAAACAGGGAAGCTTATCCAATATAGAGGCTACAGTGGGGGAAAGTCCTCCATGCCAGTAGTCAAGTAGTAAGTCATGGTAATGAATCAATTGGGTAAGTCATGGATGGATGAAGATAGTGAATAATGAAACCGACACTAGCAAGCTAAGGTATGGCGGGAATGATCACCTCCATTCTCCCTAGGGAGCGTAAAACCAATGAGTATAGGCCAAGAACTTCTAAGTTTGAGTAGGGACAAATATGATATATATATAATACAACCAGGTCCACATATCTATATGATCACCAGATCATGATACTAAATGCCAAGACATGCTAAGAGAATGGAAATAAAAGCAACATAACCACAACACCATAATATACTTGCTGAGTCATATACCTAAATGCTCATCATCTGAACCAGCATTTGTCCTCTGAAACTGCTACTGTAACTCTGGGCACTATTGACTGCTTTGTATAAATGGCTAAATAGCTACATCAATCATCTCTTTGAGTGTCCTGAAACTCAGTCATGGCATGGGGAATAACACTGCTGTCCAAAATTTGATAATGATCCATAGTAGATGCTCATCTCAGCATCTCAATGCAAGGGAACTGGCTGAATAGTTTACTGGAATCAGAAAAATAATGTATGGTAGCCCAGCTACTATATATGTGATAACAGGGCCTGTTATCACCTAAGCTGTAGTTACCCCTATGGATGGATCCAGTCATGGATGGCAATAGGGAAGGGCAACTCAAAGGTGCAACCACGATCACCTCGACCTCCAATATATATGGTTGTCACGCCAGTCGAGGCAATCTTCGCTTTATGTTATCTAGCCCAGACAACAAAGGGGGAGACCCGATCTACTCCCGACAGGAGAGATCAAAACCAAGACACCAAATCAGGGTATTTCTAAGCGAAGTTAGGTGTATGGTTTATCCTAGACCTAAGGATGAAGTCACACGCCAAGTGAGGGATTCAATAGGTATAGCTTTGGTTCATGGTTGATGTAAGAGTGACTTATAATGTTTGCAGTGAGATCTAGGGCTAGTGTACTAGTTCAATGTTGGAAAGTCCACTGCCTTGGGAGCTGTGTCCAATGCAGGGAAGTTAAGGTTTGTATTGGGGCTAACTAGTACTGATGACAAGCTTGACCATGATTCATGATAGCATCAAGGGTTTAGTCCACCATGCATAGGTTAATCCACAAGTCAATCCAACAATCTAGGAAGGTTGAACTAACTTGGAGAGAAACCAGTGCCTTGGGAATTGGGAAGTGGAGTCAAAGTAGGTTTGACTTGTGGTTTAGGACTCCTAGTACTTGGGACAAGTGGGCAATGGAGGTCTTGATGGATGAATGAGTCTAGATCTAGGTTTGACCCAAGTGGACCACAATCCCTTAAAATAAGGAATGCAATCCCCAAGGCAAGATTTGACAAAGTGACAGTCTAGACCTAGGTTTTGAATTATTCCGATTTCAGATCTCCAAAAATCTCAAGTACCCAGTTCCTGGAAGTGAGTCAACTCACTTCTCCAAGGTGGTGCGACTTTGCCCAAGGAGGCTAAAAAGTGGGGTTAGGTGGGTCAAAACAAGTCGGATGGCATGCAAACTTTAGATTCGGGTAGATCGGTCAAGTAGGAGTATGGATCTGTAATTTCGTGGTAATCCAACGGTTAGATCTTAGTAGATCTGAGTTTGAGGGTTCCAAGTGGCCCAAAATGGGGATTAAATCCCTTAAAATGTGGAATGGGGCCCACAAGGTGAATTTCAGGAAAGGGACAACCTGGGTGTATGTTATTGGATGTGTAGATGTCAAATCAAGTGGAATCTCAAACACCCACCACTTAGATCTAGGTCAACCGGCTCAATCAGTGAAGTGCGCCTTGCTTGGGAGAAGCCAAGTTGGTATGGGAGAGGGGTCAAACGGAAGCCAATCCTCACCAAACTATAGATCCGGGATGCCGTGGATGCTATAGAGGTGGGTTTTCAATATTATGCCCAATAACCCACTAGATCTAAGTAGATCTGAGAAAATGTAAAAATGGGGTTTTGATTAATTAGGGTTTTAAGTGTTTTTGACAATTGGATAGATCATGGAGATAGAACTTACCTTGAGATCATACCTGAGTGATGTGATGAGATGCCTTGATGTTGAGGAAGATTCCCGCAGAGATCAAATGAGAGATTGTTGATTTGCTTGCCAATTTGATGCCCTAGCCCACAAGTGCGCCTTCCTCTACCTGTCAAACCAAGGAACAAAATTCAATCAGTAAGATCAAGTATGGAAGAAATACAAGAGAAATGCAATAGTAACATGAAATAGAAGGTCCTGGGACAGTAATACTCCCTGTTACCAACGAAGAGCTCCAAAGAAGAAGTAGGGAGAGTCTTCCCCTACCAATACCTCCTCCTCCAAGCAAATCGGCCTCCACCTGTAGATGCAAAATCGTGGTACAAAGATATGGCAAACAAGATCTCCAATAACTCAGTGCAAAGGAAGAACCAACGAACGAACACCAAAAACATTCACCACAACACTGGAGATAGATGCAATAATAATTTTCTATTCCAATAATCCAGAGCCAAAAGTCCCTTTACAATGAGAGGCTCTCTCCTTTAAATAGGAAGGAGAGGCACCAAAACCCTAACCACTTTTTGAATGAGTGGCTAAGATTATAAGATACAAAAGTCTAATCAATGGTTGAGATGAGCTCAACAATATAATACATGGATCACACATAAAATATAACATAAGTGGACAAAATCGCCCTAGAAGAGGGGAATCCCACCAAATCATGATGATGAAATATCATAAGAGGCTTATGGTGGGTCCAAGGGGTAATTTTATCCCTCCTTGGTCAATCCCCATAGCACAATAACCAATAAATAATCATGAATGTACCAAATCGTGCCTCCATAGTGAAGTCGTGGTCCTCAAAAGACCTCAAAAATCCACAGAAAGTGCCATAAATGATGGATGCGGGCCCCGATGAAGCTGAAACTGCTGGAGGAGGTGTGGAAGGTCCCGATCTATCATCACTGATCATCCCATGCCATAACTTTGCCTTAGTAGCCCAAATCGATTTCCTCAATAGCCATTTCTACCAATCCTGAAATGCCTCGGGAAGCGTGAAACTACCCCAAACAGCCTCCTGGAGTGCTGGCGCTGTCAAGGTGAGGGCACCAATGTGTCCGGGAGGGGGGTAATATGGTAAAAACAAGTGGCTGGACCACCCCCTCCATCATCAGCGCCCTAGGTCAACCGGATAAAAGTCATCTCTGCTCCGTCAGGGCCTCCAACAGACCAAAACTGCACTGGGACAGCCTACTCAGGCTCAATCATCACTGTAAGTGCCCGGAACTGAAAACAAACTGTCCCATTGGACTCAGAAGGTCCAAATCCATCCAAGATGTGTACTCATACACCATATGAGTCTCTGCATGATCAAAATAAATACCCAATATACCGGAACAAGGCCAATAATAATGATCTGTAAATGACCAAACACTGCTGTAACCCAAGAATCATCATCATAACCCTGTAGCTGCTGCATAGAACCATCATGTATGTGTACATAGACCATATATCATCTATCCATATCATCATAAGGTCTAACAACTCATGTCCCATGGTCCTCCATGGTCAGACTAGGTCTAACCAAGACCAAATATAACTCAGACCATCATCCAAGGCTGCTGCAAAGTGTCAAGGTTAATACATGCTCTACAACTTATTCAAATAGCAATTATAACACATAATGATCATAACTGGCGATCTACATCCAAATATATAGTGTCGTTAATTATTATTATTACTCAGACTAGACTTTTAGGATCATACTCACTTCATAGTTGTGATCAATTTGCTAGTGAAGGGTGAAGGCTAAATTAAATGGCTCGGCTATGGGATGACTCAACTATCTTGACTTTGTGACACTTTGGCAAGGGAAAGGGAATACACCATAGTATATACTGAATGAGCAATAACACAGGGAATGGCGGTGTCTCACAAATGGATGAGTTGTTTAAAGAGGGTTTATTCACCTTCACAGATGCGCACAATCCATAATACAAATAAGGCCAGCAATTGTTTAGATATAGCATTTAAGTTCCATTGCTTTTTGGGCCTGAAGTTTCCATAGCCTTGATCTATGTGTGTTTACAAACACATTGCATAGATTTACATTTTTCTTTTAGGCTTTCTGCTGCAGGTGTGTTTTTAAGGCACTTGTTTACCTGAGCACTTCTAGGTGTGTCATGGACAGCTTGTTTACCTAGGTATTTATTTTCCACAAGATATAACATTTTATTTTCATTGCCATGTTCATTTGGCATGCCTCTCATTCATGTGTGTTTAGAAACACATTGCATGAATGGGCTTTTCATACAAGATATAGCATTTCATTTTCCAGATTTTGTATTGATGGCAGCACTAAAAGTTTCAGGTTTAGCCAACACAACTTTAGTGACTAGGGGGAATTCACAAGGAACTCCAACTCACCATAGGTAAGTTTTGTCACCAACTCAGAGCCGAGACACAAAAAACAGGGAAGCTCATCCAATACAGAGGCTACAGTGGGGAAAAGTCCTCCATGCCACTAGTCAAGTAGTAAGTCAGGGTGATAATCTAAAAGGTAGGCCATGGATGGATGAAGACAATGAAATAATGGAGCCAACACTAGCAAGCCATGGTATGGTGGAATGATCACCTCTATTCTCCCTAAGGAGGGTATGTACCAATGAGTATGAATAGTGAACTTCTAAGTCTGAGTAGGGACAATATAATATATATAATAGGTCAACCAGGTCCATATATCTATATGATCGCCAGATCATGACACTAAGTGCTAAGACATGCTATGAGAATAAATATAAAAGCAATCTAACCATAACACTATGATATACCTGCTGAGTCATATACCTGAAAGCTCATCAACCTGTACCATCATCTGTCCTCTAAGACTGCTGCTGTAACTCTGGGCACTACTGTCTGCTCTGTACCAATGGTATAATGGCTACATCGGTCATCTCTCTGAGTATCCTGAAACTCAGTCATGGCATGGGGAATACAACTGCTGTCCACAATCTGATAGTGATCCAATATAGATGCTCATCTCGGCATCTCAAATGCAAGGGAACTGGCTGAATAGTGCACTGGAATGAGAAAAATAATGTATGGTAGCATATATGTGATAACATCTGGCTGCGGCTGGGACAAGTGCTCTGCTGAAATGAGCGCTTGAGAACCTCAGAATCTCTGGTCCTCGAACTCTGCTACTCGAATCCACGATCCAGCACTCTACCATTTTATTTCCAGCTTTTATTTTTTGCAACCTATTTTCTGCATTCACAAACATCAAACATACCTCATGCCGCATGTGTGGGAAAAATATAAAACCAACTGAAATAAAATCTACTCTATGTCAGAAATATAAATGCATGAAATATATAAATGCAGAAAGTAAATGAAACTACTAACATAATTTGCAAAATTGCAAATTTATTGTGCAGGAAAAGAAAAGTGACAGGTACTCAGTTAAACTAGGAGCTTACAAAGGAGCTTAGAGACTAAGAAGGTGCCAGACTCAAAGGCTGAAAAGACTAACTACTGCCTAAGTAGGCTTATTCGGTTTCCTACCTACCCTAATCTACCAGGCAATGCAAGCGGAGAGATCCCAACTATGTGGGATCAGGGATGTGATCCCTTAAGTCCCTCTGATGGACAGGATATAAAATACGTCGTCCACTACCAGTGGTCAGAAAGCACATGCCATCAATGCATCGATCTACTGTGAAAGGTCCAACCCATAAGTCATCAGCTTGTCCCGATCTCATATGCAATAAATGGTTGGGAATGATGACTTGACTTCCTGTAGGAAAATTATTTCTATTGACTGACTCAGGAATAACTCCAATGTTACGAATAGGCATGGGATGGATTTCAGCAGGGTTTTGCGGTTGAGGTGTGACAATCCTCGAGTTTCTTCTAGAAGGAACTGCATCAATTCTGGGTGGACCACCATCTAAGGAAATAGCAACCGTGCCAACAAGGACTTCCCTAACTTCCCTTCTTGTTTCTTGGACTACCTCATTTGGCTCTTCCTCATGGGGAGATACTACCCTTTTAACAACCTCACTTACAGTCCAGAAATCCCTATGTTCCTCTGAGGGAGATGGCTCATGAGATATGACAGTGTTATGACTAGAACCTTCCCCTGAAGGAACGGAACAACCATGTTTTCCAATCTGGGAGAAACTGACTCAAGATGAAATGTAGAGGAAGTAGGAATGTGAGAAGGATCATAAGTGTGATGACTAGGTGACTCGGATGGTAAGAGGAAACTAGGGATATGCGGATATGCAGATAAGGCATAGTTTTGAGGCTCTGAAGGAGTTTGAAAAATAGCAAGGTTATTTAGATTATAGTCTCCTTCGGGTGCATCATTAATTAGGGCATTCTCTTCCCAACTTAGAGAGTTATCATGGACTTGAATTAGATCACCGTCTTCTAGAGATAAATGAGATAAAGAATCTTCTGTATCGGAATAATAAGTGGCTTCAGGCTCTTCATTTGTTTCATCCCTAGTAGATGTTGCAAGATTGTTTTCCCATGGGTAGATAGGTGCAAGCCCTTGGCTTTCTCTCTCTCTATTGTGATCAGTCAAGGCAAACCATTCTCTAACAGTAAAAGGAATTCTTTCTCCCCTCCTAATATCATCAAACTCATCTTCATGTATTGGGTTCTCAATATTCTCCTCATTGTTTGTTTGCTCATGATGGTTTTCTATTGGGGGAGTTTGTTCCATGCTTCGATCATCAAGCAAACTCTCATCTCCTCCTATATTTCTTATGTCATCCTCAACCCCTTCAAGTGTGTGATTTTCTATGGTAGGTTCTTGAAACATTTCATTATTTTGTTCACGATCTTGGGGTTGATTTTCATGTCCTATAAATTCATCTATTTCCTCAACAAATTCATTTCCAATTGTTCTTGTTATTTCAATCATTTGCTTGTCTTCCCAAAAAGAATCAGAATCTTCCATGACCATACACATACTTTGATCAACCTCATATAACTCATCCTCATCTTCAACAAGGTTAGTTTTGGCATTATTTAATAATTCATCCCCATATGTGTTTTTTAACCCTTCATCGAAAGATTCAACATGCTCATTATAACAAGGTTCTCTGTTAACCCGAATCAACGCTCCATCAGGGTTGGGAACACAAATAAATGATAAATCCATCATAAGGTATCCACCTAGACCAGCTGCCCATTTTCTAGATAAAAGCATTCCATATGCTGGGGGTAAGTCAATGACAACTACATCCGTCATAGTAGAAATGTCTGAACATGCGAATAGATCAGCCCTAAGGTTTTTAATCAAGCCATAAGACGGTACTCGTCGGGAATCTATACCACAAACATTTCCATAAGGCCTAGTCACTTCAAGTCCCATTTCCTTCATAACTTGTAAAGGCATAACGTTCATTGCTGCTCCAGAATCCAACATACAGTTATGAAGGAGCATGTTTTGAATATGCAGGGTAAGGTAAAAGGGAGAGTGACCACCGCTCTTTCTTTCATAAATGGCTGAATGGATGTTTATTGGTGGATCCTTTTCTGTTTCACTAGGTTGTGTTCCACTAAGCTTTTGGATATGACATGATTCTAGGACCGGTTCGGGAGTTTTCTCTTGGCCAATACCATTGAAAAATTCTTCTACTTGGCATCTAACAGAGGGCACCTTCATTAACTCAGTGACAGGGATGTTACACATTATCTTGCTTAGCTCTTTCTTCATATCAATCTTAAGATCATAATCATCTATGGCAAGATCTTCTTCTTCCTTTTTATCTTCATCAATCTTTTTATGTTTATCAAGAAAAGAAGGCTGGGAAGTACTTCCTCGTTTATAGATTTGATACTTTGGTTGCTCTTTAGGTTTTGGAAGCTCTAAGGCACAACATGTGGAGCTAGGTTCTTCAACTATATCATCTTCTTGCTCCCATGGCTCTTCTTCTAAAAGGATTCTTCCAAAGTCTTCATCATAAGATAAGTCATTTATAAAGTTGATGTTTTCTGGTTGGTCATCATGGTCAATGGTGTCAGAGGGTATTTCTTCTTCTTCATCACACCAATTGACTTCCTTCTTTTCAGAGTTTTCTGGATACTCAGGTCGTCGCCTATCCCTATCCCCATCAGGCCTTCTATTATTATTCCAGTAAGGTTTAGGGCCATAAGGATTTCTATGTCTCTCAGGGTCATTCAAACTTGCCACATTCTTAGTTAGGACAGTTAATTGTTTCATCATTTCTTGCATGACTTCTAAAGTGTCCTTGGATTCCTTTGGCACACTCACAGGTTCCTTTGGTTTTCGGAGTCTAGGGTCAGATCTGGAAGTGGATGGGGTGAATTGATCGAAAAAGTTTTGTTTCCCCATGGATGCTACATTTTGTTCAACCATTTTGGCATTTGATTGAGCGGTCTTTAAGTCATTGGGGTTTTTGTCCTTTAGCTGATAACCAACCCATCCCTCAAAAGCATTCAAGTAGTGAATGACAACTGCTTGATCTTTTGGTCTAATTTCTTCAGGGATAACAGCTACAGTCTTGTCAAATCTTATGTTAAACTCATGAACTGTTTCATTTTCTCTTTTCTTGATGTCAAAAAGTTGGTGTAAGAGAAATTTCCCATCTAACTTTCGGGACCATTCACTGTTTAGCTTGTTGACAAAGTTATCATACCCATCAATAGATGAGGCAGGAAACCTGTCAAACCACTTCCTAACATCTCCTTCCAAGGATGCCAGGAGACCCCTCATGAACACATCTTCCTCAGATGCTCCATATGCTTCCATGTGTTCCCATACTTTATCAATGTGGTCTTCAATTGATATAGCAGATACTCCATCAAATCTGGGAACCTTTTCAAAATACTTTTCAGGCATGTCATGGGGTGCACCCTGGATTTGGGAAAAGTCTAAAGGAGATGGTTTTGCCTTTCTTCCAAAAATCCTAGGAGCTTGTGGTGGAGGAACATTCTGGTTTCCCGGGTTTGTTCCGGCCATTAGATTTGGTAAGTTTATGTTTAAGTTTGAACTAGGAGAAGAGGGAGGAACCGAATTAATCGAAGGGGATCCTGAAGCTCTGCTTGGAGAATCGTTAACCAATTTCCAAAGGAAGTTAGATGGTTGTGCTTTGGGATCTCTTTTGCGATATGTAATTGGAGTTCCTTCAACTTGATCTAAGTTTACTTTACTTCTCGTGTTGTAAGGATGTAAATGAGCTCGCTCCTCAGCGGAGTCACGATTGGGAGTCGCCAGGTAGATTTAACTCTTCTACCAAGATGTGTGTCGTTGTATATGCAGGAAGGACTAGGGCAAGCTATTGCCTCCCCGGCAACGGCGCCAAAATGTTATCACCTAAGCTGTAGTTACCCCTATGGATGGATCCAGTCATGGATGGCAATAGGGAAGGGCAACTCAAAGGTGCAACCACGATCACCTCGACCTCCAATATATATGGTTGTCACGCCAGTCGAGGCAATCTTCGCTTTATGTTATCTAGCCCAGACAACAAAGGGGGAGACCCGATCTACTCCCGATAGGAGAGATCAAAACCAAGACACCAAATCAGGGTATTTCTAAGCGAAGTTAGGTGTATGGTTTATCCTAGACCTAAGGATGAAGTCACACGCCAAGTGAGGGATTCAATAGGTATAGCTTTGGTTCATGGTTGATGTAAGAGTGACTTATAATGTTTGCAGTGAGATCTAGGGCTAGTGTACTAGTTCAATGTTGGAAAGTCCACTGCCTTGGGAACTGTGTCCAATGCAGGGAAGTTAAGGTTTGTATTGGGGCTAACTAGTACTGATGACAAGCTTGACCATGATTCATGATAGCATCAAGGGTTTAGTCCACCATGCATAGGTTAATCCACAAGTCAATCCAACAATCTAGGAAGGTTGAACTAACTTGGAGAGAAACCAGTGCCTTGGGAATTGGGAAGTGGAGTCAAAGTAGGTTTGACTTGTGGTTTAAGACTCCTAGTACTTGGGACAAGTGGGCAATGGAGGTCTTGATGGATGAATGAGTCTAGATCTAGGTTTGACCCAAGTGGACCACAATCCCTTAAAATAAGGAATGCAATCCCCAAGGCAAGATTTGACAAAGTGACAGTCTAGACCTAGGTTTTGAATTATTCCGGTTTCAGATCTCCAAAAATCTCAAGTACCCAGTTCCTGGAAGTGAGTCAACTCACTTCTCCAAGGTGGTGCGACTTTGCCCAAGGAGGCTAAAAAGTGGGGTTAGGTGGGTCAAAACAAGTCGGATGGCATCCAAACTTTAGATCCGGGTAGATCGGTCAAGTAGGAGTATGGATCTGTAATTTCGTGGTAATCCAACGGTTAGATCTTAGTAGATTTGAGTTTGAGGGTTCCAAGTGGCCCAAAATGGGGATTAAATCCCTTAAAAATGTGGAATGGGGCCCACAAGGTGAATTTCAGGAAAGGGACAACCTGGGTGTATGTTATTGGATGTGTAGATGTCAAATCAAGTGGAATCTCAAACACCCACCACTTAGATCTAGGTCAACCGGCTCAATTAGTGGAGTGCGCCTTGCTTGGGAGAAGCCAAGTTGGTATGGGAGAGGGGTCAAATGGAAGCCAATCCTCACCAAACTATAGATCCGGGATGCCGTGGATGCTATAGAGGTGGATTTTCAATATTATGCCCAATAACCCACTAGATCTAAGTAGATCTGAGAAAATGTAAAAATGGGGTTTTGATTAATTAGGGTTTTAAGTGTTTTTGACAATTGGATAGATCATGGAGATAGAACTTACCTTGAGATCATACCTGAGTGATGTGATGATATGCCTTGATGTTGAGGAAGATTCCCGCAGAGATCAAATGAGAGATTGTTGATTTGCTTGCCAATTTGATGCCCTAGCCCACAAGTGCGCCTTCCTCTACCTGTCAAACCAAGGAACAAAATTCAATCAGTAAGATCAAGTATGGAAGAAATACAAGAGAAATGCAATAGTAACATGAAATAGAAGGTCCTGGGACAGTAATACTCCCTGTTACCAACGAAGAGCTCCAAAGAAGAAGTAGGGAGAGTCTTCCCCTACCAATACCTCCTCCTCCAAGCAAATCGGCCTCCACCTGTAGATGCAAAATCGTGGTACAAAGATATGGCAAACAAGATCTCCAATAACTCAGTGCAAAGGAAGAACCAACGAACGAACACCAAAAA
This sequence comes from Larix kaempferi, assembly GCA_027924585.1. Lineage (NCBI taxonomy): Eukaryota > Viridiplantae > Streptophyta > Pinopsida > Pinales > Pinaceae > Larix > Larix kaempferi. Next base: position 5,199,463 of record BSBM01000621.1, on the reverse strand, counting down.
CATTCACCACAACACTGGAGATAGATGCAATAATAATTTTCTATTCCAATAATCCAGAGCCAAAAGTCCCTGTTATCACCTAAACTGTAGTTACCCCTATGGATGGATCCAGTCATGGATGGCAATAGGGAAGGGCAACTCAAAAGGTGCAACCACGATCACCTCGACCTCCAATATGTATGGTTGTCACGCCAGTCGAGGCAACCTTCGCTTTATGTTATCTAGCCCAGACAACAAAGGGGGAGACCCGATCTACTCCCGACAGGAGAGATCAAAACCAAGACACCAAATCAGGGTATTTCTAAGTGAAGTTAGGTGTATGGTTTATCCTAGACCTAAGGGTAAAGTCACAAGCCAAGTGAGGGGTTCAATAGGTATAGCTTTGGTTCATAGTTGATGTGAAAGTGACTTACAATGTTTGAAGTGAGATCTAGGGCTAATGTACTAGGTCAATGTCAAAAGATCCACTGCCTTGGGAACCGTGTCCAATGCAGGGTAGTTAAGGGTTGTATTGGGGCTAACTAGTACATGAGACAAGCTTGACCATGGTTCATGATGTCTTCAAAGGTATAGTCTACCATGCATAGGTCAATCCACAAGTCAATCCAACAATCTAGGAAGGTTGAACTAACTTGGAGAGAAACCAGTGCCTTGGGAATTGGGAAGTGGAGTCAAAGTAGGGTTGACTTGTGGTTTAGAACTCCAACAACACTAGATAAGTGGGCAATGTAGGTTTTGATGGTTGAATGTGTCTAGATCTAGGTTTAACAGAAGTGGACCACAATCCCTTAAAACAAGGAATGCTGTCCCCAAGGCAAAATTTGACAAAGTGATAGTCTAGACCTAGGTTTTGAATTATTCCGGTTTCAGATCTGCAATAATCTCAAGTACCCAGTTCCTAGAAGTGAGTGAACTCACTTCTCCAAGGTGGTGCGACTTTACCCAAGGAGGCTTCAATTGGGGTTTAGGTGGGTCAAATCATGTCGGATGGCATCCAAACTTTAGATCCTAGTAGATCGGTCAGGTAGGAGTATGGATCTATAATTTCGTGGCAATCCACCGGTTAGATCTTTGTAGATCTGAGTTTAAGTGTTCCAAGTGGTCCAAAATGGGGATTAAATCCCTTAAAATGTGGAATGGGGCCCACAAGGTAAATTTCAGAAAAGTGACAACCTGGGTGTATGTTATTTGATGTGTAGATGTCAAATCAAGTGGAATCTCAAACACTCACCACCTAGATCTAGGTCAACTTGCCCAACTAGAAAAGTGCACCTTGCTTGGGAGAGGCTAAGTTGGCCTGGGAAGGGGATCAAATGGAAGCCAATCCTCACCAAACTATAGATCCGGGATGCCTTGGATGCTATAGAGGTGGGTTTTCAGTATTATGCCCAACAACCCACTAGATCTAAGTAGATCTGAGAAAATGTAAAATGAGGGTTTTAAGATATTTAGGGTTTTAACAATTTATGAGTTATGTCAATGGATTGGATAGAGGAAAGAGAAACAAACCCGTGGATCTTACATGGGTAACCTTGTAGATGCCTTGATGATGATGATCTATGCAAGCCCGATCAATTTGAGAAGCTTTGAGGTAGTTTCTATGCAAGTCGATTTGGTCCAAGAAGCCAATGCGCCCTCTCTCCTGCACAACAAACGTCAACAATATCAGATTTGATGCATCAAGAGATAAGACTAATGCCACAAAAGAAGTAACAGAAAGATAGCATAGATCACAATGATACTAATGATAACCCCCTGATACAAGCGAATGCCAAGAAAGTCGATTTGAAGAAGCCTTGCAAAATCGCCCTTGTTGAAGTCGCCCTCCTGTAGACAAACAATGATTTCCAAAAAAGATAGATCTTACCACAATTTCCAAATGCTAGGTTGCAATAGACTTTCCAATCACCATCTAAGAACACCAGATGCAAAGGAGACCACAAGAATTTCCACAAGAATATTTTTCTATACCAATAATCCAAGAGCCAAAGACCCTTTACAATGAGAGGCTCTCTCCTTTAAATAGGAAGGAGAGACACCAAAACCCTAACCACTTTTTGAATGAGTGGCTAAGATTATAAGATACAAAAGTCTAATCAATGGTTGAGATGAGCTCAACAATATAATACATGGATCACACATAAAATATAACATAAGTGGACAAAATCGCCCTAGAAGAGGGGAATCCCACCAAATCATGATGATGAAATATCATAAGAGGCTTATGGTGGGTCCAAGGGGTAATTTTATCCCTCCTTGGTCAATCCCCATAGCACAATAACCAATAAATAATCATGAATGTACCAAATCGTGCCTCCATAGTGAAGTCGTGGTCCTCAAAAGACCTCAGAAAATCCACAGAAAGTGCCATAAGTGATGGATGCGGGCCCCGATGAAGCTGAAACCGCTGGAGAAGGTGTGGGAGACCCCGATCTATCATCACTGATCATCCCATGCCATAACTTTGCCTCAGTAGCCCAAATCGATTTCCTCAATAGCCATTTCTACCAATCCTGAAATGCCTCGGGAAGCGTGAAACTGCCCCAAACAGCCTCCTCGAGTGCTGGCGCTGTCAAGGTGAGGGCACCAATGTGTCCGGAAGGGGGGTAATATGGTAAAAACAAGTGGCTGGACCACCCCCTCCATCATCAGCGCCCTAGGTCAACCGGATAAAAGTCATCTCTGCTCCGACAGGGCCTCCAACAGACCAAAACTGCACTGGGATAGCCTACTGAGGCTCAATCATCACTGTAATTGCCCGGAACTGAAAACAAACTGTCCCATTGGACTCAGAAGGTCCAAATCTATCCAAGATGTGTACTCATACACCATATGAGTCTCTGCATGATCAAAATAAATATCCAATATACCGGAACAAGGCCAATAATAATGCTCTGTAAATGATCAAACACTGCTGTATCCCAAGAATCATCATCATAACCCTGTAGCTGCTGCATAGAATCATCATGTATGTGTATATAGACCATATATCATCTATCCATATCCTCATAAGGTCTAACATCTCATGTCCCATGGTCCTCCATGGTCAAACTAGGTCCAACCATGACCAAATATAACTCAGTCCATCATCCAAGGCTGCTGAAAAGTATCAAGGTTAATACATGCTTTACAATTTATTCAAATAGCAATTATAACACAGAGTAATCATGACTGGCGATCTAAATCCAAATATATAGTGTCGTTAATTATTATTATTACTCAGATTAGACTTTCAGGATCATACTCACTTCATAGTTGTGATCAATTTGCTAGTGAAGGGTGAAGGCTAAATTAACTTGGCTAGGCTAAGGGATGACTTAACTGTCTTGACTTTGTGACACTTTGGCGAGGGAAAGGGAATACACCATAGTATATACTGAATGAGCAATAACACAGGGAATGGCGGTGTCTCACAAATGGATGAGTTGTTTAAAGAGGGTTTATTCACCTTCACAGATGTGCACAATCCATAATACAAATAAGGCCAGCAATTGTTTAGATATAGCATTTAAGTTCCATTGCTTTTTGGGCCTGAAGTTTCCATAGCCTTGATCTATGTGTGTTTACAAACACATTGCATAGATTTACATTTTTTCTTTAGGCTTTCTGGTGCAGGTGTGTTTTTAAGGCACTTGTTTACCTGAGCACTTCTAGGTGTGTCATGGACAGCTTGTTTACCTAGGTATTTATTTTCCACAAGATATAACATTTTATTTTTATGGCCATTTTCATTTGGCATGCCTTTCATTCATGTGTGTTTAAAACACATTGCATGAATGGGCTTTTCATACAAGATATAACATTTCATTTTTTCCAGATTTTGTATTCATGGCAGCACTAAAAGTTTCAGGTTTAGCCAACACAACTTTAGTGACTAGGGGGAATTCACTAGGAACTCCAACTCACCATAGGTAAGTTTTGTCACCAACTCAGAGCCGAGACACAATAAACAGGGAGGCTCATCCAATACAGAGGCTACAGTGGGGAAAAGTCCTCCATGCCACTAGTCAAGTAGTAAGTCAGGGTGATAATCTAAAAGGTAGGTCATGGATGGATGAAGACAATGAAATGATGAAGCCAACACTAGCAAGCCAAGGTATGGTTGAATGATCACCTCTATTCTCCCTAAGGAGGGTACATACCAATGAGTATGAATAGTGAACTTCTAAGTCTGAGTAGGGATAGTATAATATATATAATAGATCAACCAGGTCCATATATCTATATGATCGCCAGATCATGACACTAAGTGCTAAGACATGCTATAAGAATAAGTATAAAAGCAATCTAACATTGTAATATACCTGCTGAGTCATATACCTGAATGCACATCAACCTGTACCATCATCTGTCCTCTGGAACTGCTGCTGTAACTCTGGGCACTACTGTCTGCTCTGTACCAATGGCATAATGGCTATATTGGGCATCTCTCTGAGTGTCCTGAAACTCAGTCATGGCATGGGGAATGCAACTGCTGTCCACAATCTGATAGTGATCCAATATAAATGCTCATCTCGGCATCTCAAATGCAAGGGAACTGGCTGAATAGTGTACTGGAATGAGAAAAATAATGTATGGTAGCCCGGCTACTATATATGTGATAACAGTCCCTTTACAATGAGAGGCTCTCTCCTTTAAATAGGAAGGAGAGGCACCAAAACCCTAACCACTTTTTGAATGAGTGGCTAAGATTATAAGATACAAAAGTCTAATCAATGGTTGAGATGAGCTCAACAATATAATACATGGATCACACATAAAATATAACATAAGTGGACAAAATCGCCCTAGAAGAGGGGAATCCCACCAAATCATGATGATGAAATATCATAAGAGGCTTATGGTGGGTCCAAGGGGTAATTTTATCCCTCCTTGGTCAATCCCCATAGCACAATAACCAATAAATAATCATGAATGTACCAAATCGTGCCTCCATAGTGAAGTCGTGGTCCTCAAAAGACCTCAAAAATCCACAGAAAGTGCCATAAATGATGGATGCGGGCCCCGATGAAGCTGAAACTGCTGGAGGAGGTGTGGAAGGTCCCGATCTATCATCACTGATCATCCCATGCCATAACTTTGCCTTAGTAGCCCAAATCGATTTCCTCAATAGCCATTTCTACCAATCCTGAAATGCCTCGGGAAGCGTGAAACTGCCCCAAACAGCCTCCTGGAGTGCTGGCGCTGTCAAGGTGAGGGCACCAATGTGTCCGGGAGGGGGGTAATATGGTAAAAACAAGTGGCTGGACCACCCCCTCCATCATCAGCGCCCTAGGTCAACCGGATAAAAGTCATCCCTGCTCCGTCAGGGCCTCCAACAGACCAAAACTGCACTGGGACAGCCTACTGAGGCTCAATCATCACTGTAAGTGCCCGGAACTGAAAACAAACTGTCCCATTGGACTCAGAAGGTCCAAATCCATCCAAGATGTGTACTCATACACCATATGAGTCTCTGCATGATCAAAATAAATACCCAATATATCGGAACAAGGCCAATAATAATGATCTGTAAATGACCAAACACTGCTGTAACCCAAGAATCATCATCATAACCCTGTAGTTGCTGCATAGAACCATCATGTATGTGTACATAGACCATATATCATCTATCCATATCATCATAAGGTCTAACATCTCATGTCCCATGGTCCTCCATGGTCAGACTAGGTCTAACCAAGACCAAATATAACTCAGACCATCATCCAAGGCTGCTGCAAAGTGTCAAGGTTAATACATGCTCTACAACTTATTCAAATAGCAATTATAACACATAATGATCATAACTGGCGATCTACATCCAAATATATAGTGTCGTTAATTATTATTATTACTCAGACTAGACTTTCAGGATCATACTCACTTCATAGTTGTGATCAATTTGCTAGTGAAGGGTGAAGGCTAAATTAAATGGCTAGGCTATGGGATGACTCAACTGTCTTGACTTTGTGACACTTTGGCAAGGGAAAGGGAATACACCATAGTATATACTGAATGAGCAATAACACAGGGAATGGCGGTGTCTCACAAATGGATGAGTTGTTTAAAGAGGGTTTATTCACCTTCACAGATGCGCACAATCCATAATACAAATAAGGCCAGCAATTGTTTAGATATAGCATTTAAGTTCCATTGCTTTTTGGGCCTGAAGTTTCCATAGCCTTGATCTATGTGTGTTTACAAACACATTGCATAGATTTACATTTTTCTTTTAGGCTTTCTGCTGCAGGTGTGTTTTTAAGGCACTTGTTTACCTGAGCACTTCTAGGTGTGTCATGGACAGCTTGTTTACCTAGGTATTTATTTTCCACAAGATATAACATTTTATTTTCATTGCCATGTTCATTTGGCATGCCTCTCATTCATGTGTGTTTAGAAACACATTGCATGAATGGGCTTTTCATACAAGATATAGCATTTCATTTTCCAGATTTTGTATTGATGGCAGCACTAAAAGTTTCAGGTTTAGCCAACACAACTTTAGTGACTAAGGGGAATTCACAAGGAACTCCAACTCACCATAGGTAAGTTTTGTCACCAACTCAGAGCCGAGACACAAAAAACAGGGAAGCTCATCCAATACAGAGGCTACAGTGGGGAAAAGTCCTCCATGCCACTAGTCAAGTAGTAAGTCAGGGTGATAATCTAAAAGGTAGGCCATGGATGGATGAAGACAATGAAATAATGGAGCCAACACTAGCAAGCCATGGTATGGTGGAATGATCACCTCTATTCTCCCTAAGGAGGGTATGTACCAATGAGTATGAATAGTGAACTTCTAAGTCTGAGTAGGGACAATATAATATATATAATAGGTCAACCAGGTCCATATATCTATATGATCGCCAGATCATGACACTAAGTGCTAAGACATGCTATGAGAATAAATATAAAAGCAATCTAACCATAACACTATGATATACCTGCTGAGTCATATACCTGAAAGCTCATCAACCTGTACCATCATCTGTCCTCTGAGACTGCTGCTGTAACTCTGGGCACTACTGTCTGCTCTGTACCAATGGTATAATGGCTACATCGGTCATCTCTCTGAGTGTCCTGAAACTCAGTCATGGCATGGGGAATACAACTGCTGTCCACAATCTGATAGTGATCCAATATAGATGCTCATCTCGGCATCTCAAATGCAAGGGAACTGGCTGAATAGTGCACTAGAATGAGAAAAATAATGTATGGTAGCCCGGCTACTATATATGTGATAAGAGGGCCCACCCTTAAAAAGTGGAAAATGGTCCAAATTGGGCCCACAAGGTCAAAATCAAAGTGAAATTGCACTAGGGGGTATGCTATGACATGGATCTATGGATTTGAGGAAGAATGAGCAATACCCACGTGTGGGATCTAGCAAAAGACTACTTACCCAAGGATTGCGACTTGCCTCAAGAGAGGACTAGTGCCTTAGATCCGGGCAAAAATGGAGTCGGATGTCCACCAAACTTTAGATCGGGATAGTTAAGATGATTATTAAGGTGGGTTTTAAATATTAAGCCCAAGTGATTGCTGATATCCATAGATTTGAAAAATAAAAAAATGCAAGGGTTTTAATTTTAGGGTTTAAATGACTAATGGAGAAAAGATGGATGGATCTAGATACATACCTTGTAGAACATACCTCAAAAGCTTGTGGCCACCTTGCAAATTGATAATTTCCCCCCTGTGTGTATATGCAAGAGTGAGATCCAAAACTCCAAGTGAAATCATCCTCCTTCCAAGTTGACCAATTCGCCCTCCTCCTGCAAGACAAGATCAAGGTGAGAAACAAATCTAGCAAAAGAATGGTTATAATGATGAAAAGATGAAAGAGAAAGCATCAACTATGTTACTAAGATACAATAATGATACTCCCTGAGAGAAAAGGCCAATCCAAGGCAAGGTATGGGGTTTCCCCACAATAGCCGCCCTCAAAATCGGCCTCCCTGTAAGAAAACGTTTGAAGCCCCAAGATCCACAAATGATACATAGAGAAAAAAATTTATATTCATCTTGCAAAAGAATCCATCAAGACAAGAGAAGAAGATCTACAAAATAGTATTTTTATTCCAAGTTTGAAGAGCTCCAAAGGTGCCTTTACAATAGGGGGGTCTCTTCCTTAAATAGCATGAGGGAGACCAAAACCCTAAACCACTTTTGAAAACTAGTGGTTGAGATCAAAAGATACAACAATATAATCAACGGCTAAGATGAGTCGGTACATAACATGACATGGATCACTCACTAAAGGGATGACGTCATTACTAAAACGCCCTAGGCGGGGATGGCGCACAACATAAGACTGGCTAAAGTACAAGTGTGCCACATAAGATGGCTAGGACAAGTGACTAGGAGCACATGGTGGGGCTAGGAGGTATTATTCCCCTTCACTAGCATCACCCCATGGCACAATAATATAACATGAGACTCAATGACATGTCCAAGTACACAAATGATCAAATCCTGTCCCCCCGAATTGAGAGAATAATTCATCAAATGACATCCTGGTGGCTGTGTCAACCTCGCTGACTGCTGCAAACTGATCTATAAGGAGTGGGATACACCATAGATGACCTCAAAGCAGACGTGATGCCAAAACCTTGCCTCAATTGCCCAAATCGAATTCCTTTATGACCTTTTTATTCCATTTTTTATCCTCCTGAAAAACTATGAAACTACCCATAACTGATTGTCTAGTGCATGTGCTGGGAAACTGACTGTGTCATCATGTCCGAAAGTGGGATGATATGGTAAAAACAAGCGGTTGGACATGGTGTTACATGCTTAAGCATGTGCTAGACAAGGAGTACACAAGGAATGGCGGTGTCTCACTAATGGATGAATTGTTCAGAGAAGTGCTTATTCAACCTTGGCAAAAATGTCTACTACTAGAACCGCCATGAACTAGGTGTCAGGCTAACCGTAACTTGAGGTTGTAGGGGACACTTAGAATTAGCTGTCCCTTACTCCATCTCATATCATAACCCGTAGGCTCAATGGGGAAAGTTTCTCATAAGGTCAGTAGTCTTTAGATTTGGCATACATTTAACCGCTACTTTTTAGGACCTTTCATTTCATTGAATTTCATGGCCATCAATCATTAGATTTAGCATACATTTATCCATTGCTTTTTAGGCCTAATATGACCCCTCCGGGATTTTGCATGTGCTTATAAGCACAACTAATCGCAGCTTTCATCCGGGGTGCATTTACATTTCACAACATTGAATTTCATTTCAATTTCATAGCCCTTTTCATTGGGATGTAAAAGATATAACAATTATTTCCAAATGTAGTGCAATTTTGTTTCAGGTTTTAGCCAACACAACTCAAGCAACTAGGGGGAATTCCGCAAATCTAAACCACGCATCGAGGAAACTGACTAGAGTGATAAAGGCATAAAATCCAACTCACCAAGGGCAAGTTTTGTTGCCAAATCAGAGTCGAGACACAAAATAAACATGGGTGCAAGTCCAACACAGAGGCAGAAGCGGGGATCCTCCATATCACAAGTCAAGGTGTAAGTCAGGTTGAAGATCAATAAATGGGGAGACAAATGGATGGATGGAGACAAGTGAAAATGGTGCCTATGCTAGCAACTCAGAAAGACACTAAACGATCATGTTCACATTCATATGAAGGTAAAGACCAACAAGTATAAAGCAAGAGTTTCCAAATATCAGTAATACAATCAATGCATATAATCCATAACAGCCAATTTCATTTTAACATTAATATACTGCCAGATCATAATTGCCATATACCAAGTCAGTTCTATCAAAATGACCTAAACAACAAGGTAATAACATCAATGCACATGATATATATACTATGTCACATATCAACATCTGTAATCTGAACCATCTATAACCACTGAGAACACTATATCTGAAACACTGAAAACTACCTGCATTTGTATGGAACAAAAGGTCATATCGGTCATCAAATTTGAGGTCTCAAGGCTCAGCCTTGGCATAAGGTCTACTAAATTTCTGATGCAAAGATGCTTTGATGTGTGAGTGGTCATAAATAATGCTGCTCATCATAGTTGATCTCACTGAATAAGTGTAAAGGCAAAGCTCAGAAAAGTGCAAATATCTGCTCTGCTGACATGTTAGCCCAACTACTATGTATGTGATAAAATGTTGCAAAAATGAAATTTAGGTCCCGAGTGAGTTTGTGGTTCGACATTGAATCAAGATCCACATACGTTTAAGTTTAGCTTTTAAAATTAACTAACTAAAATAAAAAGTAAAAATTGTCAGGAACAGGCAAACCATGAAAAAGATACAAATTCCCTAGGGGGATGGGGGTGTGGGTGTTGTGTAGGCCACTTGCTTCTCTTTTTATTGTGATATGATTACAATTTTTAGGGAATTCCTTTTAACCCTTTATAATTCGGATCAAAGAAGTCTTACAAGGTTCCAAAAAGTCTTAGATTCAAAGTGAAGTGCTTTCGGGGTCTTGGATTGTCCAAATCCTCGAAATTTGAGAAGCACCTCCTCTTACTTGTTCATGAAAAGACAAAATCCAGCAAGGTTTTGTTATAGAAAAATGCCCAAAAACACTTTAAAAGTGTTCTTGGAGCAAGTTAGAAAAAAAACTAAAAGTTATGCTAAATTTAACTAAGTAAAAAAGTACAATTTAACTAAGTGAAACAAGCTTGAAAGCTTGCCTCCTTAGGCTCGTTGCTTTGCCTTTTAGGGTAGCAAACGAGAAGCACTTGAATTTTCCAAATATTACTTTAAAATACTGAAAGAAACTTGTTATCACACTATAGTAGCAGGGCTACTATTCTTGTTTAGCAGATATCTGCACATTCTAGAGCTTCCATTATTCAGAGCTTGGCTATGATGATTGTATATTTTGAGATCTCTCATGATTAGAGCAGTGTATTATTCAGACCTATGTTAGACCTTGTGTCAAGGTTGAGCCTTGAGAGTACAGATTTGATGACCGATGTTACCCTTTATCCCATACAGTTTCAGTTCAGTGCTTAGAGATGTATTGCAGCAGTGTTTTAGATGATATATGATGATTATTCTTGTTATGATGTTGTATGACCTATGGATGTTTTATTATTGACTGTGGATTATTATCTTGTTGATTTAGTCATGTTCACAGCATCTTCTTGGTATATTATTCCTGATGTGGCAAACTATTTAAAATGAACTCTAAATTATAAAATAGACATTTACTTGCACATTTAGGTTGTTTGACAAAACTCATTGGTTTAGCACCTTACATAGATATGGTCTTTCCTGACACCAGTTGTCTGCTAGTTTAGGCTCCAAATTCACTTGACTCCATCCATACATGACTTTCCTTATTTGACTTTAAACCTTGACCTGTCTTATTTGACTTTCTGATATTGAGGACTTCCCCATTTTCTACCTCTGTGTTTGGACCGCATCCTTGTATGTTTAGTGTCTCGGCTCTGAGTTGGTGACAAAACTTACCTTTGGTGAGTTGGATTGTAGGCCTAAATCATTCTGGTCGGTTGTCCCGATGTTTGGCATTGGCTCGAACTCCCCTTAGTCACTTGAGATGTTGTTGGCTAAAACTGAAAGCTCATGTTCTACCTATGGAAACTTATAAATTCGCCCATGTTCACTTGAGATGATCGATCCTATCATTATCTAGAGCCCATGGGGTGCATCTTTTTGTATTTAGGTTCTTGATTTAATAATAAAAAAATTAAAAATTAAAAAATTAAAAAAATAATTTTTTGCCATGCATGGCTGCTTCTGAGCGGCCTAGGACTTTTGGTCGTTTGAAAGTTTTTGACTTCTCAAAAATTGTTGGGTATCCTCATCACATCCCTCATCAAACCCGTGAAAGGTTGTCTAAATTTGATGGAAGTCATGAAGTATCTGCTAAAAGACACCTTGAACTTTTTAGGGAAATTATTAAAGATTTATCCATAACCCATGAGGATGTGTGTATGAAACTATTGGCTTCGTCCTTCAAAGAAAGAGCTGAGATCTGGTTCTTAAATTTAAAGTCCAATAGCATTTCCGGATATGACATGTTTGAGCAAAGTTTCTTAGAAAGATGGGGAAGTGAATCCGATGATATATATTTTGCAAATCAAAACCTTCCCCTTTTTGATCCTATTGATGAATCTTTTAATAATCAAACATCAAGTGAATTGTCAACATCTGAAGATGACCCCTCCTGCTCAATTTCTTTTGAGGACAAGTCTTCCACTTTTGAGTTGATTGAAAGTCAAATCCATAATCATTGTATAAATCATAAGTTTTCAAAATTCTTTTTAGGTAGCCCTAATCTTGATCCTGAGGAAATTTCTGAGGATGAGCCTTTAGTCAGTCAATCTATTGAAGTTCCTCCCTCAGAGAAACTCATTAATCATTCCATATTTAATGATCATTCAATTCCTTATCACCTTATTGAAGAAGAAGAAAGTGGAAACATTGACCAAGACCCTTTAGTAGTGCTTTCACATAATCATTGTGCAAATAATCAAGATATTTTAAATGAGCTTGTTGATTTCCCCCCTGATCAATTAAATGAAAATGATCACTTATCCTCTTATAATTTTAATGATGAATCAATAGAAGGAGAGGATGCGCCAGTAGATCACACCAGATGCTCTAATCTTTGTTCCACTTCTTATAATGAGTCTTTAAATTTTTATTTTTCTATCCTTAGTCAAGGTAGTTTTTTCTTAGAATTAGAATCTTGTCCTCAAATTAGATTTAATCAAAAGTTTGAAATCATTCCTAGTGCTATTTTGAAAGGCCTTTCATTTTGTCAAATTTCAAGGCCAAATCTTTCTATCTATCTAGGAGACTGTTCATATTTGCAATCCACCCTCCCTTCCCAACTCTTTCAATCATCTTTGGGGTGGTGGTCTAGTCAGTCTTTTGCTTTTAAAATTTTCAATAAGAAGTATAAGCATGGTTGCATGTTTGGAGAAAATGGACTTCATTTCCCTTTTCAGTCACTTTGGAACCATAATGCTTGTTGTCAATTTATCAATCATTCTAGGTGGCTAGAAAAGGTGTTAAAAGATCAATTCCATCTTTTCTCCATTTTTGAGCATCAAGAGGGTTTGACTTTGATTTTTCGTCTTCTAAGCTTTGAGTCGTCTCCACTTGGTTTCTATTTGATCATCAGTCCCAAGGAGAATCAAATTGAATATGTGAGAGAAGTAAATGAAGAAGTTAATTTGTGTGAAAATGAATCGAATCACATGTCTTATGTCTTCCCTCCATCCATCCCTGAGTTTAACTTGCATAAATTCTATGATCCTATCAGTTCTTTGATGGAGGATGTTTGCATCAGACAGTCTTCTCCTTGGCATAATTTCATATTGCATCATTTAAACCATTCTTCAATGTTTGAACAAGTCAGGAAGATTGTGCCCTCAAATTTGTTAATCTTTAGCCCGATCTTGACTTGTTCTATTATCAAAAATCAAATAAGAATCATTAACCTGTTTGATGAATGGTTACACTGGATTTATGATTTTACCTAACATTTGTGCTAATTGGTTAGAGTAGGGTAGGTAGGTCTTGAATAAGCTCACTTGAGCAGTAGGATTTGTGTGATTTTTCTTTTTCTGTGTGCTGAGTACTGTCCCTTTTTCTTTTCTGCTTGGATTGTCTGCTTGTTTTTCTTCTTTATTGAGTTGAGCCTTGCTCCTTCCTAAGCTTGTCTCTTCTCCTGCACACATTTAAGAATTTTTAGTTGTCATTTCTATTTTTGGCTGCCTGTGCAAGTTGAGATTGCCTGCTTGAAAAAGTTCTCTTTTCCTCCTGCACAGTGATAGAAATAATAAATGATGAATAAATGATATATGCCATGTTAGTTTAAATGTTTCTTTTACGCATTTCAGTTCTGTTTTAGATTAGATTTCAGTTTCAGTTTTATTTTACATATTTTTCCCATACATGGTCCATGAGGTATTTTAGTGTTTGTGAGAGCAGGAACAGGTGCAAAATAAAAGCTAAAGGCAAGGATGGTGCAGTGCTGGATTGAAGATTGATGCAGAGCAGTTCGAGACCAGAGATTCTGAGGTTCTCAAGCGCTCTCTCCCTTAGAGCACTTGTCCCAGCTGGAGCCAGATGTTATCACACCATAGTAGCAGGGCTACTATTCTTGTTCAGCAGATATCTGCATATTCCAGAGCTTCCATTATTCCAGAGCATGGCTATATATTTTGGATCACTCATGATCAGAGCAGTGTATTATTTAGACCTTGTGTCAAGGCTGAGCCTTGAGAGTTCAGATTTGATGACTGATGTGACCCTTTATCCCATACGGTTTCAGTTCAGTGCTTAGAGAGGTATTGCAGCAGTGTTTCAGATGATACTTGATGATTATTATTATGATGATGTTGTATGATCTATGGATATGTTATCACTGACTGTGGATTATTATCTTGTTGATTTAGTCATGATCATAGCATGTGCTTAGTATATTATTGCTGATGTGGCAAAATATTTAAAATGAATTGTAAATCATAAAATGGACAATTGCTTGCACATTTAGGTCATTTAACAAAACCCGCTGGTTTTTCACCTTACATAGATATGGTCTTTCCCGACACCAGTTGTTTGCTAGTGTAGGCTCCATATTCACTTGACTCCATCCATACATGACCTTCCTATTTCGCTTTATACCTTGACCTATCTCATTTGACTTTGTGATACTGAGGACTTCCCGATTTTTCTACCTCTGTGTTTGGACCGCATCCCTGTATATTCAGTGTCTCGGCTCTAGGTTGGTGACAAAACTTACCTTTGGTGAGTTGGATTGTAGGCCTAAATCATTCTGGTCGGTTGTCCCGATGTTTGGCATTGGCTCGAACTCCCCCTAGTCACTTGAGATGTTGTTGGCTAAAACTGAAAGCTCATGTTCTACCTATGGAAACTTATAAATTCGCCCATGGAAACAAAAAAAAGGGCAAGAGCGATGAACAGCTAAAAATACTCCTCGAAGAGTATAAGAAAGGTCCAAAAAGCAATGGTTCTTAAAATTTATATCTAAACAATTGCTGACCTTATATATTTGAAAAACATGCCCTGGATGCAAGCTGCAACTAGTTGTGCTTATCAGCACATCTGAAATCCGAAGGGTTATGTAGGCCAAAAAGGCCATGAAATAAAATTGAATGATCCTAATGAACCTGGATCAACTTGATGTAGACATGATGCCTAAGTTGAATAAACACTCTCTGAACAACTTATCCATTTGTGAGGCACAGCCATCCCCCGTGTTATTTGTCCAGCACAGAGTTTGTAGCTTTCTCCTTTCTCCCAGTCCAAAGTATTTTTTAAGTTGAGTTAGACAGGTCAACCCCTTTGCCCAACCTTGTTCCTAGCCTTCATCCTTCACTAGCAGTTTGACCATGTCCAATGGGTGAGTTTGTCATTTGAACTATTGTGCAAGTAATTTTTATATAACAACGGAATATGCTAACTTAATTAATGCCACTGAATGGATGTTATACTTTGAGCTTGGCTGTGAGAATGATTAGAGAAGCATTGTCTTAGTCTACTGATGTGATTTATCCTTGGTTGTATATTCTTGGGATCCATGATGATGTGGACCATATATATATGCTTTCTGATGATGATTCATGGTCCCACATGCTTGATGATGATATCATATGATGGACATATGATGCAGATGATGATTGATGCAGTTCAGCATGTTTATTTAGTACTTCAGATCAGCAGATTATACATTGTCCATATATGGTGGACCCTACATCTGGCCCATTAGGGAAACCCATGATGTATGAGTACACATTTCTAGTGGATTTGGGTCTTCTGGATCCAATGAGACACTTATCCTTCAGTTCTGGGCGCTTCTGACAGTGATTGATGCAGTTTTACACTTGTTGACCAGATTTGGGGCTGATTTCCCAGCCTGAGCAGCAGGCGCCCCGAGAGGCCAGTTCACCTAGGGCGCTGATGATGAAGGGGGTGGTCCAGCCACTTGTTTTTATCATTTACCCCCTTTTCTGGAGAGCCTGGTTGGCTCAGATGGACAGCGCAGGTGCCCTAGGAGGCAGTTTTGGCACTTTCACAGTTACCGAGGCATTTAAAAAATGGGATAAAGTGGTCACTGAGGAAATCGATTTGGGCAATTGAGGCAAGGTTTTGGCATTTGGTCTTCACAGAGGTCTTCCAGGGTGATCTCACTATCTTCCCGTCAGTTTTCACCATGTGGGTATGCTCACATTGATCACAGGAGGTCATTTACTGCTTGACTGTCATGGACTTGGAGGACAGTTTTGGTCATCTATATTATCTTGGACATATTTTATTATTTTATTTTGCCTTGGGGATGAGCTAGTAAGGATTGATGCCTCCTAGCCCCACCATGTGCTTATATTGTCATGTCCTAGTCATCATGAGGTGGATTTTGGCACCTATTCTTCTCTAGTGGATGACGTCACCCCTTCTTTGTACCATTTAGTGGGGGCGCTATTATTTTATTGGGTGATCCACGTGATATATTGTTATGGTTCATCTTAGCCATTGATTGTATGATGAGATCTTTTAATCTCAACCACTCATTTGATGTAGTATTGTAGAGTGGTATAGGGTTTTGGTCTTTATTATCCTATATAAGGAGGAGACCCCCCATTGTAAAGCTCATCTTTGGAGCTCTGGAATATTGGAATAGAAAAATTCTTTGTGGAGCACATCTCTGTTGTATTGTGGATTCTCTTGCATATTGAATATACAGTATCTCTTCTATGTATCATTGTGGATTTTGGTGCTTCTACTAATCTTTTTACAGGAAAGTCGAATTGGTGGAGAGGAGGGCGACTTCTTGAGGGTTATTGTTGGAGGGATCCACATAGTCTCTCTTGGGTTGATCTTGTGACAGGGAGTATCATTATTGTATCTTAGTGACATAGTTGATGCTTTCTATTACATCTTTCTACCATTTTCATAATCATCTTGCTTGACTTGTTTCTTTGATCTTGTCTTGTAGGAGGAGGACGATTTGGCTATCTTGGAGAAGGACGTTTTGGTTGGAGCTCTTGGATCTCAGTCTTGAATATACACATAGGAGAATGCTATCAATTTGCAAGGTGGCCACAAGCAATTGAGGTAAGATCTACAAGGTATGTGCCTCTTTCATCCATTCTATCTTCATTGGTCATAAAACCCTAATTCATTAAAACCCCAATTTTGGTATTTCTTAGATCTAGCCTTGCTTTCGAGAAGATCTTGAAAACCCACCTCTATAGCATCCACCCCTAGTTGGATCTATAGTTTGGTGGTGATTGGCTTGGAATTGACACACTTTTCAAGGCAAAAAGCCCTCTTGAACCCAAATCGCACTTCCTAGTAAGAGGCTTGTTTGGTTAGATCTAGCACATGGGTAGGTGAGATCCCACTTGATTTGCAATCTAGACACTTGATAACCTACCCCCAGATTCTTACTTTGGTGAATTCTACCTTGTGGACATCATTTCATGTTTTAAGGGGTTAAAACCCCCTTTTGAATTTCTTGGCACCTCAAAACTCAGATCTACTAAGATCTAGCCCTTGGATTGACTTGATTTTTGGGACATGCATAGATCGGGGTACTAGCTACTTGGATCTATAGTTTGGTGACCATTGGACTTGATTTGGTCCACCAAACCCACCTTTTAACCCTCCTTGAACAAAGTCGCACTACTTGGGGAAGGTGAGTTTGTCCACTTTGAGGAAGTGGGTGTTTGGGATTTTTGGAGTTTTGAAACGGCCATACCTTGAAACCTAGGTCTAGGGTATCCTTTTGTGACGATCTGCCTTGGGGGTAGCATTCCTTGTTTCAAGGGATTGCGGTCCACTTAAGGTCATTTCTTGAAAACCTAGATCTAGCAAGATCCAACCATTAGATCTCATTGAGCCCACTTGACTTGGCTTCTAGGTGTCTCGATCTACACTTTGACATACTTTTGACCCCATTAGCCCAATTAACAAGGCACTAGTCATCCTCAAAGCAAGTCGCACTCCTTGGGATTTGTGTCAAAACCTAGCTAGATCTAGCACATGGGTACTTCTAGAATCAACTTAGATCTATAGATCTAGTCATTACCTAACATCTAGTACCAACATTACACCTAGCTTCACCTTGTGGGCGCACTTAAGGCCATTTCACACTTCCCAAGAAAATAGGACCCACTTGTGTAAACATATGGTACTACACCTAGTCATCATACCCCATCATGTGGCCTAAACCATACATAGGTTGAAACACTAACAATCTCTTACATCACTTTCAACCTTACCTCAACTCTTAGGTCCACTTAAGCCTTGCATTGGTTTCCGTAACTCATCATTTACCTACCCTTAGAAACCTTTGTTTGGGTCCAATCAACCGTGATTGGTTATAGGGTCTCCCCCTTGGTCTTGTTTCACCTTGACCTAAAGCGAAGAGTGCCTCGGTTGACGTGACTCCCTCCTTAGACACAATATGTCCCAATAACTTACCTTCATCAATTCCAAAGTTGGATTTTTTCGGATTTAGGGATATACCAAACTTTCTACATCGATCAAAAACTTTTCTCAAATGTTTTACATGATCGTCTCGCTCTTTAGAGAAAACTGTTAGATCACCCTGATAAATAGCAATAATCTTCCCGATGAGATCATTAAAAGCCTGATCCATGGCTCTTTGAAAAGTTGAACCAGCATTTAATAATCCAAAAGGCATTCTTATATACTCGAAGGTACCCCATGGAGTTGTAAAAGTTGTCTTTTCTCTATCTTCCTTTCTAATACGCACTTGGTTATATCCTGAAAAACCATCCAACATTGACAACATCCCAGCCCCAGTAACACTTTGCAAGAGATTTTCCATATTCGGCAAAGGGTAATTGTCTTGAAGAGATGCCTGATTCAGGTTTCGAAAATCTATGCATATTCTTATTTCACCACTTTTTTTTCTCACAATTACCGGATTGGATACCCAAGTGGTGTGTCGAACTAGTTGAATGATTCCTGTTATCACCAAAACTGTAGTTGCCCCTAAAGATGGATCCAAGATGGATGGAAGAGGGAAAAGGCAACCAAAGAGGTGAAACCAAGATAGCGTCGACTCCCAATGGATGGTTGTCACACCAATCGAGGCAATCTTCACTTTAGCTATCAAAGCCAAGATAGCAAGGGGGAGGCCCAGATCTACTCTCGATAGGAGAGATCAACCAAATCACCAGATCAAATCAATCTAATGAAGTACGTAGGGTGACAGGTATGGAACCCTAGAATTGAGGAGTTAGGACCACTGTGGAGGCTTAGTAAAGGTATGCTATTTTTGTCCGCCAATATGCACACCAGCAGCGGAAATCTTTCGAAAGCTATCTCTTCACTACAAGTGAGAGAGGTGTGGCCTTGGGGGCAAGCAATGAGCCGGGTACTGTCACCTGAATCCCAGCTCCTCCGTTTAGGCAAACTCCTAACGAAGCCAAGGGGGGTAGTCCCTAAAAGAGAGTTTCACTAAGGCTCTTGTATTTATAGTGTTTTTAGGTGTTATGATGCGGATGGGTGTTGTTTAGGAGTTTTTTTGAAATGAGAGACAATATAAAATTAAAATATAAAACAAGATAGCGCAATCCACGTTGCAAATACAAGATGAAAGATACACTTGGGCAATAAATAAATCACTTCACGTAAATATAAGCAAATACTCCAATGTTGATACTTAAGAAAGCAAAATATAAGATGAAGGACCAGTGCCTTATGGAGTCAAAAATTAAATGTGAATGTGAAACTTGATACAAGTGCTTGAAATAAACAGTTTGTGAGAACGTTGTGCAGCTTATCTTGGTAAATTTAAAGTTTTAATTGTCTTGATTATTAGGGCTAAGAACAAGGTATCAAAAGAATAGTGGAACCCTATCAAGAAAACTACTGGCAACCCTAGGTGATCGGTCGGAAGCACCCAGATTCAAGAGGATAGTTGTCCAATGTTTGAACCGCCCTAGAGTCTGACCAGTGGATTTCCGGCACCACCTCTTGTGGGAAGAACAGTAATTTGTCTTGATTGAGGTTTTGGGTAAAAAATTTTAATTAGATTTTCACTTGTAAATTAGCAGGTCTTCCACCTTTCTGAGTATTAGCCCAACCGTTTCCAGTTGGCAGAGCATACGCGTGTAGGACAGAAACCAATATAAATTAATTAAGGGGTGTATGAGTGGAAATTTTTTTTATTAGAGAACCTTGTTCAACTCTCCGACAGAGAGCGCTCTTGACTTGATCTTATGACCACAATTCAAGAGACTTGTTAAACTTAAAAATGCCTAATGCAGGGAGAATGCAAAACTAAAATGCCCTCCGATAGAGGGTGATCTTGACTTGGATTTGGCCGAGTTCAAGAGACTTTGGTTTATTTTAAAGAAGCAGACAGTAATTGTGTTGTAAAAGCAATAAATCAGCTTTTAAAAGATTAAACAAATCGATAAGCTTGAAATATATGAAGTAATGCTTAACAAAAAACTACTTTGCCAAATAAAATGAATCTAAACTCAAACTAGTATTCTATCACACAAGATTTAATCTACTAGCTGGGATTGATCTCCGAACAAGATCAACCACTAGAATCCACCAATCCTGGAAACCTTCCAGCTAGCTGGATGTCCACAAGAAGTTGATGGGGGAGCGAGAAGCTACCACAAAACTGTGTGGTCTTTGGGATACAATCCCAAAGTTAGCTATTCTCTGGTCAAGGATTGGAAGAGAAACAATGTAATGATAAACAAAAGTAAATCTAAACTACCCAAGAGTCTCTTTCAGGTCAAAGACCCTACTCGGGAGAGCATGGGGGTAAGTAAATATGGAAGATAAGCAAAATGACTTAGTTGAAGTAAAATTAAACTAAGAGCATATGAAAAGATCTAACTAAACCAATCCACAAAACCCAACACTCTTCTCCAAATGGGGAAGAAGACCAAAAAGTGGAGGCCCCCTCCACTTGAAACTTTTATTAGATGATTACAAATGCCTTGGGTTTAAAACCTTGCAAGGTCTTTTGGGAGATAGGTAATACTTAAAAAAAATTAAAGAAGGAACAAGCTTTACTCGCTTTTACAAAGGATAAGTATGTCAAGTTTAAATCATTCTCATGGATCCTTCACTTTGCTTTGCTTTGATTTTTTGTTTCAAGATCTTATCAAATATCTCTCTCTCAAATGACCTACACAAGTTCAAAACATCTCAACAAGGCACCCATTAACCATTAGCGAAAATAAGACAAACTTGAAACTAGTTAAGTCTAGATTTAAAATTTTAACTCTAAAATGTGAAATGCATGAGATTTTAACATGAAATCTTAACTATGATAAAACGGACCAGCGAACAACAAACTCTTGAAAAGTCCTAGAAATGAGATCTAAATTGTAAAAAATTTTGAAGTATTGTATGTGAAAAATTCTATCATTTAAAATGAAATAATAATTCACTAAGTATGAGCTATGCTAACCAAACAATGAGATCTAGTATGCAAAAAGTAACTAACTACTAACTCTTCAAAGTATAGAATATAATCACTAACCAATATCTAACAATTTTTTGTTTGTTTTGTTGTGTTTTAGGGCACTAGGGAGGATGGACGAGAAGAGAGAGATGGAACAAAACTAAGGGGAAAAGCGAAATGGATGAAGGAGTGAAGGGTAGAACAAGAGGAGAGAGGGACGAATGCAAGAGGGAAAAGGGCTAGTGGATGGAGTAGGACGATTGGGGATAGGGTAGGGCTAAAGTAAGAGCAAAGAGAGAGGATATAAGAGGTAAAAGAGAGCAAAACGAAAGCACAAGAAGAGAAGGGCGAATGGAGAAGGGAGAGGATAAAAATGAGTGGGAGGAATAGATCTAGGGCAAAGGAGGATGAACTAGCAAAACAAGGGCAAAGGACTACAAGTGGAACACTTGAGAGGGTGAAAACACTGTCTTGGAAATCCTCCGGTTAACCAGTGATACGCCGACAACAAGTGTTGAAGAGAGCACAAGGGAACAAATCCCAAGTTATTCCCTAAGGTTGAAAAAGCTTCAACCTTATGGCTTACTAATCTATGGCTTGAAGAGGATAAGTGACTAACTTGGATCAAAACTAGAAAGGCTAGAAAGGACTTAGCATGCAAGTAAAAAGGTTTCAAAGAGCAAATGGGAAGGCTTGAAGAAGTGAAAGCCTATAGTGACAAGTAACCAATGTTTTGAATATAAAAGATGGATGGATTCTTTATGAAAACTCTCAAGCTCAATCCTTGAAGCACGAATCGATCTTTTGAAGGAACCTGAAATGCACAAAGGTTAGCAAAATAATGGCAAAGGGGAAGAAGAAGCAACCAAGCTCAAGGTCCCACTTTGCACTTAGGAGATCTGCAAAATTAAACCACTTCAACAACGATTTGATCAAGTCTAGTATGATTAGCCAAAAAAGGGCAAGAAGAGCATGAGTATAACCGATTACTTTTTGCTACTTCTAGATCTTAATTAACCAAGCATAAATGAATAAGTTGAACCCAAATATTCATTCCATGGACATAAAAATGACTTCTAAGCTAGAATGATCAAACAATTATATATGAAATAGCATAAATAAAACAATATCACCTCATTGAAGCTTTAACAATTTCTCATGGACCAATGTGCACATCAATATGACCTCCAAAGTCGAATTTATTCCCAATAGCAAGAAGCTAGAACACGATTACAAATTGGCAGAGTAAGTTTGCCCAAAAAATATCCATGAGATAATAACCCAAATGGGCCTCTCTTTATAGCAAAAAGAAACTAGCTAACCCTAGGTCGAATTGGCAAATGGGTAGATAGGTCGAATTCCAATCAATCAATGGCTTGGCAAGTAAACATAGGTTAGAGTCGAGTTTTGAGGTTGGTAGGAGTGGGCATGTGGCAAACTCGACTTTGAGGTAGGTTGAGATTGAAAGCATTATCCAATAAACATCCTACAACAAGGAAAGGCGAGCTAGTTTATTGGATTGACGTGAGCAATGTGAGGGTGCGAGTTAGCATGGGGATGGCAAGTGGCATGGGTTGGTACTAACTCGAGTTCCAGATGAGAGCCAAGTCAATCAATGATCTCAATAACCAATAAACACAACCTAACTAAGATCCACGTGAGGGTAAAAGAGGATTGACGTGAGCACTTGTAGATATGCGAGTTAGTTTAGGTGGAGACACATGTGAGATGGTAGGTGCTAACTCGAATCAACAATGGGAGCCAAGCCTATGGATAAGGTGAGTCATGAGGGCGCCTATCTCTACATTGAATGCAAAACCACCAACCCAATCATCAAATGCCAACACATAAAATCAAATTTTGCATGAGGAGGGCGAATTGCCTTGAGTGGATAATCTTCTGGTGACTGGATGGTTGACTGGGAGTGCTTGGAGTTGATTGGAATCTTCCTAAATGCTCATTGCCATGTCATTTAGCCTTTTATTTTAATCAAATTGATTAATTTTGGAGAGATTTGGATTATCTCCAAAATATTCAATTTTATTATTTTAATTAATAATTTCTCTGTAAATGATTTTTCAGAGAAAATATTAATTATGAGGCTGAATCGATATCCGAAAGTTGGGTTTAGCTGCTCCATGGGTCATGTGTGATTTTTGGCTTATGAAACGAGCCATCAAACATTAAAAACGGACCCCGGATGACTGACATATTACAGACTCAAATTTCTCTATTTAAACTATAGAGAAATTTAATTAAAAAATTAAATAATTAAAAATATTAAAAACCCCAATTCCGACGCGTCCGGTAAAATTTTTTCGAAATTTTTTCTGGGGGTCCTAGAGACTTAGGACATGACCAAAACCTATTCTAATAGTGTCTAGTAGGTTTATACATTATAGTTGGACCCTAATAACCCCCCATGGCCAAATTTCCAAAATCGGGCATTCCAGCTTTGGAGGAAGCGGGAGAAAAACCAAGAGATTATATTTCGCCTGAAGCAAAGTATAATCTGACGGTGAAAAAACTCCCTGGAATACCTTAGTTGTTTAATCCAGTCATGGGGAACCGAGCCACTCAGACCCTACTAGCACACTTTGATACAAACCCCCATGGGGCCATGGTCATGTCGACTCAAAAACAAAACTGGCTAGACCCAAATATAATGAAACTCAGATACTCTGGAAGTGAACATTGATGTGTTCCAACACTGGCGGCTCAATAAGGTTTCAACTATTGTACAAATCAGTTGATAACAGCTATGATAGTGAAAGATAACACACAGTGATTCAAGGTTTGAGTATGATTCCAGGATTCAAAGCTAGTTTGAAAAGGTCAAAGTCAACTGCCTTAGGAAACGTGACCCTTAAAATAGAGAAAGTGTCCCAAATCAGAGATCTGCCAGTTAGGGCTTTCTAGCTTGATGAGTGGTTATGACAATGTCTAGGTGTTCAAGCAGTCAGACAAGGATCAAACCACAAGCCAACTCAACCCAGGAAAGTCGTGAGGGCTTGGAGAAGGATTAGTGCCTTGAAAAATGGGCCAAATGGAGTCGGATGTCCACCAAACTGTAGATCAGGGATGTTAATGTGTAAAGTTAGGTGGGTCTTGAAGATTAAGATCATCCAATGGCTAAATCTCAGTAGATCTGAGATTGAAAATGCATCACCAAGTGACCCAAGTGGGGCTCAACCCTCGAAATGAGGAATGGGGCCCACAAGGTGAAAATCAACAAGGTGAAGCACTAGGGGTAGTTTATTAACTGTGGAGAGTAAGGATCAAGTGGGATCTCACCTACCTAGGTCCTAGATCTAACAAAACTCACCCAACCAAGAAGTGTGACCTCACTTGGAGAGGCTAAGTTGCCTTGGGAAAGGGGTCAAATGGAGCTCAATCCACACCAAACTATAGATCCGAATTGCCGTGGATGCTATAGAGGTGGGTTTTCAATGTCTTACCCAAAAGCCAAGTAGATCTAAGTAGATCTGAAAAAATGTAAAATGAGGGTTTGAAATAGTTATTTGCTTATGCCAATGATTGGGATAAAGAAATAGTAGACAAACCGGTGGATCTTACCTGGATAACCTTGTAGATGTCTTGATGATGATGATCTATGCAAACCCGATCAATTTGAGAAGCTTTGAGGTACTTTTCTATGAAGTCGATTTAGTCCAAGGAAGCCAAAGTGCCCTCTCTCCTGCACAACAAACATCAACCATATCAGATTTGCTACAAACAAGATGTTATCTCTAGGGTTGTTCCTTAGACTTATACAACCCTTACCTCATTTGCATTCATTTTTTCCATTTGCCTAGTTCATGCATTCCTTTCATTTTTCTTAAGTTTTATATTACCTTGGTTATTTTTTGTTATATTTTCATAATTAATAAGGATAAGGCTCTTGGTCATATTTATTTTCAAAATCAGGTTTAAATTTCTTGGTTCAAAAGACCTTTCAAATGTTTGGAAACTTTATAATTCAGCAAATCTGATTTAAATGTTAAACTGACAGCATGTGCCAAAATTTCAAATGTGAAAATGCTGTCAGTACTGTAAAAAATGTTGTCAGTTTCGCAGTAATGTGAAATTATGATTAAACAGGGGTTTAAATTTTGTTATTATAATTTGCATTTATTATAATTCAAAATGAATTATCAATATGCATGTATCTTGTACCCCATAAGGCGTGGTAGCCCATTTTAATTGACACATGGCAATTAAACAAGTACACAGAGATGATCGATGAGTACAATCCTCCAGGCATCGAAGTTAGCAGAATTGATGGGTAGAGGAATGTGACTTCGGGAATGAACCCTGCAGGGTAGGGTTCTCATAGCATTGATACAGTTTGTTTTTGAATAGGGTAAAATATGGAAGAAACCTCGCAGGTCCAGGAAAAGAAGAAACCAGGTGGCCTCCCTTGTAGAGCCGAACCAAACAATATTCAGTGGCTCGTGCAGTTTCCGAAATCAACCAAATTGATGAGAGACGCAGGATGGCTGGTTTACTGTGAAAAATTACAGGGTTACAACCCCCAGGTGACTAAGGCTTTTATAAAGAATTTCAAAGATGGGGTTGTTGATTTTAAAAGCTTCAAGGTAATAGTTAGTGAACAGTCTATATTAGAGGTCATCGGTGTCCCAATTGAGGGTGAGAGCTGGTTTAAGCAAAAAGAATTCGAGGGAGACTACAGTGAGTTTTTACTGCTTGGGTTTGAGGATTTAAATTGACAGAATGGGGTTCATGTCAGCAAAGTAAAACCCAATTGGAAAATCCCTCTTGAAATGATTCAAAACTACATTACTTGTGATGGTCGTTTTGACAAGGTTCTAAGATGCCACATTTGACTGTTGATGCATTTGCATGGGAGCAAGAAAATGAATTTGCCATACTATTTGTGGAGAAGTTTGCAGAAAATGGTTTTATGGGTGTAGGGTCACCCGAAACATACAGAATGCTCCATTTTCCATCATGGGCTCATCACGTTTTTAATCCTTCATCATTTGAATCAAATTGGGCAAAGTTGGGATCAATTTCTCCTCAAACAAGGTTATGAAGTAAAGAAAAAGCAGAAACCATCTAAGGAGAAAGGCAATGAAACAAAATTGCTAGATAAACAAGTACAGGCTGAAGATTCTGAAAGAAAGGATGAGGCAAGGCAGATCACAGCAAATGTTGTTGAAGGTAAAACCATTCCTAATCAGTCTAGTATACCAAAACTTGATATGTTGAGTTTGATTGTTAAAAAATCAATTGCTGAGGAAGATGAGCCAATAAAAACTATAAGTACAAAAAATGTGGATCTAGGGCCGAGGACAAAGTCCAAGACTAAGATGGATGCAGAAACTAGATTGCTGAAGGAGCCTAGGAAGGGAAATGAAATTATTCTGGTTAAAGATTCTGATAATGAGAAGGATACTCAATTGTTTGATGATTTTATTTCTGAGAATGAAGAGTTTATAGATGTACAAGTAGATATAGGGCATATACTCGAGACATTTTGTAAAAGTAAGCAGGTTTATGCCAGCAATCAAGCATCAAGCTCTAAGGGCGTGCAGAAAGAAGACGTTGCAATGGGTACAGAGGAGATGGAGATAGTCCCTGAACTGGACCAGGTGAAGAAAACCTTGCAATCTTACAAAGAAAAATGCCAGTACCTGCAGAATGTAAATGAGAACCTAATGCTAACCAATAAGAGGCTTCGAGAAGATTTGTGGCAAAAGGATGCAGATTATCAAAAGTTGGTAGCCGTAGCTAAAGAAACATTGCAAAAGAAGAGAGCCATGTGCAAGGAATGGAAACAAATGAAGACCTAGTTGGACGAGTTGCAAAGTCGAGAGCACAATGCAGATGCTGAATATACCAGGTTACAAAGAAGATCACAAGTTCTTGATGATTTGGTTGTTCTAGCTGAGTCATCCAGAAGCATCTAGTTGATTTGCTATGATTAAGTGATAGGATTGCATAGGTGGCAAATTGTTGTTTTTAACTTTACTTATGTTAATGGTTCGAGAGTCTTAAGTTCAAAACTTTGTTCCATTTTTGAAGGGATTAGATCCAATAGAATAGGATCTGTTAACTGATTTATTTGAAACAACTTTTTGTATATATATGAGATAGAAATGAATCAGACAGGGTTGGAACTTGAACACTATGATGGAAGTTTGGTTTTAAAATCTTTTTTGTACAGGCATGTATGTTGTTTCTTATGTTAATTTTTACAGAAATGATTGTTTTTGAAGTAAAGTATGATCTATGAGCCTGTCTTATTTTAATTTATGAAGTATATACTGTCATTATTTTGTCTATCCAAAGTCTCAATTTCATGTTGTGATTCTCTTGACCAATATACAACTATGCCCCAATTATGAAATGAAACTTGAAGCTCTTACATTTGTATGTTTATGATCACAGCCATTTTCTGTTTCTGTTTAGATATTGAAACTTTATATTATTCTTGTCATCTGTTTTTAATTATCCAACCTAAACCATATATTCATTTGCCACCAGAAATTCATAAAAAATTGCTGAGTAGATGTTCCATATCTACCATCTAATATTTCCTTAAGCTTGAACCCTCGTAGTCTAGGTTCAACTTTAGGGATTGTTGTCCGCCAAACTGCACACCAGCAACAGAAATCTTTCGAAAGCTGTCTCCCTCACTGGAAGTGGGGAGAGGTGTGGCCTTGGGGGTAAGCAATGAGCCAGGTACTGTCACCTGAATCCCAGCTCCTCCGTTTAGGCTAACTCCTAACGAAGCCAAGGGGGGTAGTCGCTACAAAGACTTGTCTATGGCTCTATGTGTTTTAAGTGTTTTTGTATGTGGTGATGTGGATGGGTGTTGTTTAGGTGTTTTATGATGAGAGATCACGGCTTTACAATAATTGGAGATTGAGCAACACAAAGATATACTTGCAAGATTATTTAAATGAAACACAACTTATTGATAAGCAAAGCATCCACAATTTAGACAATACAATAAATTCAAAGTATGCACTTCAGATAGATAATTGAAATAAAATAAGTAATCAGTGCCTTATCCATTGGGCAATGGAGTCAAAGTAGAGTGCTTGGATGCTTGATACAAGAGTTCAGTGTGTTCGTGAGATCGTTTTGCAAGTGTTCTTTGTAAATTTTAAAGTAAATTTTAATGATCTTGATTATTATTATGGCTAAGGGTACTTCCAACCGATACACGAGGTACTAGAAGTCTATCCGGAAAAGATAGTATCAAGTTCCTCCGTTCAAGGACATGTCGGGCCACCCAGTGCTCTAGCCAGGTCACGCAATGCTAACCAGCAAACTAGATGCTGAACATGGAACCTCGACGCCCCCAACTAGGAGATTACCCACCGAACTTATCTTATCGATCAACTCCGGATTGGTTGGTTATGGGGTGAAAGTTTTATTATGGTCATCACTTATGAAATTAACAAATCCAATCACCGTTCTGAGTACGAGTCCAACTTTTTAAGGTCGGCAGAGCATACTAAGTGATTGGAAACCAAAGAGATAAATTATTAAAGGGGGGATGTGAGTGGCGAATTTTAATTAGAGCACAAATGCACCTCTCCGATAGAGAGTGCTCTTGACTTCATCTTATGACAATGTTCAAGAGACTTAGTTAACTACATGCAATGCAATGCAACAATACAAGCATGCTCTCCGATAGAGAGTGCTCTCTTGCGACAAGTTCAAGAGACTTATCTACACTAACTGATATGCAAAACAGAAAAATAAAGTGCAAGTAGTTTGATTAATTTAGCAATGGAAATATGTAGTGTACTTGCAATGTGTGAGAAATACTGAAAGCAAAACTAAGCTAAGTGCGGAAAGAAAGCAAACAACCAACAAACTTCCCCAAATGGGGGAAGTTGGAAGTGGGGACTTAAAAACCCTACTCAAAATGATCTTTTATTAATAACTACAACTTTTGAGGAATTTCAACCATTGAGAGAAACTGAGAGTAAAAAGAATTTGAAACAAGAAGACTTTTGAGGAATTTCAACCAATGAGAGAAACTGAGTAAAAAGAATTTGAAACAAGAAGTCTTATGACTTCTTTTACAAAAGGAGAATGAGAAGTTTTAAATCTTCTTGGTTAAAATCATCTTCATTGGTTTTGGATCTTCCCTATGGCTTTTTGCTCCTCTTGATGATTTCTTCTTCTTTGGGATATCTCCAAATGGTTTTAATTTGTCTTCTTGCTTCACTTTTACAATTTCTCTTCTCAACACCTACAACCAAAAAAGTCCAATACTCATGCACCCATTAGCGTTAGTCAGAACAAAACCAAACTTCAAACTAATCTAAGATCTAATGCAACTACCAAAAGCAACTAGTAACTATATGTTTTTATTGAATTTACAATAATAAGCTGTTTTCTATAAATTTGTTGCCAAAGAATGCCCTTTGAATGGTAAGAATGTCCTGTGTTATCCTTCTTGTTAATGACCTCTTGATACTCTTAATCATATCTCCTTACTCATGAATTGCTCCCATGTTATTCCGTTCACATTTTCTTATGTCCAACATAACAATATATGTTTAAATGTGCAGGATCCATGCAGACCTAATGTAAGACAATCTGTGAACATGTGTCAACTTGCTGGTGTGGAGGTAATGGTCAAAGAGATTATCATGTGTTCTTGAATGAGTAGTGTTCTTGGAACGGTTGTTGCATGACAAATGTATTGTGCAGTGTACTAAATTATCATGTTTGAGTTTGTAATCACCAAGCAAATAAACAATGATAAATTCACCCTCTATGCTGCCAATAAAAAGTTAGTTATGTTGACTAAAATTAACAGATGTGTAGATTCATAACCTTCCCTTTAAATATGTAGTAGATGGTTTGCAGCAAATCATGTCATTTTTGTGGGTTGAAATGCAACAATGAATGATATCAATCTTTGCTTGCAACTGCATGTTATCTATGACTGTCAAGAAATATGCCCGGTGAAAACATTTTGAATTTGTTATTTGACCTGTTAAACCTTAGTTTTGTGCTCTTATTATTAACTCATTTTTATAGGTTCGCATGGTGACTGGTGATAACATTGACACAGCAAAAGCTATAGCTGTTGAATGTGGCATTCTCCAGATAGGACAGTCTATAGAAGAGCCAACTATCATCGAAGGAAGGGTTTTTCGTGAGTACACCGAAGAAGAAAAGCTGGAAAAAGCGGACAAAATTTATGTTAGTATGCATCTACCAATTCCCCTCCTTTCCCCCACCCCCACAAAAAAAGGGTAAGCATACATTAGCTTCTTGTGAAAGAATATTGTAATGAGAGGAAACATCTTTTTGCTTTCCTGCAGGTAATGGGAAGATCGTCACCTACAGACAAACTTCACTTGGTGAAAGCATTGAAAAGAAAAGGTCATGTTGTTGCAGTGACTGGAGATGGAACGAATGATGCACCTGCACTTCATGAGGTAGCTTTTGTGTTATATACTGCTGTAAATTCTAATTATATAAGCCAGTATTGCCACTGCAAGGATGTTTCCAGCTGTATAAAGCTATATTTGATGGAACTTGTTTTACATATTATCTGGTATTTAGGCAGACATAGGTCTCTCCATGGGTATCCAAGGAACGGAAGTTGCCAAGGAAAGCTCCGATATCATTATCCTAGATGATAATTTTGCCTCTATTGTGAAGGTTTGTTACAGACATCTATATTTGTTTTAAATTTTTAATCATTAAAATCTAAATGCTTTTTAATTTTTTCAGAAATTACAGATTCCTTACAGACATTTTTTTTCTCAGGTAGTTCGGTGGGGCCGTTCAGTTTATGCAAACATTCAGAAATTTATTCAGTTTCAGCTCACTGTAAATGTTGCAGCACTTGCGATTAATTTTATTGCTGCTGTTTCATCTGGAGATGTTCCTTTGACTGCTGTTCAGGTTAGTCTCAGATTCAATAGAATTGTGGATTGATCTGTTACCTAGACTGTCACTTGTTTTCTTAAATGGCTTGGGCCCCACCTTAATTTTCTGCAGCTTCTTTGGGTCAACCTTATCATGGATACTCTTGGAGCTCTTGCATTGGCAACTGAATCTCCAACTGATCACCTCATGCACCGACCTCCAGTAGGGCGCAGGTAGAGCATTGTTATCAAGGGCAATTCCTCCACTAAATGATAAACTAGGAACTGCTTGGATTGAAAGCTATATAATTCTTGCAAATGCCAAAAGCTTTTGAAATAGAGATCATAGAACTAACAATGAATAACTACATATGGGTTTATTCAAAACCTAAGTTGCCAGGGTACTGGGACGGGTACAGGTACGCCACTTTTTGAAATAGGGTACTTGGGTACGTTGGGGTACTGTAGACATATATATATATAATTTTATAAATTTATAATTAATAATTATATTAATATATTTATAATTAAATATAAATATAATTAATAAAACTGAAAATTAAGCTAAATTAAAATTAATAATTATTAATACGAAAAAATTTAAAATTTAAAAACTTTAAAACAATGAAACAGAAAATTTAAAATTTAAATTAGACTATTAGTATTACAGACTTTTAACATACTCTGCTGATTGGTATTAAGGGTACTTATTATCTCTTTTTCATAAAGGGGTTGTTATACCCGCTGGAAGTGAACTAAGACAAAGAAAGGTAGACATAACTGGTTTTTCATCCTACTTTAATTCCCAATAAAGTGTGTTGTCTACCTACTGTTCAGGTAGTTTTGCTTGTTTATTCATTATTCTGTGAAGGTGTGTATCCTTGAACCTTTTACTGTCTCATCCAGTCTTATTTAATGGATGAGATTTTGGGTGAAACGTACAGCAAATTCATGTGTGATATCTACCACCTATTGGTCCCAGGGATGAGCACAAAATCTGGTGGAAGTAATACTTGTACACGTAGACCAAATTCAGTACTTCAATTTCAAATTTTCACCTATAACAAGCTTGTGCAGTTGTTCTCTTCACTACCATAGGTCCCATGGATAAGTATAAAATTTGGCAGAAGGAATACTTAAGAGTCATTTTAGATTCTGGAATTCAATACTTTAGTTTCAACTATAAATCAACTTGTACAGTTGCTTTTCTATGTCATAAAAGAATGGAGCTTTCTATAGACACAAACATCTGTGCATGTGTTACTTTTAATTTTTCGCTTATCTTGAGTAGTGTACGAGTGAGGACAGAGTTTCTCCTAATACCGCATTGCATGGTAATTGGCATTCATTATACAGTGGCTGAATTTTATTCATAAACCATTAAGTCCTTCCCATCAAGTCAAAATATAGTGGTATGTAAATATATAGTCCATTTATTGCAGGAACATTTTTTTTATGATAATCTGTCTGTAGCCATATCAAGGAACTCGGCCACTAGTTGTTGTTTACCTTTTGATTTATACCCATCCATATTTGATTCCATTCAAATGCTTTTTTCCTTTTTGTTAGTGCGCTCCATTTTATGAAAGCTGTAAAAGCCTACTTGTCCTTTTGAAATGTCTCATGCAGACGTGTTTTAAGTTGTATAATCTAAAGTTTTAAATTTACAGTATTACATTACTGTATAGTGTATTAGTAATTAGTAATTAGTAATAAAATAAGTTAATAAGTAATAAGTAATACTAATAACCGTGAAATTTCCAGTCTGCGTTTCAATTTCATGCCCGGAAGTACCTTAAAATCCGTGACCAAGTACCCGGTACTTATGCGGTACTCCCAGAGGTACCAGTCCCGGTACCCGGTACGGCGGTACGGGTACCCGGTACTAGTACGGGTGCCCAACCCCCCCGGTACAGGTACCCTGGCAACTTAGTTCAAAACGAAGATCAAACAAGATGCATGTACCAAACCCACCCTGCATATTAATTATACTAAAGCATGTTGCTTCACCAAATGTGATAGAAATGGTAGGTAGCATGAGGCTATGTCTTAGAAGTATATGTTCACAAGTTCAGTTTTCCATGTTTGAATATTTGACAAATCACTCTGATATACTGTTTCCTGCCATACAAAGACCTACATACAGGATAATCTATTGATCTCAAAAATGACCTTATTGAGATCAGCAAATTCAACCTCCCGTGAGGCTAGGTGGGAAGAGGAAGGAATATAACCCTTAAATTTTGCTCCTCCTTGTATGTGCAATAAGCCCTTACTATCTGAATTTTCAAGAATCAGGGGTTCCTGCTCAATTTTCTTTATATATATATTTTCATGTTTTTGTATTAACTTTGTAGAAACTAACTGAAACCAGAAGTAACAGACAGAATTAGTAAGTGAAACAGAATGCTGAAAATAAACGAGAATGGAAACAGAAAATAAATTACAGCTACAAGGATTCACAGATAATCGCCATTTTGAAATATTAATGCTTGAAAAGTACATGCTCTGATTGCTTAAATTATGACAACCAATTTATATATAACGTGCTGCAATATACAGAGAGCGTAACAAGACACAACTGTGTCTAAAAGAACAAAAAACTGTTTAGAAAAAACTTAAGCGAGAAATATATGGAAGATGCAAGAGCCAGCAAATTTGATTAAAGTGGAAGGATTCCACAAGAGCCTTTCACTCTGACAATATCCTACAAGCCCTTGTGAGGGCTTGGACCAAAGGAAGCTCAAACTTTCCCAGACATTTCCAAGAGTGTACATAGAAAAGTCAAGTGAACATAACAGCAAAGAAGAACACAGCTTGGGCCGAGCAACAAAAGTAGAAATACTGCCTCAAATTTCTCATCTGCAAACATGTCTTCAATTAGCACTGGTATAGAATGTGTAACTTCTAATTAACAAGCATGCACAGATAAACCAGATACCTCCTTAAAACAAATCAGAATTTCACCATTTACTTCATCAACGATGGTCACTTAACATACTTCACCTGCTATCAACAAACACAATCAAAGCCTATAGAATGACAAGTGTGAAAAAATGGAAGAACAGAAAGTTTAACTCTCAAGCTCTAGCATATCCTTTCTCACTCGGCATCACAATGCCTGGGTAATCTCCTCCCCTCCTTTTATAATTTTTCTCATGTAGTTGGTCAGTTATAACTGACCTTTAGTTAATTATCAACAAACTAATGTTTGTGAGGAGCCTTCTTTAATTTTATTTCACTTTTTCCCTTTTATTTAAAAAATAATTTATTTTAAAAGTTCGTTAGGGGGTAAAGTGTTCAGTAACTCAACCAAGTAAGAACTTGAAAATCATGTGATAAAATAAGAGGGTAGTGGAAGGGGGACCCCATCTAATACGATTATCATAAGTCAAACATCGACCAGCCCTCAACGGGGATGGATTCCCGGGGCTCACTAACCTTATGCCTCCCATTATTATTTTTATGCCAAAATTTAAACTTCGCCACATACAGATTTATATTCTTGTACAAGATATCAATAAACACATCCTTTTTAACCCAGTAACCATCTCTGCTTGTGACTCCCAAGAATAAAATAATTTAAATAAACCATGCTTGTGGGTCCAAACATAAACATATGCATCAAGCAGTAACTATGGTATGCAAATAGTAACCCATTCAATAGGTAAGTCAACATATCATGTATATCTCATCGACATTCAGCCATACACCAAACAGATGACAAGTGTTCGTATTCCATTCTAATCCAAAATGTAGTGCTTGTTGCTGCCGGATTACACACCATCTTTGTCGCAGCATAAATCTATGCTGCCGCTCGGTGTGCCCTTGGTGGCAAGTCTCGAGTCAAGTATGTCACTTGGTTCTGGACTCCTCCGTTTAGGCAAAATTCCCAACGAAAGCCAAGGGGGGTAGTCCTTATGGAAAGTTACTAAGGTTGTTAGGGTCTTCCAGTTAAATGATGGGTTGTTTATTAATGTTTTTGGGAGTTTTGTGATTAAAAGGTTCAAGATGTAATTGCAACAAGAGTTTAAAAAAGCTTTCACCAACATAAGTTCAAATAATCACTGTAATTTATAAAGATGCACGATAACTTGATATTGATAATAAGCAAATGAATAGTGCAAGGACCAGTGCCTTATGGAGTCAAACACAGTGTGGAATTGAAAAATGCTGGAAAAGTAAATGTTGTGCAATTGTCTCTTGCTTGATTTTAGATTATCAAAATGAATTTTGATTAGGGAAAAGAAGGGAAACTTTCTAGATACCGTAAGATACAGAGAGGAATGTCCGAGAATCTAGAGATTGGTGGCTCCGTACAAGAACATGTTGGCTGCCAAAGCCTTGAGCGCGTGTTCAACACTACACTAAACAAGGATGTAGTCTAACGGTGCCCCAAGGTCTGAATACAGTGATCCAACGCCCCCAGGCAGAATTTGCCTACACAAAATCTAGTTTCGAAGTGTTGGATTTTCACTATCTTATGGGTAGTTAATTTTATTAGGTGACTGATTAAGTTAAATGTGAGAATTAAAGAATGCTCCCACTATTCTGAGTAACCCAAAGGGCAGAGCATACGTAGTGGTAGCGGAATGATTAATTCAAGTTTGAACCAGTAACCATTGTACCCCGACAGAGAGCGCTCTTGACTTGCTTTTCAACGAAGTTCAAGAGACTCTGGGTTCCTTTTATTAACAGTTAAAATGCGAAAGTGAAAATACAATGCTTGAAATAAAGATATGAATGGCCAAACTTATGCATCACTTTTCCGATCAACCTCCACTAATCAGCAAATGCCTTTGGGTGGAGGTGAGAGCATACTTCGTGGCGACGAAGTTGCTTTATTTCTAAGTTAAAAAAGAAAAAAATGGAATGATTAAAATGTGAAACACAAGTTAAAAGTATACATCCTGCACTCAAATAGTGAGTGTGTGAAAAAATGTGAGTTAGAAAAATTTATCCACAAAAATTGAAAAAAGTGCAAATCCCATCAAGGGGGATGGGATGTGGGTGTTGAGTACCCCACTGCTCTCGTTTAATAATTTTACAAAGTGCTGAAAGTAAAGTGCTTTTTAGTCCATTAAATTTGGATCTAAGAGCTCACAATGCTAGAAATTGAAAGATAGAAGTTTATGGGTGTCCACTGAAGGGTTTTTTGCACTTTTAGGGCTCTTGCTCACTCCAAAACTTCGATTTTATTTGCAGACCTGCTAAAAACCAGCAAGCTAAATGTCTGCAAAAAAGTGATTAGAATGCACAAATTTACATAAAAAATTACAACTTTCTACTTGCAAAATTTATGGGAAAATTTGAGAACATACAAGCATGAAAGTAAGATCTAGACTTAGCCATTTGATATGAAATAGATGCAACTTTCTAGATCTGAAATTTGAAACAAACTTAGAAATATTTTAAAACATTTAAAGTACTTATGCTTGTTCCAAAAGAAAAAGAAAATAAAAATGAGTATTTTCATTTGAAAGGAGGAAAATGGATCTATCCAAGCCAAAACTTGCTTGTTGGAGTTGCTTCTTGGAGAAACCTGTGACAAGATGTAAGTAAAAAATGTTGCCCAAAGTATAGAATCTTCTACCGAGTTCTAGTCCTTATGGGCTTTGTGATCTGCAACTTACAAAACAAACTCACCATACAAGTTAATAGATCTAGTGTGTTAGAAATCAAAGAAATGAAGAAGAGCCTAAGTACAACTGAATACAGTTGGTTACTTCTCTACCTCTAAAACTCATCCACAATCAAACAAATTGACAATTACAAATGTTTAACCAATATCAATATGCTAGATCTACTAAAGCATGAAAATATGAAAGCAAATAGACACAATATCACCTCAATAAGCTGAATACATTTGCACAAGATGGACCTCCAAAGTCTTCAACAATATATTCAATGATCAACAATTACAAATTGGCAGAGGTTCTATGCATCCACACTACTATCGAAGATAGAGCATGAGCCTTGCCTTTATAGCACTCTCTAAGAGCAAATTCGAATTTGAGGAGGAGAGGTGAGTTAAGGGTTTGGGATGACAAGTGGGGAGTCAAATCCCTTGAATGATGTGGTAGCTTGAGTTCCATTTAATGGGAGGTGTGCCACCTAAGCAGGGCGCCCACCATCCACTCCTATGTGAGCTTTGGAAGCTCCATCAACCATCAAGCATTTGCCACATAAGGGAAAACGTCTCTCCTTGAGGAAGGTGCAAATCCCAAGGAGAGACACATGTGGGATCTTCATTCAATGCTCAAATCACTCCAAATTGGATTGGAATCTTACTTAAATGCTCCTGCCAAGTCAACTGGGCCAACACACCAGACCACCCACCATTATTTTAGGGGTTTGGATTTTCTCCAAATCCATTATTCTTGAATTAAATAATTCATTTTTAATATTTTGGAGAGAAATTTATTTAAGTGAATACTATTCTCTCAAAACTTAGGAAAAGTGGGTTTAGGGGTTTTATGGGTGCTCTGGGTTAAAAAATGAGCACCCCCATGCCAAATTTTACCTCCTAACCCATCTTTTATCACTTTTTATATTTTTTAATTATATTATTAAAATAACTCATAAACTGAGAAAAATTAATTTTCTCAGAATGACTCAAAAATATTAGGGGACCTAGTGCATGTTCATATGACTCAATACTGATGGCTAGCATGTTACAAAAATACATTCTAGTAGGTTTTAATAACCCCTCAAAATTCATCATCATGGAAACACTCCAGCTTTGGAGGTGTGTGAAAAACTCGGGAATTATACGTCACTGAATAGTAACGCATAATCCCTAAGGAAAAAACACTCTAGAGTATCTCCCTGATAACAAACCCTAAGGAAGGCCAAACCTTTCATAAAAAATTCATGCGTAGACCAACTTATTACAATTTCCCAACAGGGTCTGGACATGCAAATTATAAAGGGCCAAAAGTTTTTGGCCTGATGGATCTCGGAACACTGATGAAAAACATTGAACATGTTCACAACTTCAATGGTTCACTCGGAATCCACTAAGTGCAATTTAGTGGATAACATCTGGCTCCAACTGTGAGACGTGTGCTCGATCAATCTTCAGGCGAGGAGAGGATGTGAGAACACCAGAATCTTTGGTTTTATATAACCTGTAAAAACATCTCAACTTGACAAGACAAACCTTCAGCGATACAAGTTTTATGAAGAAACCAATGAATCATAAATTGCATTTATTCATAAAAACTAAAAATGGCTAAGGAAAAATTATTATTCCTAAGTACTAGAAAGAAATGCCTAAAGTAAATGCTCTCTTTGAGGAGTTTATTTTCCTACTCTAAACATAATATAATAAAATGCTAAGTAAAATGAAAAATCCAATGTAACCATCTTAACATTTCATCAATATAACAAAGTTTTGCCTTGTCTTTGGTTACCAGCCAAAGCAAGGACATGCTTATTAGAAAGTGAAAACTTGCATGGATCTTTTGGATGGGAGGGTTGGATAGGAAATCAAAGGCATGTGATAGATCTTTGAAGTGCTTCCCCAAATGGTAAGTCCTCTTGCAGGCTTCTTCTATCCATGATTGGATAGGGCTGAGAAAAAATTCTGAATGACAAGGCATACCAACTACCTCATCATACTGATCCGATGGGCTCTTCTGATAGTAAATTTCTGTGAAAGCATAAAACCCAAACTACTCCACATCATAAGGAACCTTTGTATATGGAGACAATGGCTGAGACTGCTCTTCAATTAGGTGTATCTGATCTAACTCTTTGTTACACTGTTTCTTCAGGTCTTCCGCGTTGATGCTAATGCATGGTTCAAACTGATCATGTGAAAAGATTTCATGTTCCTTTTCCATGCAAAGATATTCCAAGGTCTCAAAATCCATGCTTTCTGTGAAAATCTCATAAATAGGTTTCTCAACAAAACCACTAAGAGTTTATTATTCAAGCTCCCTTTCCTCAGATATGTCATATATGGGATTTTCAATTATGTTCTCAAAATATGATGGTTCATCATTCTCTTATTCAGACATGGAATAGATGGGGTTTTCTATAAATGTCCAGTTATCATTATCAACATCTATGTCAGTCATGAGGGATTCTTCATCACTCATCATGATCCAGGCTATATATGTCCTCTTCATGCTCATAATCCTCTTTTACAGAAAAAAGGTCATAAGGAAGGAAACCTTCCAAACTATCATCATTATATACATTGCATACTTCATTATGATTTTCAATACGGGCTTCTGCAATGGTTTCTTCTGGAGGTGGACCAAGAGTACAAATGTGCTCATCATCACTGAAATAAATTTGAGAAAACTCCCAAATCTTCAGTGTTTTTTGTTATGGTGACATGTTACCAACTTTTTTGTACCATAGTTGGATTATCTGAAGAGCCGCCATTTGACAAACATGATAAGTGTTTGTGTTCCAGTGTATCAGATGATCCATCCTTTGTGCCTAGCTAGTTTTGGCTAGTCAGTTTGTTTTTTGTCTTGAAATGACCATGCCCCACGGGGTTTTTGTAAAAAGTGTATTAGTAGGGTTTGAGTGGCTCGGCCAGCCATGACTGGTTTATCAACTAAGCTATTCCAGGGAGTTATTTACCCTGACTAATTATACTTTGCCTATAGCTGAGATATAATTGACAAGGTTTTCTCCCGCTTCCTCCAAAGCTGGAATGCCCGATTTTGAAATTCTAGCCATGGGGGGTTATTAGAGTCCAATTGATGAATATGAACCTACTAGACACTATGGGTTGAGTTAGTGGTCATTTCCTAGGCCTGTAGAGGTTTTTAAACGCTGTCTGAAAAATTTTTACCGGACGCGTTGGACAGTTAATTATTTTATTTTTTAATAATTAATTTTTCCATAGTTTAAATGGAAAAATTCAAATTGTAATATGTTAGTTGTCCGAGGGTGTTTTTCAGTGATCGGAGGCTTAATTCCTAAGCCAAAAAATCATACTTAGACCCTGGACACCTTTATCCTAAGTTTCAGATCGTTATTTAGCCACTTAATTAATAATTCCTCAAAAAATCAATAAAGAGGATTATTAATTAATTAAAATCAAAAAATTGGTAATTGGAGATAATTCAATTCTCTAAAAAATAATCCAATTGGATTAAATTAAAAGGCTAAATGACATGGCACCTGTCATTAATTATCATTCCAGTCATCACCAAGTGGATTTGTGCAACTATCCAGTCAACAAATGAGTTTAACTCCAAGAGAATTCGCCCTCCTTGCATGCAGAAGTCGATTTGGTTATGTGGCATGTATTAATGGTTGATTGAATTAAAGTAAATGCTAAGGTGGGCGCCCTCCTCAATTAGGGTCCACCTCATGCATTGGCTCTCATTGAAGGCGAGTTGCATTCATGGAAACTAAAGCCATCACTCCAAGCTCACCCTCACGCATTCCTATAATCCCTCACGTCAATCTCAAGGAAGGGCTCGAAATTGCAAGGTGGAGCTTGGTCATTGGTTCGTGATACTTCCAAGAAATGGATGGGGGGCACCTTGCCAAGATGGAGGCCACCTCCCCATCCCATTCAATGAAATTCGAATTGTTGTGATAGTTAAGCACTCCAAGCTTGGAGTAGACTGGGATTTCGACTTTGATTATTGGTGCCATTGGCACTTTGATTGCCAATTCGATCTAGGGTGTTCGGTTAGTCTAGTTTTGTTATAAAAGGATGGCATTGCCTCCTTGTTTCATATGGGATTTTTGTGCAAAGAAACTCTGGTGAAAATTGTAAGCTCTCTTGTTTAATAAAATATTTTGAGACTTTGGAGGTCATTTGATGGGCTTTTGGAATTGTGTCTTCATCTCATATGAAGTAATATCTCTTTCACCCTACTCTTGTATTTCAATTTGATTATTATGTTTATTGAAGACTAACAATCTAGTACTTAGGCTTCTAACCTTTATGTCTTCAGGGAATTCATCTATTGGGAGCTCTCGGCATCTAATACCTTCACCATTCAAGTGTTCCATTTATCTTAATATTTTGTTTGCAGGGTTGCGAGCTATTCCGGGTTCTTCTTGCCTTCTCCAACAAAGTATTCTAAAAACTCTTTCGGTTACTGGTTACTAGTCCTACCCATCTCTAAGTTGTGGAAAACCTTAGATCTACCTTTCTCCAAGCTTAGTTTCCTTCAAAGTTTGCCTCTTGATTTTTGGCTTGCCTTGGTCTTTGCCTTCCTTTTTGCTTTCGTCCCACTTCATCCTTCTCCTTGTCTAGCTTCGTTCCCATCCTTAGGTCTCCACTTCCTCCTTTCGTCCACTTCCCTCTCATCCTAGTTTTCCTCCCTTCTCCTTGATCTCGTCTCCCCTAGCTTCAAGCCTCTTCCCTCTCGTCTCTTCTAGCTTCAAGTCTCCTCTTTTCTCCTTTTTTGGCCTTTCGTTTTTGGCTTCTCCTACCTTACTCTCGTCTCCCTTCCCTTCTTTAGCTCCTTCACCCGTCATTCGTCCATCTCCTTTTGTCCTCCCCTTTTCCTTCTCGTTTTA
This sequence comes from Larix kaempferi, assembly GCA_027924585.1. NCBI lineage: Eukaryota > Viridiplantae > Streptophyta > Pinopsida > Pinales > Pinaceae > Larix > Larix kaempferi. Next base: position 5,157,647 of record BSBM01000621.1, on the reverse strand, counting down.
CCTTCACTCTTGCTCAAAGCCTCCTCCTTTCGTCCACCTTTGATCACCTTCACAATGAACATAAAAAACAAAGTTTGTTAAGTGTTAGTGTTTGTTAGTTGGATTGTCTTTGAAAAGTTAGTAAGTTAGGCATTTTTATATCATACTTTACACTTTCATAGTTAGGATCTAGTTCATTTTTTGCATCTAGATCTCTTATCATTCTAAGGCATTTCCATTTTCAGATCTCTTTTAAAAAAAGTTAAAGGTTTGCATCTAGCTTTTGTTTTAAGTTTAGATCTTGTATTTTGTTTGCTAATAAACTAATGGGTGCTTGAGTGTATTGGACTTTCATTTGTTGTAGGTATTGAAAAGAAGAGAAACAAGCCCAAGGAGGAATCAAGGAGAAGATTTGAAGAGCAAAATTTGAAGAAGATCTAATCTAGAACCCAAAGAGAAGATTGAACCAAGAGCACCATTTGAACCTAGATCAAAACCATGAAGACTTAATCAATCTCCTTTGTATTAGCTATTGAGATCTTGTTTCAAGTTTTCCAAGTTTATTTCTCTTAAAAGTCCTTTCAAGGGTTTCATTCCCAAAGGCATTTGTACTATCTTAATAAAAAAGGCTAAGTGGGATAAGGCCTCCCACATTTTGGTTTTCCTTCCCCATTTGGGGAAGAGTGTTGCATTTCATAGTTTAGATGTGCTTTGAATTTCTAGAATAAATTTCATTTGTACTTAGAATTTTAATTGCTATTTCAGTCTTGACCTGAGAAGTAGCTTGGGATTTGATCCTAAGTGCCGCACTGACCTTGCGTGTTACTTCTCTTTCCCCACTGTGTACTGCATACGACCAGCTAGCTGGAAGTTTTATGAACAGTGTGTAGAAGTCATTTTTGACTTTCCTTTGCTAGATTAGTTTTTTTTTGTTGTAGAACACTAGTTGCTCTTTTATTTCAATTTGTAAGTGGTTGATTAGTTTGCTAGATCTTCATTTCATTTTGTCATTTTATTGAGCTATCATTTGGTTTATGTTTTACAAGCTGCTTGTCTTATAAAAAGAACCAAAGTCTCTTGAACTTGCAATAACCCAAGTCAAGAGCACTCTCTGTCGGAGAGCATTCCCATTGCATTTCCTTGCATCAAGCATATAGATTAGTTAAAGTCTCTTGAACTTCTGTCTTAAGACGAAGTCAAGAGCACTCTTTGTCGGAGAGTTGAACTGTGTGCTCTAATAATAAAATACTTTCAAACTCACACTGCCTATTAAAATCTATCTTCGTTGCTTTCCATCACTTAGTATGCTCTACCGACCCTAAAAGTTTGGACTCGTACTCAGAACGGTGATTGGAATTGTTAATCTTGAAAGTGATAACGTAATAAAATTTTAACCCCACAACCAACGAACTGGCGTTGATTTTTCGAGAAATACTCAGGTAGTGGGCAAAGTTCCTAACTAGTGGCGCCGGGCAACCCAATCTGGGCACTCGTTGGTTAAGTTCTCAAAACACCTAGCTTGTGATCCCAGACAGGTCCATCATGTCTCCAAGGGGAAGCCATTGAAGGTATACTTTTTCGGTTGGACGCATACCTTGCTTTTTCTATCCTAATAATCAAGATCACTAAAACTTTTGAATTTACCAAGATAATTTGCACAACATTCTCACAAACACTATTCTAAGACTTATATCTTCAGCATCCCCAAGCACTACACAATTTTTTACTCCATTTGACACTGGTCATTTTACACTTTCATGTTATCTTTAAGCTGGGCCATTTGTCCATTGGAAATCAATTCAAGTTATTATCTGTGGATGCCATTTTATTAGTCTTTATTATATTGTTATTTGCAAATCTTGTATCTGCAACGTGGATTGCTCTTATCTTGTGTTTGTTTATCTCATCTTATAAATTTGTGATCTCATCTAAAACTCCTAAACAACACCGATCTGCATCACCACATACAAAAAACACTAAAACACAGAGCCATAGAAACTCTTTGTTAGGGACTACCCCCCTTGCCTTCGTTAGGAGTTAGCCTAAACGAAGGAGTTGGGATTCAGGTGACAGTACTTGGCTCATTGCTTGCCCCCAAGGGCTACCATACATTATTTTTCTCATTCCAGTACACTATTCAGCCAGTTCCCTTACATTTGAGATGCTGAGATGAGCATCTATATTGGATCACTATCAGATTGTGGACAGCGGTTATACTCCCCATGCCATGACTGAGTTTCAGGACACTCAGAGAGATGCCCGATATAGCCATTATACCATGGGTACAGAGCAGTCAGTAGTGCCTAGAGTTACAGCAGCAGTTCCAGAGGACAGATGATGGTACAGGTTGATGTGCATTCAGGTATATGACTCAGCAGGTATATTATTGTGTTATGGTTAGATTGCTTTTATACTTATTCTTATAGCATGTCTTAGCACTTAGTGTCAGGATCTGGCGATCATATAGATACATGGACCTGGTTGACCTATTATTTATATTATATTGTCCCTACTCAGACTTAGAAGTTCACTATTCATACTCATTGGTACATACCCTCCTTAGGGAGAATAGAGGTGATCATTACACCACACTCTGGCTTGCTAGTGTTGGCTCCATCATTTCATTTGTCTTCATCCATCCGTGGCCTACCTTTTAGATTATTACCCTGATTTGCTGCTTGACTAGTGACATGGAGGACCTTTCCCCACTGTAGCCTCTGTATTGGATGAGCCTCCCTGTTTATTGTGTCTCGGCTCTGAGTTGGTGACAAAACTTACCTATGGTGAGTTGGAGTTCCTTGAGAATTCCCCCTAGTCACTAAAGTTGTGTTGGCTAAACCTGAAACTTTTAGTGCTGCCATCAATACAAAATCTGGAAAAATCAAATGCTATATCTTGTATGTGAAAGAAATGCCAATTGAAAATGGCCATGAAAAATAAAATGTTATATCTTTTGGAAAAATAAATACCTAGGTAAACAAGTTGTCCATGACACACCTAGAAGTGCTCAGGTAAACAAGTGCCTTAAAAACACACCTGCAGCAGAAAGCCTAAAAATAAATGTAAATCTATGCAATGTGTTTGTAAACACACATAGATCAAGGCTATGGAAACCTCAGGCCCAAAAAGCAATGGAACTTAAATGTTATATCTAAACAATTGCTGGCCTTGTTTGTATTATGGATTGTGCGCATCTGTGAAGGTGAATAAACCCTCTTTAAACAACTCATCCATTTGTGAGACACCGCCATTCCCTGTGTTATTGCTCATTCAGTATATACTATGGTGTGTATTCCCTTCCCCTTGCCAAAGTGTCACAAAGTCAAGTCAGTCAAGTCATCCCTTAGCCTAGCCAGTTATTTCAGCCTTCACCCTTCACTAGCAAATTGATCACAACTATGAAGTGAGTATGGTCCTGAAAGTCTAGTCTGAGTAATAATAATAATTAACGACACTATATATTTGGATTTAGATCGCCAGTCATGATTACTCTGTGTTATAGTGGCTATTTGAATAAATTGTAAAGCATGTATTAACCTTGACACCTTGCAGCAGCTATGGATGATAGTCTGAGTTGTAGTTGGTCTTGGTTAGACCTAGTTTGACCATGGAGGACCATGGGACATGAGATGTTGGACCTTATGATGATATGGATAGATGATATATGGTCTATGTACACATACAGGATGATTCTATGCAGCAGCTACAGGGGTATGATGATGATTCTTGGGATACAGCAGTGTTTGGTCATTTACAGATCATTATTATGGGCCTTGTTCCGGTACATTGGATATTTATTTTGATCATGCAGAGATTCATATGGTGTATGAGTACACATCTTGGATGGATTTGGACCTTCTGAGTCCAATGGGACAGTTTGTTTTCAGTTCCGGGCACTTACAGTGATGATTTAGCCTCAGTAGGCTGTCCTAGTGCAGTTTTGGTCTGTTGGAGGCCCTGTCGGAGCAGAGATGACTTTTATCCGGTTGACCTAGGGCGTTGATGATGGAGGGGGTGGTCCAGCCACTTGTTTTTACCATATTACCCCCCCTCCCGGACACATTGGTGCCCTCACCTTGACAGCGCCATCACTCCAGGAGGCTGTTTGGGCAGTTTCACGCTTCCCGAGGCATTTCAGGATTGGTAGAAATGGCTATTGAGGAAATCGATTTGGGCTACTGAGGCAAAGTTATGGCATGGGATGATCAGTGATGATAGATCGGGACCTTCCACACCTCCTCCAGCAGTTTCAGCTTCATCGGGGCCCGCATCCATCACTTATGGCACTTTCTGTGGATTTTTGAGGTCTTTTGAGGACCACGACTTCACCTTGGAGGCACGATTTGGTATATTCATGATTATTTATTGGTTATTGTGCCATGGGGATTGACCAAGGAGGGATAAAATTACCCCTTGGACCCACCATGAGCCTCTTATGATATTTTGTCATCATGATTTGGTGGGATTCCCCTCTCCTAGGGCGACTTTGTCCACTTATGTTATATTTTATGTGTGATCCATGTATTATGTTGTTGAGCTCATCTCAACCATTGATTAGACATTTGTATCTTTTAATCTTAGCCACTCATTCAAAAAGTGGTTAGGGTTTTGGTGCCTCTCCTTCCTATTTAAAGGAGAGAGCTTCTCATTGTAAAGGGACTTTTGGCTCTGGATTATTGGAATAGAAAATTATTATTGCATCTATCTCCAATGTTGTGGTGAATGTTTTTGGTGTTCGTTCGTTGGTTCTTCCTTTGCACTGAGTTATTGGAGATCTTGTTTGCCATATCTATTGTACCACGATTTTGCATCTACAGGTGGAGGCCGATTTGCTTGGAGGAGGAGGTATTGGTAGGGGAAGACTCTCCCTACTTCTTCTTTGGAGCTCTTCGTTGGTAACAGGGAGTATTACTGTCCCAGGACCTTCTATTTCATGTTACTATTTGCATTTCTCTTGTATTTATTCCATACTTGATCTTACTGATTGAATTTTATTCCTTGGTTTGACAGGTAGAGGAAGGCGCACTTGTGGACTAGGGCATCAAATTGGCAAGCAAATCAACAATCTCTCATTTGATCTCTGTGGGAATCTTCCTCAACATCAAGGCATCTCAACCACATCATTCAGGTATGATCTCAAGGTAAGTTCTATCTCCATAGTCTATCCAATTGTCAAAAACATCTAAAACCCTAATTAATTAAAACCCCAATTTTGCATTTTCTTCGATCTACTGAGATCTAGTGGGTTGTTGGGTATGATATTGAAAACCCACCTCTATAGCATCCACGGCATCCCGGATCTATAGTTTGGTGAGGATTGGCTTCCGTTTGACCCCTCTCCCAAGCCAACTTAGCTTCTCCCAAGGAAGGCGCACTTCACCATTTGAGCAAGTTGACCTAGATCTAGAACATGGGTGTTTGAGATTCCACTTGATTTGACATCTATACATCAAATAACATACACCCAGGTTGTCCCTTTCTTGAAATTCACCTTGTGGGCCCCATTCCACATTTTAAGGGATTTAATCCCCATTTTGGACCACTTGGAACACTTAAACTCAGATCTACAAAGATCTAACCGGTGGATTGCCACGAAATTATAGATCCATGCTCCTACTTGACTGATCTACCCGGATCTAAAGTTTGGATGCCATCCGACATGATTTGACCCACCTAAACCCAAATTGAAGCCTCCTTAGGGAAAGTCGCACCACCTTGGAGAAGTGAGTTCACTCACTTCGAGGAACTGGGTACTTGAGATTCTTGCAGATCCGGAATCAGAATAATTCAAAACCTAGGTCTAGACTGTCACTTTGTCAAATCTTGCCTTGGGGACTGCATTCCTTGTTTTAAGGGATTGTGGTCCACTTGGGTCAAACCTAGATCTAGACACATTTAACCATCAAGACCTATACTGTCCACTTATCTCATGTTGTAGGAGTCCTAAACCATAAGTCAACCCTACTTTGACTCCACTTCCCAATTCCCAAGGCACTGGTTTATCTCCAAGACAACCCAACTCTCCTAGATTGTTGGATTGACTTGTGGTTTGACTTTTGCATGGTGAACTATACCCCTAGAGCTATCATGAATCATGGTCAAGCTTGTCTTATGTACTAGTTAGCCCCAATACATCCCTTAAAACCACCCTGCATTGGACACAGTTCCCAAGGCGGTGGACCTTTTGACATTGACCTAGTACACTCATCCTAGATCTCACTTCAAACATTGTAAGTCACTACTACATCAACTATGAACCAAAGCTATACCTATTGAACCCCCCACTTGGCTTGTGACTTTACCCTTAGGTCTAGGAAAAACCATACACCTAACTTCACTTAGAATACCTTGATTTGGTGTCTTGGTTTTGATCTCTCCTATCGGGAGTAGATCGGATCTCCCCCCTTGTTGTCTGGGCTAGATAACATAAAGCGAAGGTTGCCTCGACTGGCGTGACAACCATACATTTTGGAGGTTGAGGTGATCGTGGTTGCACCTTTCAAGTTGCCCTTCCCTATTGCCATCCATGACTGGATCCATCCATAGGGGTAACTACAGTTTAGGTGATAACAGAGGGCTAAAAGATGGATAAGGTGGGCCAAATCAAGTCCAATAGCCACCAAACTGTAGATCCAAGTAGCTTATGCACCGATCTATGTGGATCTAGAAAATCAAGTCAATCCAAGGGTTAGATCTTACTAGATCTGAGTTTGAAGTTGCCAAGTAGTTAAAAAGGGAGTTTTAATCCCTTAAAATGTGGAATGATGCCCACAAGGTAGAAATCACCAAAGTAAAAGTCTGGGGGTAGGTTATCAAGTGTGTAGATTGCAAATCAAGTGGGATCTCACCTACCCATGTGCTAGATCTAACCAAACAAGCCTCTCCAAGGAAGTGCGATTTGGCTCAAGAGGGCTTTATTGCCTTAAAAAGTGTGTCAATTTTAACCCAATCACCACCAAACTATAGATCCCACTAGGAGTGGATGCTATAGAGGTGGGTTTTTAATATCTCTTCAAAAGCAAGGCTAGATCTAAGTAGATCTAAAAAAAAAAAAAATGAGGGTTTTGATCAATTAGGGTTTTTATGATCTAGAAATTATGGATGATTCAAGGAAGAAGAAGATCATACCTTTGGAGCATACCTGGATGAAGAGATGAATGCTAGTTGAGATGAGGATTACTTTTGCCAAAGATCAAATGGAGAATTTTTGAAGCCCTCTTACCAAATCGATTTTTCCAAGCCACATATGTGTCCCTCTAACCTGTCAAAACCAAGGAGCAAAGCATCAATCAGTTTAACATGTTGAAGGTAGATACAAGCAAGAAAGAGATAAGCAAAGAATAGTTGGTGCAAAGACAAAACCACTCCCTTTTTAACCCAAAACGTCCTCCTCCAAGCTTGAAGGGCAAGCCTCTCCACCAATTCGCACTTGTTGAAGAAGTCTTCTCCACCTGTAAAAAGATATGGCAAATATGCAAGATAGCTTCAATAGATCCTCCAGTGCAATGGACAAAAGCATTTACAATCAAAACAACCAACATCCACTCCAACCCAAGCATGTACTCCAAAAGATATAAATTTTATTCCAAGAGTCAAGAGCCAAAAATCTCTAGATCATTTTACAATGAGAGGCTCCCTCCTTAAATAGGATGGGGAGAGAGCATAATCCTAACCACTTTTTACATGAGTGGCTAAGATTAAAAGATCAAAAGATCTAATCAATGGTTGAGATGAGCTCAACAATAAAATACATGGATCAACCATAAAATATAATAATAAGTGGATAAAATCACCCTAGGAGAGGGGATCCCACCAAATCATGATGACAAAATATAAAAATAAGCTTATGGTGGGTCCAAGCGGTAATTTTATCCACCCTTGGTCAATCCCCATAGCACAATAATAACAAAATAGTCATCAATATACCAAATCGTGCCTCTATGGACAAATCCTAGGCCTCCAAAGACCTCAGAAATCATCAGAAAGTGCCATAAGTGATGGATGTGGGCCCCGATGAAGCTGAAACTGCTGGAGAAGGTGCGTAAGACATCCCACTCATCATCCCTGATCATCCCATTCCAAAACTTTGCCTCAATAGCCCAAATCGAATTCCTCTGTAGCCATTTCTACTAATCCAAAATTGCCTCGGGAAGCGTGTACCTGTCCCAAACTGCCTCCTGTAGTGCCTGTGCGATCAAGGTGAGGGCACCAATGTGTCCGGAAGGGGGGTAATATGGCAAACAAGTGGCTGGACCACCCCCTCCATCATCAACGCCCTAGGTGAACCAAATAAAAATCATCTCTGCTCTGACAGGGTCTCTGACAGACCAAAACTGCACTAGGACAGCCTACTGAGTCTAAATCATCACTGTAACTGCCCGGAACTGAAAATAGACTGTCTCATTGGACTCAGAAGGTCCAAAACCATCCAAGATGTGTACTCATACACCATATAGCTCTTTGCATGATCATATAATATACCCAATATATCGGAACAGGTGAAATAATAATATTCTGTAAATGATCAAATAATGCTGAAAACCATAGATCATCATCATAAACCTGTATCTGATGCATATAACCATCATGTATATGTACATAGACCATATATCATCTACCTGTGTCATCATAAGGTCCAATAATCTCATGTCCTGTGATTGACCTTGGTCAAACTAGGCTTGACCAGGTAAATATTGACCCAATATAACTCAGACTACCATCTGAAGCTGCTGCAAAGTGTCAAAGGTTAATGTATGCTCTACAACTCATTCAAATAGCAATTATAACACAAAGTAGTCATTACTGGCGATCTAAATCCAAATATATATTGTCATTAATTATTTATATGACTCAGACTAGACTTTCAAGACCATACTCACTTCATAGTTGTGATCAATTTGCTAGTGAAGGGTGAAGGCTAAAAATAAACTGGCTAGGCCAAAGGATGACTGACTGACTTAACATTGTGACACTTTGGATATGGGAAAGGGAATATACACCATAGTATATACTGAATGAGCAATAACACAGGGAATGGCGGTGTCTCACAAATGGATAAGTTGTTTAGAGAGTGCTTATTCAACTTAGGCTTCATGTCTACATCAAGTTGATCGAGGTTCATTAGGATCATTTAATTTCATTTCATGGCCTTTTTGGCCTACATAACCCTTCGGATCTCAGGTGCGCTAATAAGCACAACTAGTTGTAGCTTGCATCCAGGGCATGTTTTTATACATACATAAGGTCAATTGTTTAGATATAGCTTTTAAGAATCATTGCTTTTTGGACCTCTCTTTTATACTCTTCAAGGAGTATTTTTAGCAGTTCATCGCTCTTGCCCTTTTTAGTTTCCATGGGCGAATTTAGAAGTTTCCATAAGTAGTACATGAGCTTTCAGTTTTAGCCAACAACATCTCAAGTGACTAGGGGGAGTTCGAGCCAATGCCAAACATCGGGACAACCGACCAGAATGATTTAGGCCTACAATCCAACTCACCAGAGGTAAGTTTTGTCACCAACTCAGAGCCGAGACACAATAACAGGGAAGGTCATCCAATACAGAGGCTACGGTGGGGAAAAGATCCTCCATGCCACTAGTCAAGTAGTAAGTCAGGGTGATAAACTAAAAGGTAGGTAATGGATGGATGAAGACAATGAGTAATGGAGCCAACACTAGCAAGCCAAGGTATGGTGGAATGATCACCTCTATTCTCCCTAGGGAGGGTGAAACCAATGAGTATGAGTAGTGAACTTCTAGGTCTAAGTAAGGACAGTAGAATATATATATAATAAGATCAACCAGGTCCACATATCTATATGATCGCCAGATCATGACACTAAGTGCTAAGACATGCCATAAGAATGAATATAAAAGCAATATAACCATAACACGATGATATACCTGCTGAGTCATATACCTGAATGCTCATCCTCTGAACCATCATCTGTCCTCTGAAACTGCTACTGTAACTCTGGTCACTACTGACTGCTCTGCATAAATGGTATAATGGCTACATCAATCATCTCTCTGAGTGTCCTGAGACTCAGTCATGGCATGGGGACTACATATGCTGTCCAAAATCTGATAGTGATCCATAGATAGCTGCTCATCTCATCATCTCAAAGTAGAGGAATTGGCTGAAGAGTGCTCTGGAATCTGAAAAATAATGTATGGTAGCCCGGCTACTATATATGTGATAACAGGTCCTCCTCATGATAGTCTATCCAAGGTATGGAAATGGGAAAAAACTTCTCAAGGATACTGTCCAAAGCTTTTATACCAAATCCTCTATTGTGCCACTGCCTCAAAAATATTTTAAGGAAGCTCGACATAGTGGTAATACATTTATCTGGGAGACAATTATACCACCAATAACAAGCATCTCCCCACAAAGTGCTGACAAACATTTCCATCATGTTATCTTCATATAGAACTTTGAAGTCGCCTAGGACCTTAAGAGAGGATATGACATGTCGTGTTTCTGAATCACCATTTCTCCAAAAGGTTGGCAAATGATCAGATATATCTCTACTAGTATGATAATTAGGGAAACCTGGGATGTTTCAGAAGTCAATAGGAGAAAATTCATCATCAAAGTCTTCATCATCCATATTAAGTGATCAGGAGCATATATTTGAATTGACCAAGGAATGTGTCTGCTACTACATCAGGAGGTTTGCTTAAATAATGAGCTTTAAAGATTTTTTGTGTTGCATGGGCTCATTTACACACAACAAGTCTCAACAAAATATGAGAAACAAGGGTTTTATCCCTTCAGTGGAGTCGCCATGTGAGAATAAAAATATACATTTTAAAACATTCACAAAGAATTCTATTTTTTACTTTGAATTTTTTTTTATAAAAAAGGTTAATGGAGTCGCTAGATGAAAAACTACAGATTAGATCTAAGGATTCATCAAACAAAGCAAAAAACAAAAAGGATAAAAATCAAAAGTCGTACCCAGGGATAGAAAGATTTATCCTCGACAACGACGCCAAAAATGTTGCCACCGAATTACACACCGTCTTTGTCGCAACAGAAATCTATGCTACCGCTCGGTGTGCCATTGGTGGCAAGTCGCAAGTCGCGAGTCAAGTATGTCACTTGGTTGTTGACTCCTCCGTTTAGGCAAAATTCCCAACAAAAGCCAAGGGGGGTAGTCCCTATGGAAGGTTACTAAGGTTGTTAGGGTCTTCCAGTTAAATGATGGGTTGTTTATTAATGTTTTTGGGAGTTTTGTGATTAAAAGGTTCAAGATGTAATTGCAACAAGAGTTTAAAAAAGCTTTCACCAGCATAAGTTCAAATAATCACTGTAATTTATAAAGATGCACGATAACTTGATATTGATAATAAGCAAATGAATAGTGCAAGGACCAGTTCCTTATGGAGTCAAACACAGTGTGAAATTGAAAAATGCTGGAAAAGTAAATGTTGTGCAATTGTCTCTTGGTTGATTTTAGATTATAAAAATGAATCTTGATTAGGGAAAGGAAGGGAAACTCTCGAGATACCATAAGGTGCAGAGATGAATGTCCGGAAATCTAGAGATTGGTGGCTCCGTACAAGTTCATGTTGGCTGCCAAAGCCTTGAGCACGTGTTTAACACTACACCAAACAAGTATGTAGTCCAACGGTGCCCCAAGGAGTGAGTACAGTGATCCAGCACCCCCAAGAATAATTTGCCCACACAAAATCAAGTTTCGAAGTGTCGGATTTTCACTATCTTATGGGTAGTTAATTTTATTGGGTGACTGATTAAGTTAAATGTGAGAATTAAAGAATGCCCCCACTATTTCTAAGTAACCCAAAGGGCAGAGCATACGTAGTGGTAGCGAAATGATTAATTCAAGTTTGAACCAGTTACCATTGTACTCTCCGACAGAGAGCGCTCTTGACTTGCTTTTCAGCGAAGTTCAAGAGACTTTGGGTTCCTTTTATTAATAGTTAAAATGCAAAAGTGAAAATACAATGCTTGAAATAAAGATATGAATAGCCAAACTTATGCGTCACTTTTATGGTCAACCTCCACTAATCAACAAATGCCTTTGGGTGGAGGTGAGAGCTTATTTCGTGGCGACGAAGTTGGTTTTATTTCTAAGTTAAAGAAACAACAAAAGAAGTGATTAAAATGTGAAACACAAGTTAAAAGTATACATCCTGCACTAAAATAGTGAGTGTGTGAAAAAATGTGAGTTAAAAATATTTATCCAGAAAAATTGAAAAAGACGCAAATCCCCCCAGGGGGGATGGGATGTGGGTTCTGGGTACCCCACTGCTCTCGTTTAATAATTTTACAAAGTGCTGAAAGTAAAGTGCTTCTTAGTCCATTAAATTTGGATCTAAGAGCTTACAATGCTAGAAATTGAAAGATAGAAGTTTATGGGTGTCCACCGAAGGGTTTTTTGCACTTTTAGGGATCCTGTTCACTCCAAAACTTCGATTTTATTTGTAGACCTGCTAAAAACCAGCAAGCTAAATGTCTGCAAAAAAGTGATTATAATGCACAAATTTATATAAAAATTATAACTTTCTACTTGCAAAATTTATGGGAAAAATTGAGAACATACAAGCATGAAAGTAAGATCTAGACTTAGCCGTTTGATATGAAACAGATACAACTTTCTAGATCTGAAATTTGAAACAAACTTAGAAAAATTTTAAAACATTTAAAGTACTTATGCTAGTTTCAAAAAAAAAGTAAAGAAAAATGAGTATTTTGATTTGAAAGGAGAATGGATCTATCCAAGCCAAAACTTGCTTGTTGGAGTTGCTTCTTGGAGAAACCTGTAACAAGATGTAAGTAAAAAATGTTTCCCAAAGTATAGAATCTTCAACCAACTTCTATTCCTTATGGGCTTTGTGATCTGCAACTTACAAAACAAACTCACCATACAAGTTAATAGATCTAGTGTGTTAGGAATCAAAGAAATGAAGAAGAGCCTAAGTACAACCAAATACAGTTGGCTACTTCTCTACCTCTAAAACTCATCCACAATTAAAAAAATTGACAACTGCAAATGTTTAACCAATATCAATATGTTATATCTACTAAAGCATGAAAGTATGAAAGCAAATGGACACAATATCACCTCAATAAGCTCAATACACTTGCACAAGATGGACCTCCAAAGTCTTCAACAATATATTCAATGATCAACAATTACAAATTGGAAAAGGTTCTATGCATCCACACTACTGTCGAAAATAGAGCATGAGCCTTGCCTTTATATCACTCTCCAAGAGCAAATTCAAATTTGAGGAGGAGAGGTGAGTTAAGGGTTTGGGATGACAAGTGGGGAGTCAAATCCCTTGAATGATGTGGTAGATTGAGTTCCATTTAATGGGAGGTGTGCCACCTAAGTAGGGCGCCCACCATCCACTCTTATGTGAGCTTTGGAAGCTCCATCAACCATCAAGCATTTGCCACATAAGGGAAAACGTCTCTCCTTGAGGAAGGCGCAAATCCCAAGGAGAGACACATGTGAGCCCTTCATTCAATGCTCAAAGCACTCCAAATTGGATTGGAAACATGTGGGCTCTTCATTCAATGCTCAAAGCACTCAAAATTGGATTGGAATCTTACTTAAATGCTCCTGCCAAGTCAACTAGTCCAACTCACCAGACCACCCACCATTATTTTAGGAGTTTGGATTTTCTCCAAATCCATTATTCTTGAATTAAATAATTCATTTTTAATATTTTGGAGAGAAATTTATTTAAGTGAATATTAATCACTCAAAACTTAGGAAAAGTGGATTTAGGGGTTTTATGGGTGCTCTGGGTTAGAAAACAAGCACCCCCATGGCAAATTTTACCTCCTAACCCATCTTTTATCACTTTTTATATTTTTTAATTAAATTATTAAAAAAACTCATAAACTGAGAAAAAATAATTTTTTCAGAATGACTAAAAAATCCTAGGAGACCTAATGCATGTCCATATGACTCAATACTGATGGCTAGCATGTTACAAAAATACATTCCAGTAGGTTTTAATAACCCCTCAAAATTCATCATCATGGAAACACTCCAGCTTTGGAGGTGTGTGAAAAACTCGATAATTATACGTCACTGAATAGTAACGCATAATCCCTAAAGAAAAAACACTTTAGAGTATCTCCCTGATAACAAACCTTAAGGAAGGCCAAATCTTTCATAAAAAATTCATGCGTAGACCAACTTATTACAATTTTCCTGCAGGGTCTGGACATGCAAATTACAAAGGGCCAAATTTTTTTGGCCTGATGGATCTTGGAACATTGATGAAGAACATTGAACATGTTCACAACTTCAATGGTTCACTCGGAATCCACTAAGTGCAATTTAGTGGATAACAGTGCTCAAATAAAAGAAATTAACACAAATAACCATGCTGCTTATGTTAATCCAAAAATAAACATTTACAAAACCATTAACAGCTGTTCATTATTTCATCCAAATTTAAAGTTCTACCAAAAAGATAACTTAGTCCAAAACACAGAACCCTTTAAACATCAAATTGTCAACAAGAGGAAATTTCAGGAAACATAGCCAAATGTGTAATATCACCCCTATTCCTTGTTTTGGACTTGACAACATTTGTTTATGAGTAGACAGGGAGGGCAGAAATAGGATGTTGCTTCTCGTCAGCTGGGGTTGGCATATTCAGAATGGACCACCTCCTTTTATCCTTAGGTGAGATTTCAAACAAAGGTGACTCAAAGTTACATGATTTTTTGAGTGGGAAAAAGAGCTTATTCATGCAACAACAAATTGCACTACGGGGTTTTGTTGCTCAGGTTCGACTGCACCCCACGTAATATTCCCTAAACAAGGTTGGGGAGGGGTTTCACTTTAGCCATCTGTTATCACATGGTTAGTAGCTCTTATTACCAACTGAGTTTCACTTCAGTTGGACTTCAGTGAGCCGCCAGTATTGCACAATTACTTGTGCTTTTCAAAGTTCAGAAGTTCCAAGTTTAACCTTTTTAGGGCCCCTTTTTCATTTTTTGTAATGCATGACTAGGCCCCATGGGGTTTGTAATAAAATTTGCTAGCATGGTGGTCTTTGAGTGCCTCGACTCCCTAGGACTTGACAACCAAAGAAGGTATTCCAATGAGTTTTTTTCCCTTGTCGATTATGCTTTGCCTTTAGCCGAGTATAATCGATGAGTTTTTCCCCTACACCTCCAAAGATGGAATGTCCAAAGTGGTCGTTAAGCCTTAGGGGGTTATTAGAGTCCAATTTGTACCATATATAAACATGCTAGACACTAAAATAGTGTCTTTTGGTCATGTACAAGGTCCCCCAGGAGTTTCAGTCAGTTCTGAGAAAAATATTTTTTTCCACATTTTTAAGCCATGTTTTTAATGGTTTAAATGCAAAATTTCAAGTGGTGATAAAAGTGTGATCCGAAGTCGGAATTTGGCGCAAGGATGCTCGTTTTCATGCTCAGAGCATCCTCTTTACGCTGGTACCTGGTCTTCCTATGTTTCGGGCTACCAAAACGTCCTGTGAATCAGTTTTGCTTATCAGAGCTACAAATTAGCATTCTAACGCTAACGGTGCTACAAATTGCACCATTATAAAAATCAAAAAATTCAAAAAATTGAATTTTATCACATGTCAATTAAGTTGGCATTAAGTCACATTGGATGGGCGACTATGTTAAAGAGACAAAGCATATGATTGGTGGTCAAATTTAAAGGTGAGTGAATGCTATTTCCAAAGGAAGTCACCCTCCCTTCACGTGGGCTGGACCTCTCCACACAACATCTTTGTTTTGGTTGAGGATAAGTTCAATGTGGTGGGCGCCTACCTCATTGGGAGGTGGCACAACCCACGTGGGTGGATTCTAATTAAGGCATCCAATCAGCATTGTAGTGGTTATTTCCTCACCCAGTCCTGCGGGGCAAGGAGGTGAAATGGAGTAAGGGACAGCTAATTCTAAGTGTCCCCTAGAGTCTCAAGTTACGGTTTGCCGGACACCTAGTCATGGCGGTTCTAGAAAAGATCCTCACAGAGTCTTCTGAAGGCACGGATGTGAGTTGCAAGGTTCATGTTAGATGATCAGTGGTGGTTTCCTTGCACTATACCCATTTGTGAGGCACCGCCCTTCCCTGTGTATTATCATGGTATGCTTATGTCAATGGGTCCCGCTCTCCCTGTTTACCCGAGGGGTCACATGGTCTTGGTCCTCTTCCTCCCTTACCCTTCACCTTGTTTATCCACCTCACCCAAAGTTAGCTAAGTGGTCAAATCTGTAAGTTGTGCATAGCATTGAGTCTTTGTTGGAGGTGGTGGGCCCACCTCACCCAAGGCTTGTATTTATTGAGATATTTATGTTTTGATCATCGTATCGGCATTATATTGTTTTAAGTAATGTACTGACGTAAATAAAGAAGCCTTGATGCTTCATGTTGCTTACAGGTTTTCAGCCATTCTCATTTTGACCATATTTGACTTGGTCAAACCAGGTTGACTAGGCCAAAAATGGGCCCGAAAAAATGTTGCGATCAAGATTTCAATTTTGGTCATTTGTTATCTATTGGGGTCCCATATGAGCCTCCAGGTGTCATAATTCCAAAAGATTGAGGTGTTGATGAGATTTTTAATTATTATGGGTCACCAGTGACCTGTTTTAATTAAAAATCATGGATTTTGGGCAAACAGTGCCTAATTGATGGATCGGGGTCGTTCAAGTGACTACGTCTACTATATTTAGGGTTTACGATCACATTGCAGCAGACGGTTTGTCAATCCGGGCATTATAAGTGGGTCAAAAGCCCAAATTACATCTTCAGCAATAAATTAAATGGAAAATCAAATATAACAAAGATAACTATGGAAAAATGGAAAATGTAAAGGTTGGCTAATACAAGGGTGACTTCTAAGGTATTTTTACTATGTTTGGACATTCTACTTGTGTGGTGGGGCCCTCACTTTGGCCAGCTCACCATGTGGGATGAATTTGCCCATGGGGGGTGTTTTTTCACTTAGCAAAAATCGATTCTTTGTGGGTTTGTTGTATTAAGACCATGGTTTAGTGGTATGGGGGGCTAAAACAGGCCATAGGCACCCCCCAACCACCATTTATATGCATTGTATGAGCCCCACGAAGTGGCCCCATCTCCACATGGGCGCTATAGAGGGTAATTCGCCCCCCCTCTTGAGAGTGATCTCCTCCATCGATTTGGGCATTGAGAGATTCAATCTCAGCCCTTGGTTTTGGAGGGAGTTAGGGATGAGAGTGGTCTTTCTCTATAAGAGAAGACACTCACCCATTTTGTACTTCTCTCTTGGCATTTTTGGACTTGGAATAGAAGAGAAAACGACTTGGAGCTCATTGCTTGTGTTCTTGTGTGATGTTCTTTGAGATTGTTGATTGCCTTGCTATCTTAATGCACTAGAATATATTGTGGTTGTCTTCAGCATATTATTTCTCACCATTGTTTGCAGCAAACACAAACTCTTGGAGGAGGGCGCACCACTTGGCTGCCATTGTTGCTCCACTCTCCAGGATCGATCTTCAAAGGGAAGTTTTTTTGCCATTCAAGCCAAGCATTTCTTCTCATCATTATTTGTATTGTTGTAGCTTTCATTTACTTGTCATGCAGATTTGACTCATGTCCATTTGTTTTGGCAGGCAAGGAGGGCGAGTTGGTGGGATTGAGCAAATCAAATTCACTTGGGGACTTCTACAATCACTTTTATTTGATTTTTGGGACACATAACCTCAGCAAATCAAAGATATCAGCCGGTTCCAAGTAGGTGTTCCACTTCCTTCTCTTGCATTTCAATTTCTGAATGGTTTTAGAGAGAAATTAACATTAAAAACCCTAAAAATTAAAATCTTAAAATTCAACCGTTAAACCTTGTTTTTCTTTTCAAACCCGCTTATGAAATGTTCTTAAATGCTTAAGTCCAAAGTTTCGGGTTGATTAGACTCCATTTGCCCTTAGATCTAGCACTGGTCCACTTGGCAAAAATGTCCCCCTAGGGCGTTTTTCTCCTTTTGTCTAGCTGGGTTGTTTTGGGGTTGTGGGTAGTTTGGATTTGGGTTTAAATCGTCATTTCATCATAAGAAACCAAGCTATCATTTGTTGGAAGTGAATTTAAACATTAATTTGGCACTGCCCTAGGTTCACTGAGCTCTTGAGTCTGTCACCTTTCTTGGGCAGTTATACTTCATCTCTTCACTTCCAGTTTACTGTACATCCTTAGCTTGTTTTTCAACCACACAATCACTGATCTAATCTCACTTTCTCATCACGTTTGATTGCTGGTCACTTTCCATTCACATACTCATTTTATCCTTGTGTCCAATCAGTGGCTGAAATCCAACTTAGGATCTCACCAACACTCATCTCTCGTTTCTATCTCTTTATCTTTTTGGGATTTGGGTGTCCTTTTTGTCTCTCAACCAGTGATGGTTGAGAAGGGTCTCCCCCTGGATTAGGCTATGTGCCCTATCTGAAATGACAAACGCTTTGTTTGGTGTGACTACTGCCCTTCAGACGGTGGACTTGGCGTTTATGGGTTACACCTACCTGGTTGCTTGCCCTCTACCATCTCGGACGAGATACCTTTAGTAGCAGCTAGAGTTAGTGTGATAACAAGTTTATTGACCTTTGAAGAGAATATACATTCTAGTAGGGTAAGAAATAATATTTTACAATTTATTTTTACTGATTAACCATTTAAGATGCTTTAAAATTTGCAAATTCTTGTTTGAATAAGCATTTCTTTATAAGTTCTTTTTTGGTGAAGTATCGATACTTTGACTCCCTTGTGCAAGTTGTGGTGAGTGTATACAGGTTATCTAAGCTGGAGGATTGTAGCAAGCGTGCTAGCATTGCTACCTCTCAAGCATATCGGAAGAAGTAGCTTAGTCCCTCGCAATACCACTACCAAGAACTTAGAAGACTACATTCGCCCAACTTCTCTTCCATCCTCTGGGTTCTATCCTTCTACCTCAAACTCATTATTCTACTTTGGTTACCTTGTGTTTTTCATATCCATATCTATAAATATTGCAATATTTAGAATAGATTTGGTATTTTCTCATTACATCTAGATTTCAATACTCACAAATCTAATATTTAAAGATCTAGTGAAATAACTCTTCATTTACAAAGTTCATTTTTAAATAGATCTAAAGTCTTGTTAGGAAGTTTATTTGCGGTTAAAGTTTGCATTTGGCTGATTAAAAGAGTATCGTATTGGATGCTCTAAAAGAAGAAGCCAAGATCCCAAGAAATGAACTTTCTAGTTCGTTCTCTTGGTTCATTTTTGTCAATTCCTTTCACTAGTTTTCATAGAATTTTTTGTGCAAATTTGGTAAGAGTGGCCAAATCGTTTTCTAAGCGTTTTTGGCCTTTTTTTTGACAAAAAGAGCTCCCTGGTTTGTTTTGCATGCATAGCAGGTTTAGGTAATTAAACATCAATGATTTTCATTTTGGAGGCTTCTGTGATCATCTAGAAAGCCATTTTCATAAACTAGTCCATCTAGTTTGTTTTAGGGAAATTTGTAGTATTGTCAAAAGAACTCTTAAAGTGCTTTGGGCCATTTTTCATGATAAACTAATCTCGCTGGTCCGTTTTGCATGCTTAGCAGGTTTCAATAATTAAAAGATAAAAAATTTGGATTTGGAGCTTCCAAAACCATTTGGAGAACCCCCTTCAAACACCTTTGCTTTCCATATTTTATTGTAAACTTTCTTGTTCCCTAATGATAAAGGGAAAGCAATAGTTCTCCGAATTTCTTGATTGTAACTCAAAAAAAATAAAAATAAAAATAAAAAGAGCTCAGCAGGCTATTTCAGCGCTTGCCCCCAATTCCCCCAGGGGGTATTTGCGTCGATTTTATTTTTATTTTTATTTTTTTTGTTTTTCTTTGTTTAGATTAGTTCCTTTATGCTTTAGTAATTAAATAACAAACACTCAAGCACACAACGTCCTCCGAGGACTCATTTATCATTTTGTTATATGCTTATTTTTATCAATCATACAATTGTTCTTAAAAACTTTTAAAATTAACCCCTTGCTCTACCGAAGTACTCCATCACTTTGTGGTGCGAGGAAAAGATACTCTTGAGTTGTAGCTTAGTTAATCATCCGCTCACACATTTTAATAAAACGAACCAACACCCCAAACCCAAAGTATGCTCTTGACCATTGCAGCTTAGTCGGAACAGTTGGGTCAATCAGAAACAAGTCTAAGGTACATAGTTTTAATAGGGAAATCCAATATCATCTTTCTTGGCGGATTCGCGAGGTTGCATGGGTGTATACCATAGAGTAAGAAGGCTACTTTAAGAAGGTTCATCTTCGCCTGGTTGGACACTCGGTGAAGTCGCTAAAGCACTCAGTCCAAAGAGCTAGATTTGGTTGGGCCAAACCAATAATTCTACCCACTCCTTTAATACTCATCTAATAATCTAAAATAAACCAACAAGCCTCTTGCAATACTTTCACGACCCTACACAGCAACAATCACACGCATTTATTTCTCGGCACTGGTCTATTTATTTTTATCATTCTTGCAAAATGTCGTGAAATATATCTTTACCAATATCATGTGTAGTCTTGATTGAATATTTGCAATGATGTATTGTTGAGTTATTTGTCCATCTCATCATTTTCTAACTCCTAGAATAGACTTTTACTTTTGTTATAGATTAAAAGCCTTAGTTTAATTTTTATAGGGACCACCCCCCTTGGCTTCGTTAGGAGTAAGCCTAGACGGAGGAGTCGAGTAATGAGGTGACAACACTTGACTCTCACTTGCCCCCAAGGACACACCGAGCGGCTTGAAGGTTTCCTTCCGCATTCCCCCCTAGTGTGTATTAGGCGAGAACAGCTCCCACGAAAGGGATCCTGTCCAGGACGGTAGAGGTGGGAAGCTAAACCAATGACACTTGCAAGGGCCTCGTTCATCGCTTGATACAAGGGTTGTCACACTGAATGGGCTCTTGTCGCTTTAGATCAAAGGGGAGACCCTAGCTAGCTTATGAGGGCTAGAGAACCTACTCAAGGCACTATAAAGGTATGAAATGGAAGCGAGAGTGATATCCCAAGTAGATAGATCTAGATGTAGGAAGAATGTGTGGTGTGTAGGAGTTAGTGACCGATTGAGGAGGATTAGGCAAGAAGTAGATACTCAACCGTAGAGAAAATGTACCAGAATGAGTTTATGCAAGTAGATCTAGATAGATCTAGTGCCAATCTAGGATACCCAAAATGAGATTCACTTAGGGTTTGAGCAATTAAATGAGATGTGGACCCAATGGAGTGATTTAAAGGATCAAATGGCACTAGGTTGGTGGGTTGATGATAGATCTAAGGGTTTGAGGCTAATCAAGCAACACCCAACTGATAGATCTGGTAAAATGACTAAAAACCCAAGGAGGGCGAATTGCCTAGGAGTGAACAATGCTAGATCTGTGGGTTAATGGAGTCGGATTTGGCCCAAACTTGGTCTCTAGGGTTTTCTAAGGATTTTAGACTTGGGTTTAAGTCCTTATGCCCAAATAATCACCGAATCTATTAGATCTAAAAATTTAGGGTTTTAAACTTTAGGAAATTGAATGACAATTGGAATAGAAGCATGAAAATCCAACATAGCTTGTAGATCTTACCTCAAATGCTTGTGGCCGCCAAGTACATTGATGATACTAACAACTGGTTACAATTCCAAGTGAGATCTGGTTGATTCCAAGCTAATGCATGTGGGTTCAAGGAGGAAGTGCACCCTATCTACGTGCAAAATCAAACAACAAACGTTAGATTTGCTTTACAGATAAAAGGAAACCATGAAAGACATCTAAAAGACAATAACTCAATGGAAAACTTCACAATTGGTTACTCCGTGAAAGATGAAGAGATTTACCCAAGCGAGTAGATGGAGAAATCCTCACAATCCCTCTCCAAGCAAATCGCACCCCTGCAGAAGATCAATTCGGCCTCAATAAAAATAATGATGAAATCATACAAGATCCACTAAGATGTCCAAAAGAGAGGCATTCCAATCATGTACAAGAACATTCATCAAAGCATTCAAGATAAATTTGCAAAAGTAGTGTTTTTATTCCAATATTCCAGGGCCAAAAGTCTTTTTACAAATGGTGAGAGATCATATAACAATATTCCATAAATGGTGAGAGATCATATAAATAGGCTCTCCAATATTCCAATAGTATGGACGTGGTCATTCGCACCATTTATGGCTTGCTAGTTATGGCATCACTTATCAATTTCCCCATCCATCCATTCTCTTTCATATTGGGTTTTACCTTGACTTACACCTCAGCCTATGATATGGAGGACCTCCCCACTTTTGCCTCTATGTTGGATAGATTCCCTGTTGTTTTGTGTCTCGACTCTGAGTTGTGAAACAAAACTTACCGAAGCCTTGATCCTTCTGGGCCAGGAGAACTTGTTGGTGTTGGTTCTTGAGATTAGGTGAGTTGGATTTGAAGCCTTGACCTCTCTAGTCGGTTTCGCCCGATGTTTGGTCCTGATTGTGGATGATCCCCCTAGTTTCCTAAGTTGTGTCATCTAAACTTGAATCAAATTGTACTACCATCATTACATGCATATGTGACTCCTTGTTATATCTTCTATGCAAGCCCATGGTTATAAAGTAAATCTGTGCTTTTAAGCACAATGAAAAAGGGCTATGAAATGAAATGCAAAGCACCCTGGATGAAAGATGCAACTAGTTGTGCTTCTAAGCACATGCAAAATCCTAAGGGTCATAAGGCCTAAAAAAGTAGTGGTTAAAGATATGCTAAATCTAAAGACTATTGGCCATGATTGAAATGTAATGATTAATTCCTCACGAAGCCAAACACATTCCCAAAATAGAAGTGGTTTGGGCACACTCTCCAAGAAGATAATCATCTCCTCCCTCAAGAAATACCATAGAAATATGTGGAAGAAGGTCCACATAACTATCATAACCACCTCCAATAAGTGAAATGTTCTTAAAGAATGTCCAAGGCATAGATCCACATGAAAGGGCCACCAAACTCCTCAAACCATGAGCCAATGACTTCAAAGGATGTGCCAAATGCATGGATGCATGTGCCAAAGTAGTCTCCAATGCATGTGCCAAAGTAGTCTCCAATGCATGTGACTTGATAAGTGTGCACGAGAAGTGGAACACCCTTCAATACAAGTGTGAAGTGCCCTCAAACCATGTCATCATGTGAACTCATATCAAACCATGGTCAAGAGAACAAGTGCACCCTAACGAAATGTGCATGAAGGAGGTTTGACCATATACAACCACCAAAGCACACCAAAGAATGAGTGCGCCCTAGGAGAATGTGCACATGTGGAGCACTCTTCAAGAAAGCATCTCATCCATACAAGAATATCATCACCAATCTCAAGATGAACAACTCAATTAATACCATGCCAAACCTTATGAGACCTCTAACTTAACATGTGCTCATCTTTAATGTTCATCAAGATTAACATGAATGTGCATATGCTCAACAATAAACCAGTAATAAACCATAAAACTTAGGGAGAACCCTTAGCTGATCAGTCTCCCTCCTTGTGAAAAATGCTAGGGGTTAATCCAGAGTGTATTATGCTAAGCAAAACCCCAACAAAGCACTAGACACTCCACATGTGTAAGGTACAAGCCTCCAATAAAAGGTAATAATCTACAAGTAAATATACACCAAAATACCAACACCTTGGCTCAAAATCCAAACATCTTCAACACAACTTGCTTGGGAAAGGTCTTAACTGGATCACATACCTCATGCTATATAAGGGGGTAGCAGTAACACCTAGCTCCATATGGGAACATGCATTCTTTGTGAAGTGTATATGAGAATCTGTGGCAGGATAGGTGCAATACTCTCCTCCTGTTACCCGTCATCCAACATAAACCATAATATATCCATATAGTTCATTGCATCCAAAAATATCTCTAAATCAAGACATGAGCTAAAATGTCAAAGGGAACATGGAAATAACAACTACTACTCTATTGCTCACTAGAGATTATTCATCCTACCCTACATCTAACATAAAAAAATTGATGTTAGGTGAAATCAGAAAGCCCATGCAACCATGCTAGCATCTCATCAATATCATGGGGTCTTCCCTTGGGTTTGGTTATGAACCAAAACAGGGAGACACTGAAAATCAAGTGTTCTCAAGCTGGAATCTCCATCAATGCTTGGTTGGAAATGGATGTGAACATCTAAAAATGAAACATAACATTAGGATTTATACCAAGATGGGAATAAGATGTTACATGATTAGTTTATCCAACATTGGAAAGGGTTAACATAATCATTGTAATGTGATGACATCCCATCATCAATCCATACAACACCTCCATGATAAAAAATGTGCCTCTCAAAAGGATGATCTATCTGCTCCAACCGTTACCATTCTTGGCTTCCAGGAAAAACATCAATGAAACCCTCAATCATTAAGGGTTTAGGTGGTTTCACCAAAAATCTCAATAAACATCTCTGTTGCCTTCCAACAAGCATCTAGACGAAATCAGGGAACAATTGTTAGATCTGGAAAAAAATATCCAACAAGTAATTTAGGGCTTTCTGCCCCTTTTCTGATGGCTGGAATGTTCTTCAATAAAACATAATTTGAAAACACTGCTGTTAGATGCAGTTTACAGCCCTAAAAATGCATTCACTTGCTAATTTTTCACATACAAATTTGCTATATGGAGAAGAGACCTCATATTTTTCACATCAAGCATCCAACATTGCCACTGCTTTGAAAAGAAAGAAGCTCAAAGGTGGGAAACATAGTGTGGGCCAACCTGACAACATACCCATAAAAAATGAAACAATATATATAAAATAATAAAGAATGATTCGAGGATGGTTTCTGTGATTTTAAACAAATATTTGTGTCTATTAGTGCAACAGAGTGCTCTGTGCTGAGAGATGATTATATCTGACATATAAAGAAAAGTTGCGTTGCATTTTTATTGTAATGTTTAATTGTTTTACTTCATAAATGTTGGCTTCTAGGTGTTAAGAAACCATCTTCCCCAAATTCTCACCATTTTTTATATATTGTTTGCAGTGAACCCCTTATTACAAACATTATGTGGAGAAATCTTATTGTTCAAGTAATGTATTTACTTTGCCTTATTTTAGCAAATAAGAAATCAAGTATTTTTTCTAGACATAACAGTGATGGAATTCACTTATTAATAATTATCTCAGATAATAATAGTAAAGAGGTTTTTAAGATGCAATGATGGATTTTGAAAACTTGCAGGCTTTGTACCAAGTTACAGTTCTCCTTATACTTACATTTAAGGGCAATGACATTTTAAACTTAAAGCAAGATAACAAAGGCCAAGCAGACAAAGTGAGGAACACTGTAATTTTTAATGCCTTTGTCTTTTGCCAGGTATGTCGTAGACTCGATATTTAGTACATGCTTTCTTTGCTTTTAGTTTTTTAGCTAGATTCAGACATGTTCGTAAAGTGTAAATTCTCTTTCTCAAAATGTTTTGCCCCCAAATTCCATGGTTTTGATTGTTTTGTGACAGTGGTTTCACTATTTTTAAATGGCCACATTAACAGATATTCAATGAATTCAATTCAAGGAAACCAGATCAGAAGAACATTTTCCGAGAACTACGTTCAAACCATGTGTTCATTGGAATAATAGGCCTTACACTTGTAATTCAGGTAAAGAGCAATTTGCAAGGTTGTGGTGCTAAGAGTAAAAATTGTTCTTTCCTGGTAATTTTCTATCAGTGTGCATGCTGACCCATCCTAGAACCTGACCAAGGATGGACAGGCATTTGACCCGACCTTACCAAACCAAAATCAATGCAGAATTGCCTGAATATTTGTCATTGAGCAACTGTTATGCTGACTTTTATTGTGTTTTGCGTTTTATGAATCTTCTGAGTTTACCAGAGTGGTGTATTGATTTACAGGTTTTGATTGTTGAGTTTGCTGGGAAATTCGCATCAACCACTCGCTTGGATTGGGAAAAATGGATTATTTGTATTGTAATTGGTTTTATAAGGTTTGAAAGATCAATCCCTTATTTAAGATTCAATCAAGGGTAGTTCATTATTTTCATGTGTTCACCAATTCCTATAGATTGCTTACCTGGAATTGAATTTGAACAACGACTTTATGTAAATTGTGGGACAGTTGGCCACTAGCGACCATTGTGAAATTCATTCCTGTACCCAGAAGACCTTTCTCGGATTGCTTCAGGGGAGAATAAGGTAACTGATTGGCTTAGATCTCAATAAGGCCAAGTTGTGTCATTCTTTGCTGATAAAATTCTAGTAATTGCATCCACTAGTCTTCTGTGTAGATTGTTTCATTTAAATAAATATATTTCAAGCAGAAACATTGAATGACTGTTCAATGACTTTTTTGCAAAACATAGGTCAAATTCGGGGAGAAAAGTGGAAGTAAGTAACGAACAAAATCTTCCGCGATCTAAATGGCATGCGAACGCTAGAACTTTATTTATAACTTTGTCAAAATCAAATCGAAATGGTCTGAGAGAATTTTATTAATACTTCTGTTTGGACATTACATCACCAGTAGATAATAATTGCACAAAAACCAAAATGAGGCAGATACGTTTGTGCATTTTGATTGTCCGTAATAGACATACTTTGGAGACGTGGACTTTTCCTGTATAAATAAAAAGGAGATAAGTACTCTGGACAGTCAAGTAGAAGCCTGTTTGGAGGATTTTTTGCACTGAACATATTGCACTAAAAGTTTATATTCTATACTCCAGCTTCAATTTTTTAGATGGTTCATACAAGCCACAATTTACCTGTTGATGCTACACTGATCACAGAGCTACTGTATGCTTGCATGTTACCATGTTTACAAAAAAAATTATATGCCTTCATTCTTTGCTTTGCTGTTATATTTTTATTTGAATCCCAGTTGAATATATATATATATTATTTTACTCAAAAAGCTGATGCCAATCGCATTACGGAGGCTGGACATCCCCTATAATTTACCAGATATGAGATACAAGAGAGGCAAAAGGAAAATGTTAGAAATATGTTCCAAAATTTTACAAAGTATATTTGTGCTTATGATGAACAAACATGTCATTCTTTGGAGGGATAATCACCAAAAGCATTTCAGTAGCATTCTCTAGTAAACGGAACCTGATTCTATTCTTTATGTTTTCTCCAACAAAATCAACTTTTAGAACTGTTCACTTTCAGAACGGTTCTGTGTAGCAAAGTTGTCATTAATTATTTCCCACCTTGTTTTTCTCAGTGAATTTATATATTTTAGGGCCATTTTCTCTAGCAAAATATACTATGGGAAGCATGCTTTTGCCACCAAAGGAATGGCCGGATAGTGAGGGAGGAATTTACAACAAAAATGCATCAAGTTAATAATCAAAGAAAAATTTGGAAAAATATGTTGATGACAAAAATGCATCAAGTTAATAATCAAAGAAAAATTTGGAAAAATATGTTGATGACAAAACTAAAATCAAAGAAAAACATGTGCAATTTTCATTACATGAGTCCGGATTCTTTCGAACTTTTCTGCATGCCAATAAGCTAATTCCAGTAACATGGATCCTAACAGATTATCAATGTGGCTAGGTCCCGTGTACAAAAGTGTTCTTTTAAGTTTTAACTACTTAAACATCTTATGCACTTGATAATTATGATGGTAGCAGTTTTGATGGTTGAATTGGCCAATTTATTGCCAGTACTTGGTACAAATCATCATAAATAGTCAACTTCAGTAACTGGTACAAATCATAATAAATAGTCAGCTTCATGGAAGACAATAAGGTTTGTTAGGAGTTAAGGAAATCCTTGTATATCTTTGAATTTGATGTTTTCTATTTTTTAATTACTGAATATTGAATATGTTATTTTCTATTTTTTTAATCACTTACTATTAATGAAAAAAAATTTAAGATGATCAAACCGGGAAATATTTTTAAAAAAATAAAAATTCTTGAATCAATGGATATTGACTAGACAAATTTTAAAATAATAAACCCTTATCCAAGGAAAATTGGTGATTGTTTTTTTAATTGCCTTGGTGTAAGAGGGTGAAGCCAATACGACTTTTGGTTCATATTAATGTAGCAACAATTAATGCTATGTAACTTGCAATATATGTTTTAATTGTTAATGTTTAACAATTTAATTTTTACTATATTTTTTGTGTTTTTTTAAAGTTATCTATTGTTTCACGATTTTTTTGTGCTTTGAGTTCACCCATGGTTTATGTTATTAGTTAAGCAAATAATATTTTTTGTTGGTTCACATATAGATTCATGTCAATGTAGCAATATTTAGTGCTTTGTGACTTGCCAAATAATATAGATTGTTAAATTGTAAACAAGATCCATAAGGTGTCCCTCCACTTGATACATTAAAATTTTGTAAATAGATATATTGATCTGATCTAGTAGAGAGGGAACTGAAATTTGAGTGACAAAACATCGAAAAAGTGATTATGATATGCTTGTGATATAGTGTCCTCTTTCCTTGTATTTTAAGTTGTATTAGGTTGAATTCTTTCTTTACATAATAGTACCATTTTGCTTGTTACAAGGCATATAAAGATGTATTCAAACCCCTCATTTAAATAGACTTATTAGCTAAAACAACAATATAAATCTTTCTTCCTTTGGAGTGGTAATTAGTTGTAGTGAAGCACAATATGCACTTTTAGTTGTTGACTTCAGCCAAGTATAACACGATGTAGTGTGGTCCTTGTAAGTGGCATAACCCAAAGATAGAAAAGTAGCCCTCAGGATAATGTCTTTTCATCAGATGTATGTATGTTTGGAAACTATAACCCTTTCCCACTTTATCTAGGCATGCAAGTAGTTCCCAATATAGGTGATAAAAACACATTATTTATAACAACCATATATAAACAAAATAGCTTTATGCAACCCAAGTTGAGTTAGCATTAGAAACAAGGACTCATTTGAGACATACACAAATATTAGTGAACGGTATATTGCCAATCAATATAAAGAACTTAAGTGAAATGGAGATCAACATAAACAACTTAATTGAAATGGAGATGAACTTTTAAAGAAAAAAGTTTCCAAAACAAATGGACAAAAAACTGAAAGTGGAAATCATTCGTGTCTTCAAGAATACCAAAATGTTATTGTTTATTGACTATAAAACCCATAGCCAAGGAGATACATTGCTTGTCATAACAATTTAATGAAAAACAATGAATTTCCTTTTGCTTGTTACAAGATAGGCATACATGTACAGATACCCTTGTTGAATTAGGCTTACTAGCTAAAATAATAATTATAAAGATTCCTTCCTTTGGGGTAACCATTAGTTGTAGTGGTGATGTCACACTTGTGTGTGGGGATAAAAATGATACATCAAACTGATATCACAATCCATGCCTATAAAAAAATGTGCTTGCAATGATGTTATTTTATCAACTGTATATATATTTGAAAACTAGAACCCTTGTGCACTAAATCTAAGCATCCAAGCATGCAAGTAGTTCCCAATATATGGGTGATAAAAAACACACTATTAACAACTATATGAAAACAAACTAACTTTTATACAACCCGAGTTGAGTTAGCATTAGAAACCAAAAAGATTCATTTAAGATATGTGCAAAGATAAATTAATGATATACTCCATTAAACCTATTATCAATTACATAAAAAAAAATCAAACAAAAATGAATAATAACCAATGAATGGATTTTGAGTTGAGTAAATTTAATCTAACCAGTCATGTTACTTTATGCTCTCAATATGTAGCAAATTCAATTTTAAAAATATCTAAAACAATTTAATATACAACATTTCAAATAAATTAGAGATGGATTTAAAATTGAAAAACAAGAGTCATGTCTAATTGAAAATTTTGTAAATCAGCATAATCCAGTTAAAAGAAAGAGGGAAAAAAGTTAAAACAATGGAAGAATACTTTTGTGATTAAATTTTTGTGAAAAAAATAGTTAAAACATTAGAAGAATAACTTAGCAATTTAATTTTTATGGTATTGTATTTATTAATACAAATCTTATCATATTTCTAAATGGCAATGTTATTCTCTTGTCTAATTATATTTTTTACCAAACTTTTCTTAAGAGGTAGTTATTAAGCATTGTTCTTCTTCATTCCACTTGTTAAAAATGTTATTATAAAGTGCATGTAAGAAACTAATATAAACTTTGTTGGTTTAACAACCGTGTCATTTGTTCTTTGTAATGATTTTTTGTTTTTTTTGAAATATAACATCCCTATCTTATATTGGACATGTGCTTTGCTAAAGTGTTGCAAACCATCTCTTTCATTGTAATGATGATTATTAACGTCCAATGAGACCAAGTTTGGTCTATCGGATGTTTAAAAGGTAAAAAATCATTTGGTTTTCTTTAGAATTTTATCTATACACTCAAAAAGTTAAAAAGTTAAGAAGGTCAGTATTGTAGCAAATGTTTTGAAACTACAATTTATTGTAGGTGTAGGTAGGACATTCTAAGTGTTGATGTATATGTAACTTCGGAATGTATTTCATATATATTTTTGGTACCCTTATTAGAGATGTGTTATTCTTCTATAAGGAAGTGTCATCATGTGAATTGACAAGTGTGTGTACTTGTCGATGGGTTATTAGACCACCATGTGTGGGGTCGGCCCTGAAATATATATTATATTGTGGATGTATCTAGATAGACAAGTCGACCCCATAGTGTAACTGGGCAATCAGGTTAAGTATAAATAGAAATCAGAAAGTCACACTTCTCTCACTCAGAAAGTGGCGCACTAGTGAGGAGGAGGATCATCTGCTACTAGGAGACTATCTCAGTGTATTTTTTGTTGTACTTTGGTTGAGTCATTGCTCTCTCTATCTCTAAGGAAGTTGTGGGGTTTTTTACCTTAGGGTTTTTCCTACGGAAACTCTGTGTCTCTTGTCTCTCATGCTTTTGATTCTTGTGATGCTTGTCATGCTTATTGTGATTGTTATGCATTGATATACTGTACATGTTATTCTCTCAATAAAGATCCTAGAGTATTGTGAATTAATGCCCAAAATTTAACATGGTATCAGAGCTAACCTGAGAAGAAGACATTTTGCAGTGACAGAAACTTGAGTTTCTTGTTTATTGGGTTTCTCTCCACAAATTTTGGAAAAGCAGTATAGTAGATTGACTCTACTCATCAAGGAGAATCTATCTGTCCAATCAGAATTCAATTCTAAGCATTTTTAGATTTGGCTCTAAAAATTAGGGTTTCCACAAAAATAGGAATTTGTGGAATCTGAAGACATAGTTGGAAGCTGCTTGCAAAAATCGAAGTTTAGAGCTTTGGATAGAGATTTTTGGCTGGGTAGATCTCCTGGAAACTCAAACCCTAATTTAGGGCTCTCCCGAGTGAACACAGGAGGGCAAAAAGATAAATCTGAAGGGTAAAGCTTTGCTGATCTCAAATTTTGAATACACCAGGCTGATCAGCTCATCAAGGCGCATCTTTCTTTCATTTCAGAAAGTTGAAATTCACATTTTGAATTTTTAGGGTTTTTTCGACAAACCCTAATCCAGGACCAGATCCAGTTTTCAGCATTTCAAGTGGTAAGACCCGAATCTTTTCTATTTCCATTTGAAGTACTCTTTAAGATGTCTCACCACACCAAGCTTGAAGATAAGCTTGAAGGGGCTGATAACTTCCGAGCTTGGAAGTATAGGATTGGGTTAATCCTGGAAGAGAATGAGTTGGAGTCATATATAAAAGAAGAGATCCCTATCCCAGAAGATGAAGAGGCTAAGGTATTGCATAAAAAGAACTTGGTCAAGGCAAAGAGAATCATTGTTGATTCTATCAAAGACCATCTCATACCCCATGTGTCTTCTCTAAAGACACCCAAGGAGATGTTTGACTCTTTGACCAAGCTATTTGAAGGAAAGAACATAAATCAGAAGATGACTCTGCGGAATCAATTGACGGGGGTCAAGATGTTGAATGGAGAAACCATTCAATCTTACTTCTCCAAGGTCTCTCAGATCAAGGAGCAACTTGAAGCTGTGGATGAAGTAGTGGACAATGGTGAAGTTGTTATGACCACTCTAAATGGCCTACCTAGGTCATGGGACTCCTTTATTCAAGGAATCTGTGCAAGAAATAAATTGATCTCTTTCAGTAAACTGTGGGAGGAATGCTCTCAAGAAGAAGCTATACTTGTAGCTCGTGAGGAAAAGATCGGGGGTGAAGATCAAGCTCTCACAACTCACACCGAAAGAAGCAAGCCCAAGAAGGAGCACTCTCGCTACAAGAGATTCTATCAAAAGAATAAGAAGGATCTAAGATGCTTCACATGCAATGAGAAGGGTCACTTTGCCTCATATTGTCCCAAGAACAAAAGGGATAATAACAACAACTCCAGCAAGAAGAAGAAGGGCAGCAAAAGAAAGTTCCATGCTCATGCTGCCGAGGATGATGAACCTCCAAAGAAGAAGGCTAGGGCAGAAAGTGATAATAGTGATGATGACTCATCAAGTGAAGAAGAGTATGATCTAATCTTTGCTCTCACAGGTACTATCTCCCATGGTTGTAATGATTGGTTGATTGACAGTAGGGCTTCCAAACACATGACTGGGTTTAAGGAATCTTTTGTAAACCTAACTGAACATGAATCACCTCATAAGGTGAAACTTGGGGATGATTTTCAATACCCAATCAAAGGAAGTGGTGAAGCCACCTATAACCTAGATTCTAGAAAATCTTTGAAGATGAAAGAAGTCCTTTATGTACCTGGGCTCAAGAAGAATCTTCTTTCCATCTCTGCATTAGATGCAAAAGGCATGAGGGTTGCATTTGCAGATGGCCAAGTCCTAATGTGGCAAAAGGGTAAAACAATCGATGATGCAGTCATGATTGGAGAGCAAGAGGGAGGTTTGTATAAATTGAAGGGTCAACCTGAACATGCCATGGTACATGAATCCATGGAGCCAAGTGAACTTTGGCATAGAAGACTTGCTCATATGCATTATAGGGCACTTCCAATTGCAAGCAAGGTTGTAGAGGGTCTTCCTAAAATCAAGACCAAACATGAAGGTGTTTGCAAAGGATGTGCAAAAGGTAAGAACATTAAGAAGGCTTTCCCAAGCAGTGAAAGCAAGGCAAAAGATATCCTAGAAATCATCCACTTAGATGTATGTGGTCTTATGTCATTCAGTTCTCTGAGTGGGTATGTTTACTATGTCTCATTTATTGATGACTTCTCCATGAAGACTTGGGTATACTTCTTGAAGAACAAAGATGAGGTGTTTGATAAGTTCAAAGAATTCAAAACCTTGATGGAGAATCAAACTGACAAGAAGATCAAAACATTCAGATTCGACAATGGTGGAGAATTCACCTCAGGTGACTTCAAGAAGATTTGCAGTGATTCAGAGATTAAGAGGGAGTTCACTGCTCCTTATAATCTTCAACGGAATGGAGTTGCAGAAAGGAAGAGCAGACAATCATGGAAGCAGCAAGGGCAATGCTGCATGACCGGGATCTACCTATGCATCTATGGGCAGAAGCAGCTAGAATAGCTATATATGTGCAGAACAGAACACCCCACAAGATATTGGACAACACGACACCAGAAGAGGTCTTTTCTGGTAAGAAACCTAAAGTCAGCCATCTCAGAATATTTGGTTGTCCAGTATACACTCATATCCCAAAGGAAAAGAGGACCAAACTAGATCCTTCAGGAAAAAAGGGTATCTTTGTGGGTTACAGTGAAAGCTCGAAGGCTTACAGAATATACTTTCCAGGTTTCAAGAAGATTGATGTCAGCAGGGATGTAACATTTGATGAAAACTCAGCATTCATCAAATCAAGGAAGGCACCTATCGAAGTTTATGAAGAACCTAAGGAAACTAGATTTCAAGACACTACCATGACTGAAGCAATTCCAGAAGTTGTTCATGAGTTTGAAGATCCACAAGAACCTGTAGATCCACCCCGTGAGGATAACTCTCACAAGAGAAAACCTGCATGGGCTAGAGAGCTCATTCAAGATGCAGAAAGATTTGGCATTCCAGAAGAAGAACACAGAGCAAAGAAGAGAACCAGATCACATACCAGCTATGTTGCTTTACTCTGTGACATTATGAACAAAGAGCCTTCCAGTTATGAAGAAGCAACGGAAAAGAAAGAATGGAAGGATGCCATGGTTGAGGAATACCAATCAATAATGAAGAATGATGTTTGGGATGTTGTCCCAAGACCTAAAGAGAAGTCTGTTGTGACTTCCAAATGGATCTACAAAATCAAGCATGTTGCAGATGGCAGTGTAGAGAAATACAAGGCAAGATTCGTAGCTCGTGGCTTCTCTCAGAAAGAGGGAATAGATTATGAAGAAACTTTTGCACCTGTAACCAGGTATACTTCCATCAGAACAGTACTTGCCCTGGCTGCAGCAATGAAATGGAAAATACACCAGATGGATGTCAAGAGTGCTTTCTTGAATGGTATAGTTGAAGAGAAAGTATATGTGGAGCAGCCACTCGGTTTTGAAATACATGACAGGGATTCATATGTGTGCATATTGAAGAAAACCTTGTATGGCTTGAAGCAAGCTCCCAGAACCTGGTATGGTAGGATGGACAGTTTCCTATCTAGTTTGGGCTTTACCAAGAGTAAAGTGGATTCCAACCTCTACTACAAGGTTGAGGAAGGGAATCCTGTGATTCTACTTCTGTATGTGGATGACTTATTTGTAACAGGAGATGACAAATTGATTGCAGATACTAAGAGGAAGCTTGTTGCCGAGTTCGATATGAAAGATTTGGGAATGATGCATTATTTCCTAGGTATGGAGGTGTGGCAGAGTGCAGATGGGATTTTCCTTGGTCAAGGAAAGTACACAGTAGATATCCTGAAGAGATTCGGGATGATGGATTGCAAGGCCATGGCCACACCTATGGCATCGAATATGAAGCTTCTATGTGATGCTTCATCTGAGCTGGTTGATGTCTCTATGTATCGTCAAATGATTGGGTCCTTGATGTACCTGACGAACACGAGACCAGATATTTTCTTTGCTGTGAACACATTGAGTCAGTTCCTGATAGATCCGAGGAGTGTTCACCTGGTTGCTGTAAAGCATGTTCTGAGGTACTTGAAGGGTACAGTGGATTATGGGCTCAAGTATGAAGCGAATCAAAATTTTAACCTACAGGGTTATGTTGATTCATATTGGGATGGCAGTGCTGCAGAGAGGAAGAGCACATATGGGTGCTGCTTCAGTATGGGATCAGGTGTGATCTCTTGGTTTAGCAGGAAGCAGTCCTGCGTAGCACTGAGTACAGCTGAGGCAGAGTATGTTGTAGCCTGTTCAGCTAGTTGTGAGGCAGTATGGCTACGGAAGCTACTGTCTGAGTTATTTGATCTCCCGTTGGATGCTACTGGTATCTTTTGTGATAACCAGAGTTGTGTGAAGCTGTCCGAGAACCCAGTGTTTCATGATAGGTCGAAACACATAGAGATCAAATATCACTATATCAAAGATATGGTGCAGAGAGGAGCTGTGAAGCTCCTGTACATTGCGACAGACGAGCAGATTGCAGATGTGCTGACGAAACCACTAGCCAGAGTGAAGTTCGAGTACTTCAGAGAGAGACTTGGTGTTCTTCGGATTGATGACAATTCGAGGAAGAAATGATGAACACATTTCCAGACGCCATTCCAAGCATGTTGGAAAGAGGATCCTTCACATGGCTGTGGATGTAAGCGCTGGATGATGAGCATCAGGACGATGCTCCAGTTACTGCTCTGTATATGCATCAGGAGGATGTTGGATATGATCAATTAGATAATTTATATGTATGTATGCATCATGTTGGATGCTGGATATGATCAGTTGGATCATTTATATGTATATGTATGTACGCATCATGTTGGATGCTGGATATGGCCAGTTGGATCATTTATATGTATATGTATGTACACATCATGTTGGATGCTGGATATGATCGGTTGGATCATTTGTATATATTTTGTATATGCATCATGTTGGATGCTTGGACCATGTATCTGTATATGTATCAGGTGGATACATTGTATGATCAGGTAGATCATGTATGTTGATATGTATCATGTATGATCAGGTGGATCATGTATTTGTATTTGTATCAGGTGGATACATTGTATGATCAGGTGGATCATGTATGATGATATGTATCGGGTAGATACTTGGTATGCATCAGGTCGATGCATGATATGATCAGGATGATCGTGGATGACGAGCTTCAGGATGTTGCTCTAGATGACTTGCAGCAGGATGTTGCAGTGATGATGATTAGGATGATCATGTATACATCGGGATGATGTATGGTGAGTATCAGGTTGATACTCTATGGCCGTGGATCAGGTTGTGCAGATGAGCATATAATTTGGCCCTGGGATATTTGCAGATAATCTTTCGAGGTTTTTCCTATGGCATATAATTTGGCCCTGGGATATCTGGCAAATGCTCTTTCGAGGTTTTTCTCTGGGAGGACATATAATTTGGCCCTGGGAGATCTGCAGATAGTCTTTCGAGGTTTTGCCTATGGCATATAATCTGGCCCTGGGATATCTGGCAGATGCTCTTTCGAGGTTTTGTCTTATGGCATATAATCTGTCCTTGGGAGATCCGATAGGTTCGGCTGTGTGCCCGTAATAAGTCCTGGGATGCTCTTGCGAGGTTTTTCCATGACCACATATAATCTGCCCCTGGGAGATCCTATAGGTAGAGCTATGTGCTCTTAATAGCCTGGGATGCTCTTGCGAGGTTTTGTGGTGACCACATATAATCTGTCCCTGGGAGATCCTATAGGTAGAGCTGTGTGCTCGTAACAGCCTGGGATGCTCTTGCGAGGTTTGGTGGTGAGGTCACATATAATATGGCCCTGGGAGATCCTATAGGTA
The DNA here is from genome assembly GCA_027924585.1 of Larix kaempferi. Classification (NCBI taxonomy): domain Eukaryota; kingdom Viridiplantae; phylum Streptophyta; class Pinopsida; order Pinales; family Pinaceae; genus Larix; species Larix kaempferi. The sequence continues at coordinate 5,120,749 of BSBM01000621.1, read as the reverse complement.
GAGTTGTGTGCTCGTAACAGCCTGGGATGCTCTTTCGAGGTTTTGTGACGCACGTAATAAGTCTTGAGGATTCCACAGTATGGCCAGTGATGACGAAGACTTGCAGGTGGTGAGCCTACATCCAGTATGAAAAAGGACTAGCTCTATAGAACTTCCTATGACAAGTAGAGTCAGAGATTGGTTGAGATAGCAGCAGCAGTGACGATGATGATGACGATGCATCTATGACGATGATCCCGAGAAGAAGACTTGTTTAGCATATCTGTGTCGAGAAATACCTTCCTAGTTAAGAGGAAGTGTTGATGTATATGTAACTTCGGAATGTATTTCATCTATGTATTTCATATATATTTATTGTACCCTTATTAGAGATGTGTTATTCCTCTATGAGGAAGTGTCGTCATGTGGATTGACAAGTGTCGCAAGTGTGTGTACTTGCCGATGGGTTATTAGACCACCATGTGTGGGGTCGGCCCTGAAATATATATTATATTGGGGATGTATCTAGATAGACAAGTCAACCCCATAGTGTAACTGGACAATCAACTTAAGTATAAATAGAGATCGGGAGATCTCTATTTGGGTCATTCGGAAAGTCACACTTCTCTCACTCAGAAAGTGGCGCACTAGTGAGGAGGAGGATCATCTGCTACTAGGAGACTATCTCAGTGTATTTTTGGTTGTACTTTGGTTGAGCCATTGCTCTCTCTATCTCTAAGAAAGTTGTGGGGTTTTTCACCTTAGGGTTTTCCCCACATAAACTCTGTGTCTCTTGTCTCTCATGATTTTGATTGTTGTGATGCTTGTCATGCTTATTGTGATTGTTATGCATTGATATACTGTACATGTTATTCTCTCAGTAAAGATCCTAAAGTATTGTGAATTAATGCTCAAAATTTAACACTAAGAGGTCTAGTGATTTTCATCTTCAACCCCCTTAGTGTCACAAAGATGGCATTCCTTCGTCACACGATGTTTTAAGAATTGTTCAATGACCTATTTCACTATGGATTTTATGAGAGTTTGTTCTTATTTTAGCAATGTTGATTTATTTCTTTACACTAGTTAAAACAAAGAGATTATAGTCTCTTAATTTTCTATTACCCTCAAATTATTTGTTGCACCATAACTTCTCCATAAATTTAGATGTAATAATGTTTTTAATATTATCGCTATTATGTAGAGTGACGTCTTTTTTATCTACTCCCCAATGATTTCATAAAACTTGGCATCTTTATGCCAACCTTGCTTAAGTTGCAAGTGGTTTTGATTGAAATTTGAAACAATCTTAGGAAGCGTCTTGTCTCCCATGTTATATATATATATATTGTGACTGTGGGAACTTCTCCAAATCGCGCAGTGAGCACGCACTGTCAACTAAACCACCTCGATACCAAACCCATTGGCTAGGCCATCATATATATATATATATATATATATATATATATATATATATCACTCTAAATAAAGAGTGATCGTCAATTGTCCTTAAAGGACTTGCATTAACCAGTGTATTTACAAAATTACATTCATAGCTTTATCAGCTTGCAAATATCACATTATATCCATTGCAAGGTCTATTGAAATCTTTATACAATGTCACGTATCTCATTCTTGTAGTGCCTAGATTTTATCATCACTATTCTGCAAAATTGAAGACATCTTTTAACTCCCGCATTCCTTATTGCATCTCTGTTTTCCTATTCCCATCTCCAGACTTCCTTATAACCCTGAGATTAAGATTCGAATATGCTTGCTTCTGCAAATCGTTTTGGATAGCTAGAAAGACGATCTGTCTATATTGGAATGGCAAAATTGAGCACTTGACCATTGAAAATATCCTCTCCTTCTATGATTCCGGCCTGGATTGCTAAAGCCTTCTTCGAAAGGGTATCAGCTTCGGAATTTAGCTCTCTATAAATGTGAGAGAAGGAGATCGAATCGAACAAGGGCTTCAGGGCTTGGATTTCTTTTAACAGATTATGAATATGTGGAGCTCTGATATTGCTTACACTGTTAACCCAATCGATCACTGTTTTTGAATCTCCAAAGATGTGTAGATTTGGGATCTGCCTATCCCTTGCAATTTTGCGAATTGTCCACAATGCAGAAAGGTCGACTTTGGTGTTGGTAGCTTGACCCAGAGCAAATTTTATCAAGATTTTCCTATTCTCAGATAGGTAAATGACACTGCCTGCTCCTATTTGCGGATCCCCTTGGATTGCGCCATCAAAGAACGCCCATGGATGGCTCTTGTCTATCACTAAATCATTTATCACTCGTCCTTTGAATTGTTTGGGAACCATTTTTAATTCCCACTTTTTCTGTATCAGCAGTAAGGACATGATGTCAGCTAGCGTCCATTGATTTTTAAAAATAGCTCTGTTGCGGGCTTCCCAAATGCTGAATACAAAGAGTACAGGGAAGGCTTCGAAGCAACATACCCCTGTATGTCGCCACCAGTTTTGAGCTCGTTGTTCCAGGGAAATTTCAGAATTTGTGATATGACTGTCTTTGGAAAAAAAAATTGTTGCAGTGGTCCAAACGACTCCTGCATATGGACAAGAATTAAAAAGATAAGCAGAGTGTTCCTCGTTCGATTTGCAAAGAATACATAAACTAGGACCTTGAAATCCATGTTTCTTCAAGTTTTCCCAAGTTAATAGTTTGTTGTTCATTGCTAGCCAGAAGGTTAAAATGGTTTTTAAGGGGCTGTTAGTTTTCCACAACTTGCTCCACAACCAACATTTATCCTTGTCGAACTGATCCTGTATGGCTACCTCGTAGCCTTTCTTGGCCGAGAATTCATCGTTGATGGCGTTTTTGGTCCATATAAGCTTATCTTGTTCATCCTCTTCTAAATGGACAAAACATAATACCAGTCTGTTCACATATTTGCTCCATTCTTCTACCTCATCTCCACACAACCTTAAAGTTTGAGCATCCTTCCTATAAAATTAGTCACAGCAGATCTAATGAACAAGTAAATCAATCACAATAGATGAACATTGAAAATATGGTGTAAAACTGTGTAAAACATGCACAGTGCTCAATATCCCAGTAAGGGTGAATGATTACAATAGAATAAAGTCTGACAATGACTGAGCAATTCGAATTGCCTAAGGAGGTCATTTGAATCACTGAATGGAGTAGCTTGACTCCAACTAGGAGTCCTCATCATCAATCGGTGGTGGTCATCAATGCACAAGAACCAGTCATCCAAGTGTCAATCTGAGTCTAACTGAGTGTAACATGTGTAACTGAAGTGTGTAGCATTGATATAGGGAAGTGGGCTCAGTGGAGGGCACATGGGAGGCTAACTGAAGTCAGAACAAGTCATCTAGTCAATCTGGAGGTCCAACGGAAGTGAAACAGTCAGTCGGGAGTGAAACTAGCCTCAAATTAGGGAGAATCGGAGCTAACTGAGTGTAACTGAAGTGGAACTGCAGTGGTAGGTGAAGAAGTGCGCCCTTCTCTGGAAGTAGGTGAGAAGTGGGCGCCTTCCTGACTAGGAGGGATAAAACTCTGAAGTAAGTGGCTCCCGGGTGCTAGAATAAGGTGGCTAAGGTGCTGGAGGCATCAACCTGGTGACTGGGATGCATGCAAAGTGCATGCAAACCCTAGAATTTGCATGCAAACCCTAATTGCATGCAAGATCCTGAAAAAGATGATGTGGATATCCGAACACCCCCCCTCAAGCTAGACTATGATGTGCAAAAAAAAATAATGTGGGGCCCTGGTAACTAAGACCAAAGGTCACCCCAATACAAAAATAATCCAAACTAATAACAGTCAATAAACCGAGGAAATGGGGAAAACCTCATGGGAAAAATACCCCCCCTCAAAATAGACTGTAGCACATCAAAAGATTTAACTACTCCAAAATCAAGTAGATATGTCTGGAGGTATCTTACTCTTGGGAGTAAATGGATCATGCTCCAAAAACATGTGCTTGAATTCTCCATCAATGGATGCAAGCGAATGTGGAGACTTTATGAACTTGCTCTTCATACCAAAAATGGTGAGAACAAATCTGAAAATATGAGGATGATCCTGGAACCTGTGATTCGAACCAAGTGAGGTAGGAATAACTCCAATCGGATCAAATAGATCTTGAAACTTGAACTTCTTATCAATAGAAGTTAAATCAGCTCCAAAAATAGATGAATGGTTTCTTGAGATCTCCTTTGAACCAACAAGGGTGAGATCAAAACCAAAATCAGCAAAAAGTGTATGAGAATTGAACTCAAGCGAATGGTAGTGCTCTTCATCTTCATTAAAAATCTGAGAAACTTTGCAAATGATAGAACATAAGTCTATAGGAGGCATGCAATCAAGTAGGGCGAATGCTTCACCTCCAAAATCAGATTTTACCTCCAAAACTTCAAGTAGATCATTATTCTGCATGTCAACAAACTCATGTGAAAGAGAGGATTCAGGAACCTCTTCGGAATCTAGAGTATGAGCTTGTTTATCTTGCTCATAATTCAAAATAGAACGCTTTGAGAGAGTGAGTTTTGAATCTACAGTTTCTTCTTTATCTTGAACAATTGTTGAGGCCAAGACATGATCGGAAAGAACACATAAGGAGATCTCACTGGGCTTGTTCTCCAAAAGGCTAGCATGATCCTCTTCTTCCTGCTTTCCAAATTCTCTGTCAAGTTGGACCCATAGATCACTTGGATTTTCAGCAGTCTTACTGAGGTAGCGCATACAAGGAGACAAGCAAGACACATTGCTCCAAAAGATCTGTCACAATCATTGAGCCAATCATTCTCCTCTTCATCGGAATCAAAATCTCTTGTATTACCAATGCACATATCAAAAAGATATTGTCTCTTCAAGAATGCAATCATCTTTGGTTTCCATTCATCATAGTTGAATGGAGTAGGAATATTTTGTGAAGAAGAAGTCTCCATCTTTGCATTAGCGAATGCACATAGAGGAAGTAAGAAACCTACAAATCACACACAAACAAACACTATGTTTTCAGCCTTGCATGCACATGAGCGAATGCACATGAGATTTTGCATGCCGCTGCTGAAATATATTGGTGAGCAAAGATTGCTCAATCTTCATGTAGAACACCTGCAGAAAAGAAGTCTTGTCCCTGCCATGGCTCTGATACCATGTAAAATTAGTCACAGCAGATCTAATGAACAAGTAAATCAATCACAACATATGAACATAGAAAATATGGTGTAAAACATGCACAGTGCTCAATATCCCAGTAAGGGTGAATGATTACAATAGAATACAGTCTGACAATGACTGAGCAATTCGAATTGCCTAAGGAGGTCATTCAAATCACTGAATGGAGTAGCTTGACTCCAACTAGGAGTCCTCATCATCAATCGGTGGTGGTCATCAATGCACAAGAACCAGTCATCCAGATGTCAATCTAAGTCTAACTGAGTGTAACATGTGTAACTGAAGTGTGTAGCACTAATATAGGGAAGTGGGCTCAGTGGAGGGCGCATGGGAGGCTAACTGAAGTCAGAACAAGTCATCTAGTCAATCTGGAGGTCCAACAGAAGTGAAACAGTCAGTCGGGAGTGAAACTAGCCTCAAATCAGGGAGAATCGAAGCTAACTGAGTGTAACTGAAGTGGAACTGCAGTGGTAGGTGAAGAAGTGCGCCCTTCTCTGGAAGTAGGTGAGAAGTGGGCGCCTTCCTGACTAGGAGGGCTAAAAATCTGAAGTAAGTGGCTCCCGCGTGCTAGAATAAGGTGGCTAAGGTGCTAGAAGCATCAACCTGGTGACTGGGATGCATGCAAACCCTAATTGCATGCAAGATCCTGAAAAAGATGATGTGGATATCCGAACACTTCCATCCTTCACTTCCTCTTAGCTGGGGATGCTGGGCTTGCGCATCAGCCAGCTTGTATATTCTTTGAGATTTTAATTTTGACAGTAACGACCCTCAGAGCTTATAATTTTCTCCTGCTCCGACCCACAGATCTTCTCCTATTCTTATACTTTTTCCATTCCCTACTCTCCATGCAGTCCAATTGCCTACTTGTTGGCTGCTTCTTGGACAGACCCAGGTTTCAATGAAGCGCAGCAACAAAACCCCTTGGCGCACTGGCCCTCTTGGCAACGAGCTGCGCGGCAGCTCGAGGTCTCACCCGAAGTGGCTATGGGGAGGCTAAGGAATCAGGTTTCCTTAACCTAGGCGACGCGGAGACTGCTCTTTCCTCCTCGACAATTCCTCTAAGGTGAATGTCTGACCCTTCTTCAGACTCATGAGCGCGGCAGCGCTCAAGATCCTGCTCAGCAGCTTAGATGCGCGGTACTTCCACTCCTGCGCTAGGACCAATGATCCTCTGCGCCGATATTCTATGCATCATTTCGCTAGCGCGCCCGTCGCAGCAATGGATTCCCTTGTTGCTGCGGTGACAGCGTTCACTTCCTCTTCTTCACCACTTAACAATTACAGTTACAGGGAACTTCACGAACTCACTAAACACTTATAAAGATATTGCATGATTCATGTATACATAAGTAATGAACTAAACAGGCAGTCATTCAACACTGCATTAGGACAAGAAGAAGTATGAAGTTCATCTCCTCGAGGAAAACCACGTCCACGGGAGTGTTATATTAACCAGAGAATGATAGATTATACAATATGCTGCGCACACAGCTGCAGCCTTAGATCTTTCCAGGAAACTCCACGCACACAGCTGGGAGCCCTTCTCTTGATCTAGTCTCTTCCTCTTCAGAGATTACAATAGTTCAGACGTCGACTCCGACTGTCTGCAACTCAAGGATTAGCTTCACTGCTAACCAGCTCTAACTCCTGTTTTCTAGCAACACGGTAGAAAACAATCAACAAGATCATAACAGAAGATGATCAACTCGATCAATCCTTCTTACATCTAGTATCTACTATTTTAGCTAGCTCACTCACAGGCTTAGCTAACTGACTCGCTAATCCACCAACTTACTAACTAGCTAACTAACATCTACCCTTTACAATTATGCATATATATAGGTGGCCATGACGGTCGCACCTTTACAAAACTGTGGGCCTTTCCCAGTAGTAATCCCCCAAAACCCTAACCACGCACATGGCTAGGTGTACTGTAGGTGCCGCTTGCAGTCATGTCGCCGCTTCCTGCAGGCTCCATGATTTCCGGCGCAGCTTACGGGTATGGGCGCCTTGTCCTTTGCCTTTAATGCTTTGGTCCGTTGCTCCTCCTTGGTCCGAGCAACCATAACTTCTGTATTCAGCCTTAATGAGGGTAGCTGAGCCCTCTACTCCATTGCTTCATTCATTGTGGTAGCTGGGCTTTCCACTCAGCTACCTTCATTCTCTTCTAACGTGCGCGCGAGCTCCGCGATTTCCGGTCCGTAATCTACGCTGAGATTATCCATCTGGCACCGTACTGCGCACCGTCTGCTTCTGTTCCCAAAATTGGCGCTTATTCAAAATTTATCACTTTCTCTTCCATACTTGTGCTTTTTCCTCAAAATTCGTAGCTTTTACCATAGCTGCGGCCTTGGCTCCAACAGGCCCCTAACACTTACTTGTGGCTCGCCCTCGAGCCACTCGCACTAGCGCGTGGTCACTTTACTTGCGCATCTTCTTTCAGAGGTATGCGCATCACTCCTAAGTCTCCTAGGATGCCTTTCATTTCTGTGAACTTGGTAGGAAAGATATCCTGGTAGTCACGTAATAAATCTGAAATATGCCCAACAGTTTCATCATCCCAATAGTCTCCTATAGAAGCAAACTTGGGTTCGGCTTCTGTACCAATGTTAACCTTTTTGAGCTTGATGTGTTCTGTAATGACAGGGATATCAAGCTGAGGACCTTCAACATTGCGCGTCCCTTCTGATTCTGGGATATTGATGTTGCGAGGATCATCCTCCTCTTCTCTAGCGGTGAAATTATAGCACTATGGGGCATGTTCTATCTGAACAGCCCAATCCGGCTGGGAATATTCTGGTAATAGACATGGTTCAAATACCTTCTTTTTAATACACTTCAAAGCCTGATCAATACTTGGATGCTCTGACTCAAAGCTGAAGGTAAGTTGAAAACTTTCTATCATAAGAGGCCAAGTAAGAGTGCCTCTGCGCAATTCTGTTTCAGTGTACCAGTTCCTTGGAACTGTGTCCAATGTGTGGATGAATAGGTGAACCCACTCATCGTCCGGAATATCCGACCATTGCTGAATGCATGCTTCAATGTGTGACCCAGGGTCACTCTGTCCCTCATATTTGCGCGACACTTCTACTGTA